>JAVLUX010000006.1:5540000-5970000 GCA_032164185.1 Moxostoma hubbsi
ACGATCCTAGTTAATATATGTTTCATAATCTCATTACACGCTATCACACCAACAGATTATGAGAGCCAATCTCCTAAATACCATATAAAGAAATACAGCATTAATGTGAATTGAAAAAGTTAAGCCGTCTGGTCATCAAACTAATTACGATCTATTGATTATGGATTTGAATCTTTATCTTGAGCTCAGTGAATTCACCGTGGTAACTTGCAGAGTTCTGACAGGTTGCCATACAAACGTCACAATCGATTAGATGGAAATTGATTATTTAAAAAGCTTACGTGGCATATGGACAAACCCTTTGGAGCAGACAAAATATAAAGTGCCGTTTCTGCCCCGCTATTGCTGTTTATAATCAGTGGCCAATGTGTTCTGGCTAGGTTAAGCCGGGTATTGTCACCAAAACATATGACGAATTCAGATAACAAAGACTGGCGTTTTTGGAATCAGTGTTTTGTTCTCACATTTCTCTAAAATCCTTGAGAGTCCCGAGGCAATTCCTTCAGGAATAAACCAAATGCTTGGTGTCAACTGGCAATGCCTTCGACATATCTACATATGGACAGAACGCTGCATCAAAACAACAGAGACAGATATGTGACCCATAGTCACAAATAATTAACAAGATTGAAAAGTCATAAACGAGTTGTTGTTGGCTTTGCTTGTTTGTTTGGTCACAAATAAATACTTAGTAATCTCAAATAGTGGCAGACCGATACAATTGCCAATATTTGAGCATTTTCAGATCATCACATCAGCTGATAACCGTGTTTTTACATTTGACCATTTATGCATTTTGGCGGATGCTTTCATCCAAAGCGACTTGCAGAGCCCTTATTACAGGGACAATCCCCCCGGAGCAACCTGGAGTTAAGTGCCTTGCTCAAGGGCACAATGGCGGTGGCTGTGGGGATCGAACCAGCAACCTTCTGATTACCAGTTATGTGCTTTAGCCCACTACGCCATCATCACAACACTTTTCCCACCACTTTTCTCCCCTTGTGTTAGTTCCTAAATCAACCTACAGCCTTTCCAGTGGATAATAAACAATTTCATTTGACATTTTTAGAGAATTTTGAGTAAATGTTGAGCAGAATAATTGTGTAATTGAAAGTAATCCAATTACTATCATTAAATTGTATTTGTTTATATCTCCCTGTAGGCCACCTTGTTCAATATTGGTATCGGCCATTGAAAATCCATATCGGTTGACCACTAATCTCAAATAAACCATCTAAATTAGGGATGCACCAATGTATTTGCCACCGATATAATTGGCTAATTATTAATCAAATTAAAACTAGAGACAGACTGATAATGGATTTTGCCGATACCGATATCAAAGGTGGTGTGAAAGGTCAATAACCGATTCTTTTCTTACTATGGCGGGCACAGAAAAAGAGTCCAAAATGAATCAAATCCCAATAATTGAATTGTTTATCGAATGTGTGGAGACAGTGTTGCATTGAGGTTTTAAAGCGCCACTTTGGCTCATAAAGTTATAAGCATTCACTTTGTAGCCCGAGGTACTTACAGAGTACATATTTATTTATTTAAATAGCTTTTTTAGTGTAATAATCACGTCGAGGCATCTTATCTGAGAGCTCAGTGGTCATAACAATACAGAAACACTTCAAAATAAAAGCTCAAATTAAATTTAAAAAGTATAGCAGAAATGTAATATTCACAGTTATACAACTACTACTACTACAAATAATAATAATATTAATAATAATAAATCAATAGTAATTGTATTATATTTAAGCAATATCTCAAATATGTGAAATAAAAGACTTTATTTGATAAATATAACTCCAATGTATTTTAGATTGTGCTGTTTTATTCAGAGTTTCTGCATAAAAACACTTTATTTGATCAAACTAATACAATATCATGTTGAAAATTGTATTTTTGTATATAATAGTTATACTTTCATTTGATTACATTTTTTATGAATTTATTTATTTAAACAGCATTTTGGTGATACATTTGCAGTTAGAGGAACAAAACAAGTATCAGACTCGGTATTGGCATCCCTAAAAAGAAGTAAAGCATGACAAAGTGTGCATAATTAATTTAATTAATTTATGATCTATCGTATTATGTGAAATGTGAGTTCTCTGGCTTAGATCTGAAAAAAAAAAAAAAAAAAAAAACAGAAGTGGAAAATAAGCATTTGACCCACGATTTCCCCCCACATAAATCGTCACATTATCGTATTTTTAAAAATCTGTTTTTAATCTTGTATCTTTCATTGTGGCTCTCTTAACATTGTGGGCTTTTTATAACAGATCCAATCCACGTTCAATGGAAATTACTTATTGTTACAACAATAAAATAGCTTTTTTTTTACACACCAAAAAAACAGTTTTCAAAGCATAATTCCTAAGGTCATCTGAGGACAATATAAGGGGAGTAAGTGGCAAAATATCGGTATTGACCGATTGTCTTTTTTTAAATCAGTATCGTGTCAGCCAAACATTTTCGCATTGGTGCATCCCTGCATGTAAAAAGCATTTAGTCATTTGACCCTATTTGCTTTCTCTCGATCTATAGAGAAACTTTTCAACCAATCCATTTTAATGGAGATAATCTGGTGTTTACTTGCAAAAAACAAACAAAAAAACAGTAGTTAGTTGTAGTTGGGCTAATAATACTAAATGTTTCTGACAGTTCCACTTGCAGCTATAGGAAAACACACTCACTGAGCACTTTATCAGGAACACTATGATCCTAATAAAGTGCCCAATGTGGTCTTCTTCTGCTCCGCCTCAAGGTTCGACGTGTTGTGTATTCTGAGATGCTGTTCTGCTCACTACAATTGTACAGAGTGGTTATCTGAGTTACTGTAGCCTTTCTGTCAGCTCTAACCAGTCTGAGCAGCATTTCCCAAAAGCAGCGTAAGCCTAAATAGCCTAACCATTGGCGCAAATGCTCTCTATGATTAACTTATTTGCGATGATTTTGGGAAACACAGCTATGGCCATTCTACGTTAACCTTTCTTATCAATAGGGCGTTTCCATCCGCAGAACTGCCGTTAACTCAGGGGTGGGGAACCCTGATCCTGGAGGGCCACTGTCCTGCAGAGTTTAGCTCCAACCCTAATCAAACAAATGGTAAAATGGCAAATGGTCTGCACTTATACAGCGCCTTTTTAACCTTCTCGGTATTCAAAGTGCTTTACATTGTGACTCATTCACCCATTCACACACGCATTCATACACCAATGGCGGCAGAGCTGCTATGCAAGGCGCTAGCCTGCCATCAGGGGCAACTTGGGGTTCAGTGTCTTTCCCAAGGACACTTCGGCACCTGCTCTACCAACTGAGCCACAGCCACCCCTTTACACCCACCCACCTGCCTTTACATTTTTCAAGTAATCAAGACCATGATTAGTTTCCTCAGGTTTGTCTGATATGGGTTGGAGCTAAACTCTGCAGGACAGTGGCCCTCCAGAAGCAGGGTTCCCCACCCTTGCGTTAACTGGATGTTTTTGGTTTTTGGCAGCATTCGGAGTAAATTCTAGAGACTGTTGTGTGTGAAAATCCCAGAAATACTCAAACCAGCCCATCTGACACCAACAATCATGCCACAGTCGAAATCAAAATTTTTCTCTATTCTGATGGTTGATTTGAATAT
Organism: Moxostoma hubbsi; assembly: GCA_032164185.1. NCBI lineage: Eukaryota > Metazoa > Chordata > Actinopteri > Cypriniformes > Catostomidae > Moxostoma > Moxostoma hubbsi. The sequence continues at coordinate 5,543,641 of JAVLUX010000006.1, forward strand.
TAACTGGAGCTCCTGTCCCATATCTGGATGATTATATGCACTGCATTGCTGCCACACGATTGGCTGATTAGTTAATCACATGAATAATTAGGTGTACATGTGTTCCCAATAAAGTGCTCAGTGAGTGTATATTGATTACAGGCTTAATGTATTGGCTAAATCTAGGATACATTTTTTAAGAAAGCTTATAGGCAATCTGACTACCGGACACTTGCGGACACTTCTGAACACATTTCTGCATGCCTACTTGCACACACACACACACACACACTTTTCCATGTAAAGTTATTATACACTCACCAACATGGAGCCTGTGTTTATTAAGACAGATGAGAAGACAGGCCTACATGAAGAATAAGAGAAAAATGCATTCAACTTGACAGTTTTTGTGTGCAAGTGTTATTAAAAATGAATTAATAAGTAAAAACTATTCTAAACCATCCAGAACCATGTCGGCTGTTTTTTTTTAAACATGTCTCGATAGCTTCCCTCCTCTCGTGGAGTAGACATATTACAGGGATCCGACTTTCACTTAATCTGCAAAGCTCTCGAAAGCTCCTTAAAAAATGTCCCTCTAAAACTTCAGTGCTTCACAGTCTTTTGTGCGTCCGTTTTATTGCGCTTCACCCTGTTTGCTTTAGATAACAAATCTGCTGCTCACCCTCGGGGTAAAGGGAGCATTACAAATTAATCCCAGCTTTAATAAGTCCAGACTAAGCCCAAGTTTTCCCTCTGTAAGAAAGAAAGCGATGGAGAGAGGGAGGGTCAGTGGGGAAGAAGAAAAGGAAGAAGGGAAAGAAATATATTAAAGCCTGTGATCACAGCCGGCTTGTCTTGTTTGTCATCCTCTCTTTTTTATTTAATCCTTTGCTCTGTAATCCAATTTGTCTATCAGAGTTTCGGCAGGGCCTCGACCTGCTCCATCCACCTTTAAAATGCTTCCGTTTATTTTCTTGAACTATATTTCCTCTTTAAACGACTGCTATGCAATTTGAACCTTGGTTGCAGTTTTTTACATGTTATCATTTTCTGATTATTTGTGGGTAGAGTTGACATTAAATACGTATAAAAGGACCGTACGATATTCACATTCCCTTATACAGTCATATGAATTCACTTAAAACCTTGATGTTGATTAAACAAGTCAGAGGACACATTACGCAACAATGCGAGCCATCTATTTACTGAGGTAAAAAAAAACAGTAATCTGAACCCAATTCATAATTTAATTTTTATTATTTATTAATTATTATTTTTTTACTTCGACCATTTATATTCAGGACTTTAAATGAAAATTTTACCAAACCAGAAAGCCAGTTTCATTGAGGATTTATGTTTGTCATGTCAATGGGAAGGTGTGTGAGTCAGCATAACCCTGGATGTTGAGGATTAGAGATCTTGATTTAAGGATTGAAGGATTTAAAAGAGGATGAGTGCGCCAAGCACACTAACTTATGAGCCGAGCTGGCCGCTAAACGGGTAGAGAGGAGAAAAAGATGGAAATACTGCTAAAGAATGGGCATCCGTACCACAGATGATGCGTCCTAACTGGTCTCGCCGATATTAACATTTGCTTATGTTGCTTTAATTTCTAGAATCAATAGGGCTGATTCCGCTTCACAAGCTCTCAATTTTGATTTTGATTTGATTCTGATTCATTTGGGTATAATATTTTAGCAATAAATGTAATTTTGCTTACATTTGAAAGAATTTCTCTTTCAGCTAATGCTGTAAATTATACAGGGGACCTTGTACTTACGTACTTGACTGTACATTGTGAAAATATTCATTTTAAAACTTAACAAGGCCCAAACTCTGCAGTTCAGCTGCAGATCAACACAAACAAAACTGAAGGAAACATTCGAGCAAAAGTAAAATATAGTTCTATCAGGAAGACTCGCAGATTTGAGTGAAATTAAAGATGACATTTATTTGAAGAATATAAAACAGGAACGTAATGTCTCTCTTTGGTGGTCCGAAGAATTTGTACTCGGAACCGTCATATCCTGCCGGAGATAGGAGGCAGGGCGAGGAGCCTACCCCCGTGCAGGACGGGACTCAACAGGTGGTGGTGGGGTGGTGGAGGGTGCCGTGTTAGCACACTGAAACAGCAATGTGATAGATTGTGAGCAGACTTATAAAGCAATGGCTGACATGTGATTGGCTGGGAATTACCCAGCTAATGGTGCGATGATGTACAGCCGCTAGTCTTCCCGCTAGAACTACACTGCACTTACATTTACTGGCATTTTAAGAATCGATGTCAGGATTGTTCAAATGAAGATTAAGATTAATCGAAAAATCAATATTTTTACCCAGGCCTAAGATTCAGTGTTGCATTGTGCTAAAAATGTGAGCAGCTACACCCCAATGTTAAATAGATATAATCAGAATTGTTGATTGTGGAAAAATATCAAAGATATTAAGGCAAACGTTGAATGTAAATCTAAGGGATTTTTCTTTTGGGGCAGGGGTGGGGGTATTTGATAATCTGTAACAGGTTAATCGAACGTCTGACAAGTAAATAAAAATAAAGCATACTAAGTAAGAATAGTTTCAAGGAATGTACCAAATTTGGTGGAATTAGCTTGAGAGCTCTTGGAGGAATTAGTCCAAAATTTAAATGGGAATCTATGGGATTTTTGATTGTCCACTACATGAAAACCACAAGTCTGAACAGGCATATAGACTGTGCCAAATTTGGTGGATGTAGCATGGAAGCTCTGGGACAAGTCATAAATTTGGGTCTTGCTTTAGACATAAAGAAAAAACAAATACACGTAACTTCTAGTTTGTAAAATAACAGTATAATGGTTTTATCAAACCAACCTATTAATTGTTATTCAACATGTGGAAATTAAAAATTTGCCATTTAGATGAAATATTTAACTTGAATTGTTTATTACTATGTTATTACATGTAATTGCATAGTAGTTACATAAAGTGATAATGTTTTACTATCAGAAATCAATGTCTACATAACTATGGCATTATTGCATCATTGATGCATGCGGCAAGATTGGAACCAATCAATGCAGTGATCACGACAACCTTATTCTTAGCAACAAAACAAATGAAGGCTTGCAACTTCAAGAACTTCAATTTTCTCTGAGACAGGAGCCACACATATAAACACAAGGCCAACAAAGCCAACCTGAGCTCTATCCGCTCAGTAGGTTATAGAGAGAACAGAGGGGCATAACAGATCCTCATAATCTCATGACAAAAGCTAAAAGGTGTCCTCCTGTTCCGCGAGCACACTGAGTGTATGATACGTGTGGCCTCCTGTGGCTCTCGCTCACTGTCAAAGCTCTCAAAGACACTCTGATGGGAACTGCTGGGTTTCCAGGGAATTATCATCTCCCTGTCCACCCTCCGCTCTTCTCCAAAAGAGCCTGATGCTTCAGATATCGCCGAGCAGCTTGTGAGGGAGTCCTTTTGTGTAAGAGTGTGCAATCTGGCTTCCTTTTCAGAGAAAAGATCATGAATCGCACTTGTAGATCTGTTCAGAAGTGCGTAATGTCACTGCCTTTCATGTGAAGTATGTCATTTCTGAAGGAGAAGAGAAAAAGCAGTCGATATCTCGTTTACATCCGACTGCTGAGGTAAAGTTGCGGTGGTTCACACTAACTAGGGCTGGTAGAAATGGTGCTACCATTTCAGATGGTAGAGATTAAGATCATCCAATTTAGAGTTTAGAGTAAATTTGTTTTTAACGCAATTGTTAAAGTGAAGCTGTTTTTGTACTAATGCCGGACTCAACATTCATTTGCTAAGAATAATCTTGTATTTTTTGGTTGGTGTCCATCAAGTTCCAAGTTAAAAGAGAAAATAATCAAATAAAAGACTTGTGAGATATAGCACACAAGTTGTATGGCAATCTTTTAAGGTATTTTTATGGTGCTTTATTTTGTACTTTTTTGGAGCTCGACAGCATCCGTCCATATTTCATTACATAGAAAAGCGAGCACAGAAAGAAAGCACTTCGAATGCAGCACGTCGTCATTTGGACTACTTTTGTAGTCCATCATTATAAATCATTATTGTGATTACATTTATCTGCCTGTTAATGTTTTTTATATTGTTACAAAATTGCAGCCTGATATCATTATTACACATAGATGTACGTAAATATTAAAAAATGAGTTAGCATTTAGCACTTTTCAACAATATATAAAACATAATAGGCAGATTGAAGTACAGTGACAATAATGTTTGTAACAACCTACTCTTTTATATATATTTTAGAGTCACTAATCCCACCCCTACCCCTAAACCTAACCCTAACTATTTCTTAACAAAAATTACAAATTAAATAAAAGGCTGGAATTTGGATCTGTTCCTTAGACAGAGCTATCTGAAGACTTGAATCATAGTGCGCAAATAACATTTTTGTTTTATTGTGCTATTGTGGTGTATTTTACTGAATTTTCTAGGCATTTTTTAGGCATAGCCAGTGTTGGGTTAGTTAACAAAAAAAAGTGATCCACTACAAATTACTATCTACTTGTCTAATAATGTAATCAGATTACTTTAATGATAACTTAATTGGGAAATTAATCTCATTACTAAATACTTTACTTATAAATTACTTTCTAAAATACTTGTCACATTTTTTTTTTCTGCTCATCAAATTCAAAATAATCTGTATTTTCTCCTTTTTCTTTGTCACACCCTTCAGCTGTCACGGATACTTCAAACAGACGTACATATGAACTTATGATTTCACATTATAATTGTATAATGTGTACACATAAATAATATATTTTTAGAAATATTTGTTACCTAAGTAATGTACTTAAAAAAAAAATCTACTTTCGTTAAATCAGTAACTGTAATCTGATTACAAGAATTTGAAATGTAATGTATTACACTACTTTTTTGACTAAAAGTAATTAGATTACAGTAACTAATAATTTAGTATTACAAGTAACACTGGGCATAGCATGTTCTAAAAAACTCCCTTTGTGTCCCATGACAAACAAAATAGTATATAAATGCTTAATGAATGATTATACATGAAGTTTAGTTCATTTTTACATTTAGTGTTGGTTAAAATCATAAAATCCTTTAAAACTAGTTAAATACAGCTTCAGAGATCACAAGAATGAAACTTATAATGACAAATTAGGTAAATGTATCAACTCATGGCAGTTGATTGCAAATGTAATAAATCTCTTTGATTATAAATACAATAAAATCAACCAATTAATTCCATGAATTCAACGTTTAAAGATTCAATAAAAATTAAAAAACATTTGTACGTTTCAAAAGTTGTTTGTACATAAAATGATTACGCTTTAGGTGCCGTTACGACGTCAGTATTGTACGTTTCGGTGTCTATGCAAATGTAAACAAATGTATGCATGCTAGAAGCACACTTAACATTACAAATTCTCAAGAGATCAATTAGAAATGGTTAGGGTTAGGGGTCGGGTTGTCTACATGATAGTATATTTTAACTATTATTGTCACTGTACATATATCTGCCTTTTGTTATGTTGTGTTTTTGAAAATGGTTTAGATTTAGGCGATCTTTAACATCGCTAAAATATATATTTTTTTTTACTGGCCACCAGTTCAGGGTGTTTCTCTGTCTTCGGCCCGATGCTCCAGCACTCTTCATGTCCCTACATAGGATAAGCGGTTACAAAAAATATGGATGGACAGATAGTAAAAATGTAAATCAGAAATACCTTTATGCTTCTAAAGCTGTAAATATGTAAAAACACTAACATTTTAGATGCTGTCAATACGCCCAAATTGTACATTTCAGTGTCTATCCAAACCAACAAAAATGTAAGTTTAAATGTTATATATTGATATCTATGAATAATAATGAAATCAGGGTCTACTTTTGTGTTCTACGGAAGAAAGAATGTCATATGGGTTTGGAACAACATGAATTTGAGTGAATAATGATGACAGAATTTCCACTTTTCAGCAAACTACTTTGTAAAAAAAGCACTGAAAATCTGAGTAAAATTCAGTAATGTTTTTGTAATTGGTCTTTTCCTATCGTGCTCCCGTGTAGACTCCAAAAAAGAGCAACATTTCACATCTAATTACTCAAAGCTTCTTTTTAACATGCTCTTAATCTCCAGGGACAGAAAATTTTATACAAACAACAAAAAACGGATTGCCTCTTTTGCTGTTTTTCTGCAGATGTCGTCGGGCGAATCGAGGGTGAGCTTTTTCTCGCCCTCTAAAAAGACAAACCCTGACCAACACCAGATGTTACTAGACTGACCAACATTGAGAGCAGTCAAAAGCAGGCAAGGAGGCAGGGAGGAGGGAGAGAATAAATTAATCACTCGCTTTTCTCTCTCTTTCTCCCCTTTGATGGAATTAAGCTCACTCGCTTCTCAACAATCCGCCTTGCTGTGTGAATGTCTGTGCGTTTAACTTTTTTTTGGTGCTTTTTTCTCTTTTTGCTGGCACCCCCTCTACTCTCTCTCTCTCTCTCTCTCTCTCTCTCTGTCTCCATTCCTGATGGGAAGCATGAGGCCACCCAGAGGAGATGAAGGACAGAATGAGAGAGAGAGAGTGAGGAGAGAGAGGTAATCCCTCCGTTGTGTTGGGGTGCGGGCCCCTGTCCTTTACCCCCACATTATCCTCTAAAAAAATCCTCTCTGTACCCCCCTTTCTCTCCTAGTGTGTCTGCATTTACATACAGCAACAATGTGTGTTGCACAGGACTGATTAGTTTTAGGGGGAGGTGTTTGTGTGTGTGTTTGTTAGGGTTGGGAATCAAGACACGGTTCTTGCGGTTCCATCGCAGGACATAAAACACCACCAGTGAAGTCCAATATGTGAATGACTCTTATCAACCAGTAATCTTTCGAATGGTTCAAAAAACTCACGGATCATCCTCGAATTCTTGAGTCATCAATTTTAAGAGGCCTAACAGCTCTACAAACAGTCTGAATGCCAAAATATAATTTGGTTTTCTGCGTGCCGCTACACAATAAATATTTCTGAAATTTTAACAGCTAAAAGACTAAAAAATGCTACAGAAAAAAAAAACGTTAATTGATTAACGAGAATTAACTGTAATTTTGTATATAAGAAAATGTTGTAAAAATAAAAATTTTTTACATGTAAAAAGTATGATTTTCCTGTATAATTAATGGTAAACATTCACTTTATATTTAACAGAGAGTGCATGCACTTTTTACAGTAAATTATTGTTAACATTACAGTAATAAACAATAATCGGTTGTTCCCACAATTCCCTGCATGACCCATCATATTTCATTACATTTTATGGGAATAGTTATATTTCTTCTTATTTTTAACATCAGTTACATTGGGGTGTTCTGTGTTATATTTGATGTAGTTTAGTAAATGCTTACAGGGTAACACTTTATTTTGATGGTCCCAAGTAGATATTTAACAGCTTATCGACTGACATGCTATAGCTACTAAACAGTGTTTCAACAAACATTCAGTAAACTATCAATAGCCTATATAACAGCAGCAAAATAACAGCTTATCGACTGACATGTTATAGCTACTAAACAGTGTTTCAACAAACATTAAGTAAACTATCAATAGCCTATATAACAGCAGCAAAATAACAGCTTATCGACTGACATGCTATAGCTACTAAACAGTGTTTCAACAAACATTCAGTAAACTATCAATAGCCTATATAACAGCAGCAAAATAACAGCTTATCGACTGACATGTTATAGCTACTAAACAGTGTTTCAACAAACATTAAGTAAACTATCAATAGCCTATATAACAGCAGCAAAATAACAGCTTATCGACTGACATGTTATAGCTACTAAACAGTGTTTCAACAAACATTCAGTAAACTATCAGTAGCCTGTATAACAGCAGCAAAATAACAGCTTATCGACTGACATGCTATAGCTACTAAACAGTGTTTCAACAAACATTAAGTAAACTATCAATAGCCTATATAACAGCAGCAAAATAACAGCTTATCGACTGACATGTTATAGCTACTAAACAGTGTTTCAACAAACATTCAGTAAACTATCAGTAGCCTGTATAACAGCAGCAAAATAACAGCTTATCGACTGACATGTTATAGCTACTAAACAGTGTTTCAACAAACATTAAGTAAACTATCAATAGCCTATATAACAGCAGCAAAATAACAGCTTATCGACTGACATGTATAGCTACTAAACAGTGTTTCAACAAACATTCAGTAGGCTTTCAGTAGCCTGTATATAGACCTTTTAATGAACTGATGTTCTCAACAATAATGTAAGTAGGTAATTAATAGAGATCTATATACAGGTGTAACGCGGGGTTAAGATGGGCAAGGAGGAGGCGAGAACCGGCTTGTCAACGTAAATAATATTTTAATATAAAACTGAAGCAAAAAGCACAAACACACACAACGGACATGTCCGTGATTGATCTCTCTCTCTCTCTCGAACCGTCATCACCGGCCGCCTTTATCCCTCGCGAGCCCCATCAGGCCGATTGGGGACCGGGCGACATTCCAGCCCGGCCCCGCACCCCTCCACTCCACACTCCTCCTGGCGTTATCACCGGCATGACGTACACCACCCCCCTCTTTCCCTGGGGAGGGGCGTGCTTTACGATCTGTCTGCCGGCTGGTTATCCCCGCCTTCCTCGACCTGGGAGGAGACAGGAGGGGAAAACAACAACAACAACAAAAAAACAAAATGGTCGAGGGAAAAGGCCAACACAGTGCAAAAGAGCGAGAGAGAGAGGAAATTGAGAAAAAGCTCACTCACCGGTTCTCTGATGTACCATCGCGTGGTCCTCGAACACTCCTCCACACTCTCCGGTGGACGACAGCCGCTCCTCTCCGGGCGAACCGGAGTCAACCCCCGACCCCCAGCGGACAGAACGCCCCTCCTCTTTCCTGGCGACACGTGGGGACATTCCTCCGCCCCTGGCAGCGGCCCTACCGCTCCGGGCGGTCGGGGAGTTACTTCCCTCCTCCCCTCGTGGATGGCGGTCTTCCCTCGACCCCTCGGCGTCTCTGGGGACGGCAGGGCCTCCTCCGCCCTCGGCAGTGGCTCCTTCGCTCCAGGTGGTCAGGGAATCCAGTCCCCACTCGCCCCGCGGATGGCGGCCGTTCCCCGCGTCCGGGCGGTCGGGCTACTCCGTCACCCGGCAGAAGGCAGTGGTGCTCCCCTGGGTGGACGGCAGTGTTGAGGACTCTATGATGGGCATCCCTCCTCCTTCCTGGGTTTTGGCACCAATGTAACGCGGGGTTAAGATGGGCAAGGAGGAGGCAAGAACCGGCTTGTCAACATAATATTTTAATATAAAACTGAAGCAAAAAGCACAAACACACAACGGACATGTCCGTGATTGAGCTCTCTCTCTCGAACCGTCGTCACCGGCCGCCTTTATCCCTCGCGCGCCCCATCAGGCCGATTGGGGACCGGGCGTGCAACATTCCAGCCCGGCCCCGCCCCCCTCCACTCCACAACAGGTTACTGAAAGTCTACTTAATGTTTGTTGAAAACCCCAAATAGTGGTGGTGGCGTAGTGGGCTAAAGCACATAACTGGTAATCAGAAGGTTGCTGGTTCGATCCCCACAGCCACCAGCATTGTGTCCTTGAGCAAGGCACTTAACTCCAGGTTGCTCCGGGGGGATTGTCCCTGTAATAAGGGCTCTGTAAGTCACTTTGGATAAAAGCATCTGCCAAATGCATGAATGTAAATGTAAAACAAAACACTGTTTACTAGCTCTAGCAAGCCAGTTGATAAGTCACTTATAGTCAGTTACTTCTGACCATCCAAATAAAGTTTTACCATTTACTGCATTATTTAAATTTCATTAAAAAAATGTTTACAGTACCATTGTGGTCATGTAAATTACAACAGAATTTACAGGTTGTTCTGTAAAGTTGTTTACATTTTGACTGCATTTTTACATAATTATTATGACAACCACAGCTGCCAGTTTTTTTGCTGTAAAAACAACAGGATTTTTTACAGTGTACGTCCTGCATGCAGTGTGCATAAATGTAAATGTTCTTATCAGCACAGTATGCATGGACTGTCCACGTGCACCCCTTTCTAGACACGTGGATAGTCTGCATCTGAACGCATCTGTGTGTATAATCTACGTACAAGCAGTCGTTGTCAGCATGCGTCAAAACGCATCTGTACGGACTCATACTTTGAAAGGCTAAGCACTCAATTGTGCTCGAGACGGAAAGGTACACAGAAAAAGGAAGTATACTTTAGCCTTTAAGGCCAAAGTATACTTACATTTTTTGCATATCTTGCACACAGTATTTGTGGCGCAAGTCATCAGCACATTACTCGCGGACCCAGTTTCTTTTGTAATTAATAAAGAGTAGGGTCGACTTTGCGTGAGACAGAATGGTCGAAAAACACAGTATACCCTAACTTTAATGCATCAGTCTACTGACTGATTTTTTTTTTTTTGTGTGTAATAAATGGTACTTAGTTACATATTTAATAAAATATTTTTTTGTGTAGTATTTTTTTAGCTAAAAAAATACTTAAAGAAGAATTAATTAATTAAACTGCATCATTGTTAATAACTGTTAATGGCATTATTAAGGAATCTGCATCGTAGCCACAATAGCTTCGTTACCATTCCCATCCCTAGTGTTTGTGGATCGGACACCAGCAACTAACACCCTGTCTACACCAGATGCTGTCTGCACTACATGTGTCCATCACGTCTTGTCACGACGAAAGTAAATGGATGTCCCATTCTATATGGCTTCAATTACCAAAAATAAATCTCCATGTGTTTTTGGAGTATGAATGTGTGTATTGGCTTAAAGACTGCAAACATGGCAGTTGTGTAGAGGGCCTCCAAATCTACAAAACAAATACTAATACACACACACACACACACACACACACACACACACACACACATCTTTACATATTACATAGATTACATATCTTGCCAGTGTGTACAAGTAAAGAACTATGGATGAATTAATTACATATCAATGAAATATGCAGAATAATAGGAAAAGTGTGTGTGTGTGTGTGTGTGTGTGTGTGTGTGTGTGTGTCTGAGGGTAATCATGGGTAATGTGACACTGTACTGATTTGTTCCAACACTAATTGTTGAGGTGGGGTCTAATTCTGTCACACACACACACACACACACATACACACACACACACACACACACACACACACACACGCACACACTTAATGAAATAATCTCATACTAAGGCATCTTAAGCTAACACCATTAACTAAAGTTGACTCAAGTGTGTATGGAATGTCCCACGACCCATCTGGGAATTCTCTTCCACTAAATGCAGTTGGTTATAGGATGAGAGAACACTAGGAATGGGAATAGTAAGGAATTTAAGGATTATTGTTCTATTTCCTATTCCAATTAACAAATCCATTGGAGGTCTGTTAACAATTCTTTCAGTCGTTTTGAAAAAGAAAAAAAAATTGCACAGTTAGAAGAACAAATGCCTGTTGTCATTTCATATTTAACACGTTAACAGAAAATTATTAAATCTTGGAAAAAAAAAAGTTAGAACAATTTTATCTAACAACTTTACTGTGTTTTTTCCCCTCTATGTTTCTTTGTGGATTTCTGTGGGGCATTGCATGATGTGTGCCAATTTGGCAAAGTGACATACAGTTTATGTTTATATTTACAGTTTATTATTGTTTTATTTGTTCTGAGTAGAGCGGACATCTCCAGAACCATGACTCATGACACATTTGGCAAACAAGCTCAACAAATCATCTTAAAAATACTGACATCAGAAACATTTAGTTTAAATTAAATTTGGTTTATTTTCAACCCATTTTTAAAATAGTACTGTTATGACAAAGACAATGTCCCATCAGGACATTCATACGTCAATCAGCAAGCCCATCTCGGTGGATGTCCCACAAAACTCAAAACAAACACAACAGCCACTAAAGAAAACAAGTGCGTTGAAGTTTGGAGAGCAGATCGGCCTGTCTTTATCAGGCCACAGGTAAGAGCATCTGCACCAGTTCACATGTGAATGGGTCTCTAATTAGCTGCATATCTAACATTGAGAGCTCTGTGGAGTTAATGATGCTCCATTTAGCAGAAGGCCTTTGGCTAAGACTTTTTTTGTCAGGATATCCTGAGTGTTTGTTTATCTGATACTAAGGGAAAGAAGGAGAGAATTGGGGGATGAGGAAGAGAATAAACATTTAGAAAAGTGATAGCATTTCTCTTACAAAAAAGTAGGCTTTTGTGGCCGTAGCTATTAGCCTGCCAAGCTACAAACTACTCATAATTTTAAGTAGTTCAATTCAGTCAAGACTTAGTCCAAAAAGTAGCTAGCAACATTGAGGCTATTTTATGGATGTAAAAAGAGACGCTGAGTGATACGATTGACATGATTCTAGCACATAGGACATTGTTTGCCTGGGGCAATGGTCAGTTATACAGATTAGTGGTCATTATCCCAAAATATTTGACCACAGAATGACACGATTAACCAATCAGAATCAAGTATTTCAGAGAGCTGTGTAAGAAACGTCCCGGTACAAGTTTTATTGGGCTTATTCAGTTGTTAACGTGGCATTTTGAAGGTTAAGTCTAAGAACCCAGAACGACAAATCCAAGTGAGCATCCAGAGAGTTCGGTCACATGCATATCTTCAACTGGACGAAGACTCTGCTGAGTAAGAACATACACTAATGAATGCATGTTTTCCCCCAGCCTTTCAGATCAGCACCCTGAGATACACCTCCCTCCTCCCTCGCCCTGACCACCTGCCCTTCCTTCTTTATCTCCAGATTTCCAGACAATGCCCAAGGGATCCTGATGCTTAATCCTCTCCATCCCTCTCTCTCTCTCTCTCTCTCTCTCCATCCCCCCATTTATTCTCACAACCCCACCCCCTTTTTACCCACACTCCCTCAATTTCCATTTACTCTCCTTTTAGAGAGTGTTCAGGAATAGAATGGCACATTTTTTTCTAAAGTATGATGCCGGTTATTAGTGATTGACCAATATTATAGGCATCGTACAAAAACTGTTCCTAACTGTCCTAATCATTGAAACGATCATTTCTCCTCGTGTCAGTTACTAAATCTACCAACTGCCTTGTCAAAGGATCATGCAAATCTTCTATTTTCAAGGATTTGTAGAGAATTTTAAGTAAATATTTCCTAATATAGAGTGTTTGGGTATTTAATGCCAAGAATTTGAAAATATTTGATGATGATTAGTGATAGACCGATAGTGGCCAGTAGAGATTGGTTGACATATATTTTCAGTCCAAAAAATACCATATTGATGATTTTGTACTGAACAGGCAATTTAATTGGACGATATTTGGCAATTTTGACATTTTCTGTATCGGCCAATAACAATGTCAAACTGGCCAATCCCTAAAAGTGTTCATTCCACATAGTGTCAGCTCCAAAAACTACCAGCTTGCCTTGTTAATGGATAATGTGCATCAAGTATTTTCAAGTATTTGTAGAGAATTTTAAGTAAATATTCCCTAATATAGCGAGTGTTTGGCTATTTAATGACATGAATTGAATAAAATATGATGATGACTAGTGATTGACCGATATATCGGCCAGTAGGGATTGGCTGACCCATATTTTCAGTCCCAAACATCCCATATTGGTTGATTTGTACTGAACAGGCAAATTAATCTGATGATATTTGGCCATTTTAACATTATCAGAATCGGCCAATAACTGAGTCTAACTAGCCGATCCCCAAAAGTGTTCATTCCACGTAGTGTCAGCTCCAAAAACAACCAGCAGCCTTGTCAATGGATAATGTGCATCTTGAATTTCAAGTATTTTTAGATCCTTTTAATTATGTATTCTGCAAAATAGCGAGTGTTTGGGCATGTAATGTCTAGAATTTAATAAAATATGATGATGATGATGATGACTAGTGATTGACCGATAAATCGGCCGGTAGAGATTGGCTGACCCATATTTTCAGTCCCAAACATCCCATATTGGTTGATGTTTACTGAACAGGCAAATAAATCTGATGATTTTTGGCCATTTTAACATTATCCTATCAGCCAATAATTGCATCTAGCCTAGCCAATCCCAAAAAGTGGTTATTCCACGTAGTGTCAGCTCCAAAAACAACCAGCTGCCTTGTCAATGGATAATGTGCATCATGAATTTTCAAGTATTTTTAGACCATTTTAATTAAATGTTCTGTAAAACAGAGAGAATTCAAGTATGCCGATATCTCGATATCTACCGAACGGACCAATTAATCAGATGATATTTGGCCATTTTGACATTATCGGTCAAAAACTGTGCCCAGCTGGTTGAATCCCAAAAGTCTTTCTGTCTAGTGCCAGTTCCAAAATAGCCATATATATATATATATATTTAAATATTTTAGTGAATAGTGATTTTGATTATCCTAAAATTTGTGCATAAGAGATTTTCCTATATAAATATTTTGCAATCATTTAATTAGCCATCACTGAATGGTATTAAATATATATTGGCTTTACATCATTATACATCATTATACATCAGCCACCCTGCTCTTTAGATATAGATATTGGCATGGACCATTAAACTCATTTAAGTTGACCAATAACAATGATGATGATGAACACAATGGAAGCAAAGAATTATGCATTTCCATTTTTATTGTTCAATATTTTCTGGCAATTGACAGCTTTCTCTGTTGCCATAGACTTTCATAATCAAGACCAAACCATTTCTATTGTAACAAAGCTCAGACCAGAGACCCCAAACTGAAACATATAGACTAAAACTAAATCTGAAGAGCACGGTCCTGTGACAGACTAAATCACAGATTCCTCAAGAGCGTTCCTATCTGAGCACGCTCCTCCTTTCTGTTCCGTCTGAGGATTTGGACTTCAGATTCTTAGCATGTCTGTCCCTGACTAACTCTTGAAAGATTATAGCAGTCATCCCATTTGAGTTAGTTAAGAACGCCATTCTTGTGTAAGCCAAGGCATGGGCCAGGTCAAACAGACTATAGCACTGATTACAAGCTGAAGTCCAGTGTAAAGCTTGGCAGAGTAACATTAATGAATGGTAAGCTTCTTTGGCCGTTTGCTCCCGAAAGAACAGTGCCGATAATATACTTAAGGCAAGACGCCGAGTTGTATGTGTCAAAGCCAAAGCGGCGTTTGGCCGCCCCGCTCACGTAGTGGGGCTTAACACCAGACGGACTAACAATGTGACATCATTTACATTGGAGAATGTTCTGGATATAGGAAAGACTCCAACAGCAGGTCACAGTGTCTGTTACATAAAGAAGCAAATACGATCATTGTCATGTTTTTGAATCTTTTCCGAAGTAGTCCACACAACTCATGCCATATTCCATGTGTTCCCAAGCTATATGATTGATTTGTGTGAGGAAAAGACTGAAATGTGATGTGCATGTGAATTGCTCGCAACTTGAAATATTGAGCAAGCTAACTCATACATTTTGATGGCACTTATCTTTAAACTTAACTATCTGCCTGAACTTAAAAAGTAACCTCAACTTAAATACTTAAAAGTAGAGGAAACCTAGATTGTACAAGTTGAGGTTACTTTTTAAGTACTTTAAGTACGTTTTGTTACCAAATAGCATGCATTTAGCATGTTAGCATTCACTGCTAACATGCTAAATGCATGCTATTTGGTAACACTATGCTTTGATTAGCATAGCAATTGCTCAAAGTGTAAAACAATATAGATTCATATCTTGTGTCTGTCCTAAACTCAAGCTCAAGCTCCACTATTCACCATAGGATTGATTTTTGGCCGTTTGTTGAGTTTAAGTTGCTGTTTTTCGACGCTGAGATTGTTGATTGCCATTATTGAGGTTTGGTTTGTGCGTTAAGTGAGCTCTTAATCAAACAAATAATTTTAGAATTATCAATAACATTTAATTGAGAAATCTTTAACAACAACAGCAACAAAAAAACAAAATATTTTAAGTTTTATTAATTTAATATTGTTACAAATTACACAATTCAATTTGATGGAATTTTGTAATGAAATTGAAATGCTTAAATCTTAAAAATAGGTTAAATATTTCTGTATATGAGTGTACATCTATATACAACAAATACTGCAGTTCAAATTATGTTACAAAAATGTTATATTCATAAAAATATGCAAAATATGTCAAATAAAATATACAGAAAATTAAATAATGAAAACACAAGTTTCTTTTGTTGCTAATTGATAATTTGATGAAGAACTGTCTGAACTAGACATTTTTTTTAAAACAAACTAATTCTAATGGCTAAACAAAAATAAACAGTAATTTTAATGGAAAAAAAGAAACAGAGAAACTCAAAATACTGTTTCCTTGATTTTTTATTTTTTTTACTTTGTTCAACATTTCTTTTTTAAAGAGAAGCATCACAAACATCTGGTTAATAACACTCACACTGATGTCACCTGCCCTGGAAGTGTCTCTTGCCATTAACAGGGCCAATAATGAAAAATCACTTAATCAGGGTTAATCAGAGCTCTTGATGAGGTCATTTAAATGTGCCATTTATAAAGCCAAGCCGTTAATAATCAATCAACAATCGGTCAGTTCACACGTGATAACCAGGCTTGTGTGGATTCACACCTGTGAAAGAGGACGATGAACAAAATGAAAAAGACTAATGAAGGAAAACGTCTTATAGTTGTCAAACATCTTATAATTCAAACACATACATAAACCCGCTTTTGAGAGGACAAAATGTCATTGGTCTTTTTAATGTCTTTTTCAAATGTCTTTTTAAATGCAAAAAATATTGAAAATGTTTAATAACTGTATTTTTCAATAATAAATCCTTAAAATATTTGTTTAAAAATATGGATTTTTCTAAATGAAGCATTTTTCTAAGTGCTTTAATAATTTAAAATATAAAAAAATAAATAAATGCCAGCAAAGTTGTCAAAAAATATTTTTAACAGTAAATTTAATGAACCGAAGTATGAAAAATAATTTTCGCAAATCTTCACAAACTAATAACCAGTTATTTTTTTATTTCTTTTTTATTTTTGTGTGTTTTAAATTTGAAGGAATTTTGTTGAAATGCATAAATCTCAAAATATATCTACTGTATATAAAAGCATAGCTCATAAAACATTTGCTTTCATTATGATCTCTTCTTCAAAGATAAATATGGCAGTTTAAATGATATTACAAAAAGTTTTCAACTGGTGTTTTTAACATTCCTTAATCGTGAGATTTAAGAACAAGTGCAAAATTGGCCATATGTACAATTCACCACAACACTCAACTCAACTGGGAATGTGTGTTAGCCTAAATGTGTTGTTAATTCTCTTCGAGAGACCAACAGAGCGCTACAATTATCCACCCCCTCTCCTTGCTAACAGTCCCAACACAGATAACTAATTAGCTACATTACAGTCATTTCCATTTTAATGCATTGTTTGCTGCCATTGTTTATGGACACAATGGGGAGAATTGCAAATGGGAGAGAACTGGTGAGACTCAGCTAATGAAACTGGCCATCACTGCCCTACCCTCAGGACAAAGAGACAGAGAGAGGGCTTGGACCTATAAATGGGACAATTGATAGTCATTTAATTGACAGATATGAGTGTTAATTAACTAGGCCACAGAAGCAAGACTTGTTAATGAGTTCACAATAAAACTGCTTGATGCTTGAATCAAGTTTGAATGTGTAGTATTCCAAGAGATTAGACAATTTTGCGACTCATTTCCCTCCTTAACTCAATTTAAGACAACATTCCTAGAATCCAAATCTCCATTTCTCCCTCATTCTTTTCGATATACGTCAGTCTTCAAATGCGTACATCTTAACGCACCTTTAATATGTTCTAAAAACTGTTTTTATGTATTGATATTCAAATAAATATTCCAGGTTTAATACAAGTTAAGATCAATCAGCATTTGTGGCATAATGTTGATTACCACATCAAATCTTTTCTTTCAAAAAAAGCACAAATGGAGGTTACAGAGATGCACTTACAATGAAAGCGAATGGGGACCATTTTTGGAGGGTTTCAAAGCAGAAATGTGAAGCTTATAATTTGATAAAAGCACTTACATTAATTCTTCTATTAAAACTCATGTATATTTGAGCTCTAAAGTTAATCATAAATCAAAGATTTGCTATAACTTTACACAGATAAGGTTAGTATGTGATTATATCACACTACAGTCATATTAACAAGCATATTGTTTATGTGTTGTGTCTATACTTTAAAAAAAAGTGAGTATTTTAATGTTTACAGATTGGCCCCATTCACTTCCATTGTGAGTGCCTCACTGGAACCCAGACTTAATAATAAAAAAAAATATTTTATTTGTGGTAGTCAACATTATGCCACAATTGCTGTAGATTGAGCTAAACTTGTATACTGAATCCGGAATATTCCTTTAAACCAGATATGAGCCTGGCTATATGCACAATTTCCCCCCAGATTTGTATAAGCATAATGTAAAAAAACTCAATGTGAAAATAAAGTAAATATTCAACATGGTAATACATCTTGTACTGCATTTAAATGCTGATTTAAATAAAAAAATTAAAACATTGTATTACAGTAATGCAAATCTTTGCTTGTAATATATGCTTATATTGTTTACAAGTGATTTCAGTTTTCTTTTTTACGTTTATGTATCTTTATTTCCCTTCCTTTATAATTTTTATGTAAAGCATTTTGAAGCACCATATGATATACAAATAAACTTGCCTACATGAGAATAACCGTTGAGAACAACAATAACAATAATAATAAAAAGTAAATCATCTGGATGCGCTATGCTAATGAGAATCTGGTGGAGAAATATGTTTAACTGCAAGAAAAATATTGTCACAATAAAAAAGAAAAAGTAATAATAATAATAATAATAATAATAATAAGTTGTATGTGTCCTAAAATAGGCTTAAGTTTCACGTTCATTGGAAAATATTTTTATCCTTTAGATTTTGTGTGTGTGTGTGTGTGTGTGGGGGGGGGGGGTGGGGGGTGGGGGGGGGGGTGATCGGGACAAGTATTTGGTGAGATTTACCTTTAAACAAAAGTAAAAGGTTGTGTCTTGAATCATTCACGTTCAGTGTTCAGAAAAGTATGGCTGTGCTAACTTGTGCAGTATAATTATTCTCTGTGAGGATGATACTGCTTTAAAGTCATGAGCGTTTCAGCGTGAGGTAGAAGTCAGATATCAGGTATGTGTGGAATGCTGGCGACAGCGCTAATCTCTAATCCCCCTTTGTGTGCAGTCACTGAAGGAACCTGGGTAAGTTACTCTGACTGCCTGTGTGTGTGTGTGTGTGTGTGTGAATGCTTGTGGAATAGAGAAAGAGAGGAAAGATGAGGAAGAGCGAAATTAACAAGTTGTCTTGGGTGACCAATCAGCTTTGAGGACTAAGGCTAGGTTTGGAATGGAACACCACTTACTGAATATTGTACAGTATACACTGTGTACTGCCGAAAACAATAACTAGGAAAAATAGAAAACATTAAGCGAGGATAAACATTTCTGCAGGCCATTTTTGCCCTTCAGGTAACCAGTCCACCACATGAGAGTGGGCACCAGGGGATTTTAACCGCCAAGACACTAACAAGAGCCCTTTAATTTCTTCATAAGTGTTGTACGTTTTGGCTTTGAGTTGTGACATGGCTTGTGGTCCCCCTAAAGACTTTGAGGATTATGAGGGCCACCCAAGAGTAGAGAGCAGAGAATGGAGAGGAATACACACATTAGCAATAATGCTCTATGATAAAAACGTCCTTGGAATAACCTAAGATATGGATGGCGGCTGAGAATATGCCACCTAATGAGAGGTCAAGTGTCAAATGAAACATGAAGCATATGACTTGAAAGACAGACTCAGTTAGTCTCTCTATTTCTCGATCTGTCTGTAGTCTCATCCTAATAACAAAAACATGAAATGATGTTACTTAGTTGTATGTGTATATGTAGGTATATATATATATATATATATATGCCTGCAGTATAAAATCAATAATAAAAACTGTGAAACACACTTATGCATATCAGATTCACAATTTTATGAATGAGAGCTTTGGCGCTCAATAGTGATGAAAAGACATCATTAGCATTAGCTGACTGCTTCTGCCCCTTATTGGTCAAAGGTGTAACTGCACACAAGCTTATTATCCAAGTGTCTGTGGTTCAGTGGGCCGATGCCCTTTATTCTCACCAATCAAATTACACCCATAAATCCATTACTGTTATTGAGGCCACTGCTCCTCAAAATCCAATACAGCCATATCACTCTCTCACTTTCTCTTCCTGTCTTCCTCTTTGGGCACTTATGACAGTAAACAGCTTAGACTGGAAAAGATGATAGACGTGTTTACTGCAGAATGGAAATCCCGCCATTTGTTTACTCTATAACACAAAAGTGAACTGTCTTGCATTAAACAGCACACGGACATTTTCTACTGAATCAGGAAGTTGGGGCGGGACAATTCAAAGGTCTCTAAAATTGCCATTTTTATTTTTTTTGGGGCCCTTGAAGGGACTTTGACATATAAGATATGACAAACTTTAGGTCCGCCCCAAACGGCACACTTCTCCACTATTCTACGTCATTGTAAGTGATGAAAGTGTAAGTAGTGCGGCTAGTATGTTAACACTGAAAATGCAACTAAAAGAAGTGTACCACGAGTGCCCGGATGATGCACTTCTTCGACCGTCAAAACGAGTGTGGATGTGGGACACTTTATGCGTTTAGTGCACGCGGCATGCCGTATGTAGCGGAAGGGGCGGAGTTACCTGGCTGCATTGCTGGTAGTAACTAATGAAACTTCAGTGAAGACAGCACCTTACCTTAGAGTTGAATGCTTTACCATCAGCCCAAGCTGTGTGAATATATACATTGTTTGAGATACAAGTGTTGAACTGAGGTTGGCTAACATGCTAAAGCTAACGGCAACACATCGCATGCGTTTGAAACAACCCTTCCAGCTGTTAAACGCAGAATGCTTCAGTGTAGGAAAAAACATGAAGTGCTCCATTTAGGACGATACTACACTTGGGCTGAATGCATAGTGCACATTTAAAGGATAGTGTATAGTTTGTCATGTGGGACACAGCTTTGGTATGCCTTTGGAAACATCAGTCTGGTTCTGGGTTCTCATTTACAGTGTAGATTTCATGGCACCAGGACTGAGCGCAGGTTTCAGAACTGTGTGTCCGGATGGATGGATGTGATCTAATATGGTAACAGGAGCCACTCTGCGTTTCACTTCAGTCATAAATGAAATGAAGACTGCAGGCTCAGGCTCTGCTCCACAGCGAGCATGAACACATCTAATTAAAAAGTGCTAATGGTTGAGAAAAGGAATATAAACCACCTTTGGTCTGGAGAGGTGGAGCCCTGAGTTAATCCAAGGCCTTGGGCCTCTCTCTCTCACACACACATATTTTAGGCCTCAAGATGTGTATTGATCCTTAGGGTGAGCGAGAAGTCTGGCCATCCCCATCAGGCCAGAGGGACACACACACCTGTGAGTGTGTATGTGCGTGTGTGTGTGTGTGTGTGTGTGTGTGTGTGTGTGTGTAGCACCGCTAAGCCTAGATTAAGCTAAAGTTACCAGTCTCTTTCCCCTCTTGCCATGTCATTCAAACCCTTGATGGCTCTGCGGCCACACGGCACACAATGCCCCTTTCTGGACGGTCCTCGCCAATGCCATCAGCTCTCAAACATCAAACACAGGGTATTATGGGATTGCGAGAATTCCCAGAGGGAGGAAAGAGAGACAAAATGGAGTTTTCCAGGGAACCCCCTCGGCCCCAGCGTATTCTCTCGGGAGATTATGCTATAATTTGTTTCCCTTTATTTTGGCATTGTGTCCGACGTTCACCATGCTACCGTGGCTGTACTGTAATCCCCGCACTATGACAGATTACACATGGCTTTGTCAACGTGTCTAATACTTGACTGTGAGGGAATTGGCAAGGTCTTAAGGCACTTAACTCCTTAAGAAGGTTCACCCACACCTGATGCATGAGCACAATCCTGCGGTTGTATTCATGTCATGTGTCATGTTTGCTTTGTGAATCAACTACGTATTGCATCATATGCAAGTCCAGATGTAATCTACAGACTTTCCACCTCCCACATGTTCTGCATTGCAGAAAGGTCTAATATGATGTGCACATGATGTATATCAGTAGATGAAGACTAAGAAAAGAAAGCCGTTTTACTCTACATTCACATGTGACCAGCTGAACTTCGCTTTATCTCAATAATCCCTTGTAAATGGACGTATTCACTTACAGAATAAATTAATCATTGCTGACCACGCATAACAGTGCACTATTACAATGACATTGCTATCTAAAAGTGTTTTTTTTGTTTTTTCTTTTGCGTGATGTTTCATTTTCGCCAATAGTAGTGCAACAAAACACATTCTTCTGAGTGCACTGTTAAGGCCTTTTCGCACCAAATGCGACGCGAATACGAGAGGCGAATCACCGATGAATCGCACTTTCCCATAGAAAGTGAAGCGACTGTTCGAGGTAGCACATTCACACCTTTACAATAGATGGTGCTAATCGACAAGTAATTTTACCCCGGTATGGTAGGTGGCTTAATGCACCTTTCAGCTGGTCCACCATCCGCCCATCACCGGAGATGGTTATATCTGCAGGTAGAGCTCCAAAAAGGGACCGGAACTCTAAAGATATACGATAACCCCTAACCTAACCCTTCGCCCTAACCTTAACCATGAGTGGAAGTGACTCCCCCTTTTGGAGTAATCCCGCCCTCTTCTAGAGTAACCCTGCAGTCTTTCGGAGATTCTGCCCCAATTTGGAGGTCTCCAGCCAGCAGCTGTACCTAGTTGCATCACCGGATGAGAAAAGAAATCTTCACTCAACGTAAAAAGAAGCTTTGCTTCATCTCCGTGCGATTTGGTGCGAATGTTTGCTTCAGGTGAGAATGGCTCATTCAAATGTTGATCGTGGCAAAAAAATCACGCTGAAAATTACGTTTGGTGTGCAAAGGCCTTTAAACTTCACTATGTTTCCTGTAATGTATTGAATGTTTTGCTCTTCCGATTCAAAATGATTTTGGTTTCGACTTTACAAAGAACTTCATACTTCCTTAATTAATTCAGTATGTGTTTGTGAAATAATTAGTCAATTTAACATGTTCTTGAAGGAGTGTCCTGGCTGTAGTTCCCTCCCACACATGGGTTAAGCTGCTGTTGTTGTGTGTTTGTCCTTGAGGTGGACCGCCCTCTGATTGAGTAAAAATGCTTCCAGAGAAGACATGCTCTTAGTTGTCCTTGATGTCAAATAAAGAGCAGACAAATGATGGAGCAGGGTACACTTGAAAAACACATTGAAAATGTTTAAAGCGGTAGTGTGTCATTTCTGCACCACTAGCATCCCCAACACATTCTCACGTCGAAATCGTCAGGATTCGTACGATTTTTCTAAATTTGGCTAATTCGTTTGATATCGTGCGACTGCACTCGTTTGAATTCCTACGACTTTCACTACAGCCAATGACGTCGCCGGACATCGTTTCCATCTATAATGCAACAATTACCTGCTTCTGTCACACACAACAGCTTCCTATCATGTTTACACACTCGACTGATTGGTTAAGTTAAGGGGTTTGGGTAAAGGCATAATATTAAGTATGTGTGCGAAACTTGCGCTTCTGCATTAGACATCCGGGAATTTGCACATGATGAAGTCTTATGAGTTTATTTGAACAACATCGTGCGAGACCATACGAAATAGCCAACTCGTAAATTATGGATGAATTTCCATGAGATCGGGTTGGCATCACCAAAAGCAATTGCGGAAATAATCTCGAACATCCCTGTCTTCCATAGGTTGGACAAACAGATGGTTCTGCCTCAAACTTGGGCCATTGTTTGAGCCCAAGTTTTGGGGAAATCATCATGCAAATGGTTTACTTTAGAGTTGCCTCTGCGTATTAACGTGTGATTTAACATCAAAAACATAAACACTGCAGCTTTAAAAAACAAAAATCTGTAATCAAGTTTCATCATATCAGAGCCCAGAGCCCACTATGACAAAAGAGCATATGTTATGATTTCCCAATGCTGGAATGACCTTAGTTTGAATAAAGTCAGAGAGGATTAAGAGGAGGATGTAGGATGGGAGGGGAGGGGGGGGTCTCCATGGCAACAGCAGGTCTTTTAGCCATGAGGAAGGTACAAAGAGTAACAGATGCTGTCTTTGTGGGACATGGGTGGAGGGTGGAGGCCTTTTTCACTTTAGACACCAATGGTCATATCTCACATGTCTGTGTGAAGAAAGTGTAACGTAACGTATCCTCAGAGAGCAAGAAACAACAGGGTCCCAAAATGTCATTTTGATAGCTGAAATATAAACAATTATGATCAATGTGCATATTAGAATAAGTCTATTTAGGATTAAAGATGTAGTATTTCTCTACTCAGTCCGTAGATAATAATAAATGTTATTTATTGGCGCCTTTCACAGCACTCAAGGACACCTTACAGCATAAAAGCAGCAATTAAGCAAGTTAAGATACAAAAGAAACAAAACATTCAACATTCATTTGAAGTAGTTTGTCAGGGATACCAAAGAAGAGAGTTACAATAGTCAATATGGGATGTTACCAGGGCATGAATAAGAATTTGAGTGCAAGGAAAAAGTGATAGGCGGAGTCTGGCAATACTATGTAAATTAAAAAAGTAGTGTGTGAGACATTAATAATATGAGAGCCAAAGGAAAGTAAACCATCAAATATGACATCAAGCCTTTTTATTTTTAGAGTAAGTGACTGTACAGTCATAAATATGATGAGAGTGAAGGGTGAAGTTTTGGATAAAGTTGACTTAGACCCAAAAATAAGAACATAATTTTATTACTATTGAGCATTAAAAAATTATTAATCATCCAGGATTTTATATCCTTCCGACATTTGGTAAGTTCAGGAGGGGGTATCATCGGCATAAAAATGGAAATTAATTCCGTGATGATGGAAAATATTACCAAGAGGGAGAATGTAAATAATGAATAGGAGTGGCCCTAACACTGACCCCTGTGGAACACCCTGAATAACTGGGATTGCTTCTGATCGAACATTCTTAACCTAAACAAATTGTTTTCTATGGTTTAAATAAGAAAGTTTATAGATCATAAACTAAGCAACAATCCAGTATACAGTCCAGGAATTACTGAGAAATACATCTTTAATCATAAATATTGTAATACACTTATTCTAATGTGAAAATGTATTCATATTTGTATTGACTCACATTGATTCATGTTTATATCTTTTACTCAAGTTAAGTACTAACAGAGGCAAAAGAAATCATTTATGTAAATCTTTAAATATAGTGGTTTAAATGTTCTTATATTGACAGGTATATGTCCCACGTCTAACCACCAAAATTACAATTAATATGAACAATTAATATTTTAACATTTCACCCAACTGAAATTTAGGTGACAAGAGTTTTAGCCCATTTTTAAAGTATTAATTTAGATAGAAAATTTGCTGTCCCCTATTTTTCTGTCAATACAGCAACACACACAAAAAGTCTGGATTGATGTAAAACTTGATCACATCCCAAACCATGTGATCAGGCTTGGTGACCAGCCAGGATCTTTGTCAGTTGTCCTCGTGTTCCATCACCAGACACCAATTCCAAATAAACTTTGATGGAATGCAACGTGAAGTTAGTACAAAGTAACATTTATCTTTAACAATGCTATGAAAGTGAATAACAGGCACAACAACACCACTAAAACATGGGCCGCCATCTTGATTGTTTTGGGTTGAATGGATCATGGATGAATGGAGCTGCGTCACATGACAATAAATACGCCATCGTTTTCAGATATTTCGGTTTCATCTATCTACACTATAACACGAAGACGGCGTTTTCAAATGTATCCACTTGGGGTAGCGTTTTCGAAAAGCTGAGTTTTCGCTGTCAAAAACGCTGTCTCAGTGTTGACTGACGGCCAAAACATAGAGGAAAAAGATGTGTTTTCAAAGGAAAGCGTGTTGACGTGGCCTTAGTGTTCTTTTTTCTCTTTATATTAAGTATATTGTGATTCAAAACATTGAAATATTGTGATCTTTTACTCGCTTGTTTCTAATTCATCTGTGATGTACTGTGTGTGTTTGTGGGCCGGTTATGGATTAATGTTAGTTGGACCATCGTTTGGTTCACAAGTCAGTGGAAAGTGGGCCGGTAATGAGATCGCATCTTAGCACAAGCAGCATGGTCAAAAGGATCTGTGTCCCCGCCCATTATTTCAGTACATTACAGTACATTATTTCTTGTTCCTTATGTAATTTCACTGCAAAACTATTTATATCTACTTTGGATCCATCTTTTCCTCTCTTTCTCTCTCTTTTATGAGTGTGAAACCGGTGAAGAACATATTCAAGATATATTGACATATTTCAAGACATATTTTGCATTAAAATAAAAAAAAAAACTAAATTATACTTTGCTTAAAGAAGATAAATCAAGGTGCTGTAAGAGCTTCATCGGTCCATTGACCGGCCCTTTTGCAGATTTGTGGAAGAACCCTCTTGCTCAAAGGGAATAAGGATAATTGTTGGAGTTAATGCTAAAATCTGCAATGCAAGGCTTGAGAAGAGGGATCTAGAGGAGCTTTAAATGCAAACAGCTGGTATGAAATATGTGATGCTGGTTACAAATAAGATCCTAAATCAGAATTCCTATGGACGACAGTGACCTCTGCTGGTGAACTGTAGAATGTGACAGTATTTTTTGCTTTTTATTTATTTATTTATTTTTGCACAAAATTACCAGGAATAACAAATTCAGGATGATATCTTGTATAAGTAACATGCATTTAATGCTTTAAGACTTGTAGCAGTGAAGATGTTACATACCTCAGCAAAGCTGTTTATTGGACCATCCTAACAGTGGACAGGAAGTCGTTCTGATAGTCAGCGATTCAAACGACTAACTCATTACACATTAGGGGTCTGTTTCAAAACTTAGTGAGCTGCCTCGCTGTCTCCTGCCTACAAAGGCAACTGTCTTATAGGGTAGCATCCTTACAGAAATGATGCCTCATAAGAGACAACTGAAGTGAAATCAACGACGCAATACTCTAATAAACATACATATACATAGCGCACACACATTTTGGGTAAAATAGCAAATTTCCTATAATATTAAAAATATTGTATCGATACTTTTCAGTATTAAATCGATTGTAAGTAATAAAAAATTCTCACTCCGTCCGCCATCTTGGATTTTTTTCCCCATCAAGCTCATCACGGTGCATTCTGGGATCACCTAGGGAAGGATACATAAGCTGTGTTCCATTCAACTCGGGAAGTCGGATTTTCCAACTTCCTTATGGGAAGAGTGCAATGGAACACCACTTGAAGTCGTAATTCCAACTTGGAAAGTGGTGTGGAAATTTGAAACTCTGATTTCGCGGAGATGCGGGTGCGTGACGTCACACAATCATGTCGGCAACCAGGAAGATATACAAAATAAGTGATAAACACTCACTTGTATTAACCAATATTGATAAATGAGTCAACGTTCCTACATAACATGATATTAAAGCATATTTCACAAACGTTAGCAGAGTAGCAGATGTTCAAAACATGATAACCGTACACCTGTAGCACAAATGCTAGCGTTGCAGATTGTTTCTGAATTGGGTTGCCTGGAGACATCTCTAGTGACAGCCAAACACCTGCTAAGCTAACGGGAGTGCTGCAGTTTTGTTTCCTTTAACACATGTGGTGTGGTGGTGTAGTGGTCTAAAGCACATAACTGGTAATCAGGAGGTCACTGGTTTGATCCCCACAGCCACCACCATAGTGTCCTTGAGCAAGACACTTAACTCCAGGTTGCTCTGGGGGGATTGTCCCTGTAATAAGTGCACTGTAAGTCACTTTGGATAAAAGCGTCTGCCAAATGCATAAATGTAAATGCATCTGGCAATGGAATGCATTTATGGTTGGAGATCGGAGACATCAATTAGGAATATCCCACATCTGATTTCAATGGAACGCAGCAATTGGGTGTTCATTTTTTCAGTTTTTTGTTTTAGTCTTAAAAATGTGTCAATATTTCATCATGTCATATTCATTCATATTAGTCAGTTTTACTCTGATGAAAATGACAATTTTAGTCAACGAAAATAATATCTTTTAGTTGATGTGAAAAATGGACAAAAAAGTGCTTAAAACTGTCAACAGACAAAACTTTAATCAAATCCTTAAACATTTAGGAAAAAATGAATAAACATTTGCATATTTAAACATGTATCATACCGTCCTTGTTGTGAAAAATCAGAGCTTCAGAAATAATAATGAATAGACTGAAGTATTACCTGTTTTTTTAGAAGTTCTTCAGCATATTCACAATGCAAATATATGTTATAGATATAGTGATTAAACTCATGTATAACTAGGATGCTTTTGAATGATGTATTTCTCAAATTATAATACAGTTACTTTTGCCGGTGTAAGTGCATTCAATTCTCGCAGCTCAAGCGGAGAATTCCCCAACACACTGGATTAATGGCTGAGATGAATCCATCTAATATCTTCTATAATGAGATAAATAATGAGATCTCTTAGGTGGAAGCACAATTAAGATTCCTACCTTTAGTAACAGCCTTTCCGTCAGGAGCGTGCCTATGATGCCTTAAAATGCCATCTCTGGAGGCAGCTCACTAGGTTTTAGAACAGACCCATTATGAGACCCATTTGTCGCCACCTATTGGTATAAGTTGTAATCACAGAAATTATTACTGAACGTATCAGTGAACGAATCTCTTTGATGAACGAATTCTCAGTGTCAGTGGGATGAATCAGGATCCCCGTAATCTCATGCCCTGCTTTGTTATAACATCAAAGGGCAAGTTTGTTTGTCTTTGAAAAACAATATTTGCTTCTAATTAGAAATCTGAACTATATGGCCATATATGAACATATAGTTAATATATTTGAGGACATATGTGCATATCCAGATTTCACTAGTATTTAGGAAAATATATGTTACATATAAACTCACTGAGCACATTATTTGGAACATAATGGCCCTAATAAATTGCCCAACGTGGTCTTCTGCTGTTGTAGCCCATCCGCCTCAAGGTTCGACGTGTTGTGCATTCTGAGATGCTATTCTGCTCACTATGTACAGAATGGTTATCTGAGTTACCGAAGACTTTCTGTCAACTCGAACCAGTCTGGCCATTCTCCATTGACCTCTCTCATCAACATGGCATTTCCATCAGCGGAACTGCCGCTCACTGGATGAGCACCATTCTGAGTAAATTCCAGAGGCTGTGCATGAAAATCCCAGTAGATCCGCAGTTACAGAAATACTCAAACCAGCCCGTCTGGCACCATCAATCACGCCACGGTCGAAATCACTGAGATCACATTTTTCCCCATTCTGATGGTTGATGTGAAAATCAACTGAAGCATGATTTTATGCATTGCACTGCTGCCACACAATTGGCTGATTAGATAATTGCATGAATAAGTAGGTGTAGAGATGTTACCAATAAAGTGCTCAGTAAGTGTAAAAAACCTGCCATTTTTGTAGTAGCCTATTTGGAAATATATGTTGTATTTATGTGCAAGTATGGGACTTTTTCCATAAACCATCCATGCATATTTTTTTCTTCCAAATATGACTTTTGAATATATCAGATTTCTGCAACATGCCTGTAACACAGACTCTTTAAACAGAAAAAGCCATCAAGACTTTAAACGTTTGTGAGCTGTTCAAAGTATTTATTTATTACATACAATGTCTTCTTGTGTAGCCCAATGTATTATTCCCCTATGTATATATTCCTTAATTATGAAGTTATCATTTCAGATGTTTGTACATATCACCCAGGGACATGGCAAAAATGGCAGCATCTGCTCAAAACTAAAATAGTGTCATTATTTCAAATTCAGCCCTAAGATATATCGAACAAATTAAGACATATAAATGGACATGGAACAATTGTTTTGCATAGAAGGAATGAATGCCTGGAGTAATATATTGTTACTGTTTGTTTCCTACTTACCTGCCTTGAGTTTCTCGAGGAGCGATGGCTTAATAGCGGTTATGGAGAGGACTGCATGCTTTTTGCCGCCAACAGTCACAGAATGTTCGAACTTGTAATTCGAATGCGCTTCGAAGGCGTGGTTCTATCTCACGCGCCTTACATTTTTTCACCATTGATAAGCCGTCGAGTGCACTAGCTAGTGCACGAGCTGCGCGTCAATTGCGCACTAACGGACAATGATATCAGACAGATGTACAAACGTATCAGGTAGGATTTTATACTTGTATTCTTATCTGCACTTCCCACAGGGATGTATGCCAGCCGCCAGGGTAGTGAATATAACAACAAGGTCAAGTTATAGGATATATAGGAGTCAAGTCAAGGATCTGTATATGAACGGGTGGGTTCAGCTATTTGATATTGTGTCATGCTGTATTTATTTGTAAAGATTTTGGAAATTATCCCCTGTTTTTTCCTATTATTTGTTGGCTACTTGTGTTCTAAGGAGAATGGTAAACGTAACTGGCAAATGTTCAGATTTAAGAGACATAAGTAAATTCATCTTGGTTTAATTAATTGATTAGAATTTGTCTTTGACTTTGTGTGTATGAGAGAGTGTGTGTGTGCCCCTAAAACGAACCATAACCAAATTTAAAGACGAAAATTGTAATTATTTTAGAATTATTGCATGTATTGCAATTAATCATCTTGACTTCGTCCTATTAAAATGGCTAAATTTGAGGGTCATTTGTGTAGAGTTCCTTGTTAACCAGACAGGGCTGATTATAAAGATGCATTTCTCTGCCTCAGTGTGCAACTGTGCATGTTATCTGTCAGGATGTATCAATTAGCCTTTAATAAAAATAAATAAATTAATATATAAATGGCAGAACAAATATTGGATAGTGTTTTCCCCATCCCCTTCATCCTGCAGATGCAACTGTCCTTTCGTCAATGTCAGGTCACCAATTGAGACTTCGAGTAATTGACTTTCATGCTTTTGTCAGGCAATTAAAGTGAATGTTTCTGCAGTGGGTGGTGCATCACTGGCTTTTCACCTCTCCAGTGTGTTTTTGCTGTTTTTTCAAATAATTTATTGAATGTGTTATTTGAAGCACATTTTTTTTTTACACAAAGACTTAATCATAAATCATTAATAGATTGGAAAGGATGGAGTTATTCTAAATGATGTCTACCATTCTGTAATAACTATCAAAAACTAATGTTTACTGCATCAGAATTTCTGCATCCATTTAATGAAAGCAAATGTTCACAAAATGGCTAAAACAATTCCTTTCACACAATTTACCTCCAAACTCTTGTTTTTTTCTTCTTTAAATAACACAAGTTATCCATTAAAGAAGCAGTCTGTATATTTTGGAATATTAATGTCAGATTAATAAAATATTGCTGTTGTCAATCGCCCAACTGGATATACACTCATTATTAGGAACACCCGTGCACTTACTTATTCATGCAATTATCTAATCAGCCATTCGTGTGGCAACAGCTTCAATTAAAGTTCACATCGACCATCAGAATGGGGAAAAATGTGATCTCAGTGATTTCGACCGTGGCATGATTGTTGGTGCCAGTTGGGCTGGTTTGAGTATTTCTGTAACTGCTGATCTACTGGTATGTTCACTCACAACAGTCTCTAGAATTTATTCAGAATGGTGCTAAAAACCAAAAAAAACAACAACAAAAACAAACAGTGAGTGGCAATTCTGCGGATGGAAACGCCTTGTTGATGAGAGAGGTCAACGGAGAATGTCCAGAAAGTTTCTAGCAATCAAAAAATTGCTACGGTAACTCAGATAACCACTCTGTACAACTGTAGTGAGCAGAATAGCATCTCAGATTGCACAACACGCCAAACCTCGAGGTGGATCATCTACAGGCACTTTATTTGGATCATAGTGTTCCTAATAATGTGCCCAGTGAGTGTACAGCCACACATAAGCCAAACATCCTTGAGTGTAGATAACATTAAAATTGCCAAACATTGTCCAGTTATTGAGCCTGGCCAATATATCAGTATATCACTAATACTGAGTGATCTAGTATTATAATAATGGCTTTTGTTATGATGATGTCTTATCTTTAGTTTAGTCTTTATCCTAAGAACTATACCAATTGAGGGTATTGTATTATTGATGCATGCTTGTTGGGTCTAATACTCTTAAGACTTTTATATTTACACAATCCTATAGAACCAATAATCTGTGCAAACCTAATGCATTATTATTGTGTGTGTTTGGGTTTAGTATAAAGCTTCATTAAGGTGAAACTAACTATGTATTGCTCAGTGTTACTGAGACTGAGTGTTAACCATAAAGCAGCTGTGGTTTGTGTTTTACTCTCAGGTTTCCATTCTTGAGGTTCCTTGGGGCTATATAACTGTTAAGGTCATAACAGAATAATTGCTGCTCATCAGAATGGAGAATGCTACAGAATATGTTGGAATTAATTCAGATATTGACATAAAAGTAAAATGATCAGAAAACAATATAACTATTTCAGTTGATTGCTTTAATTACATCATTATTACAATGCATTTTTGTGTGTTTGAACCAGTTATACCAATAAACTGAGCTACTTTTAGAACTCGCAACTCATTAGCTTAGCATATGATTAGGATGATTGAACATTTCTGGCTTTGAATATTCCCATTTTTTTATATTAAATGATTTTTTTGCAGATATTAATTTAATATAATGAACTGTAACAAGATTCAAGATCTTTTCTGCTAAAAATGGTGGATCTCTCAGTTAATATTCATATGTCTCTTTAGCAGGTTCATTGTTTAGATGATATTGTAAGGTCAAATATTTGACGTAGTTGTGGTATAATTTTTTATAATGTATTAACAACATTTCTGTTTACACATTTGTTCATGTAATTTATTATTCAATGATTTTCTGTTGTTTGCCATATTAATTGTAGATTCTCTGGATTTACTTATGTAGTTGTTACATAAGACATGTCAGGCATTAAATTATGACTTGTGGGGAACATAAGGCGATGACAGGCTCAGTCACCATTCTACTTATTGCAACTTTCATCAAGTGAAAGAGAATGGTGACTGAGGCAGTTAGTTCCTTAACATTTTGCCCAACATCTACGTTTGTGTTCCCCGGATGTCATATGAGTACATGATGACAGAGATAAGTAGGCTTAAGTTATAACTTTAAGATAAATCACAAGCTTGTGTTGTGTTGAGTAAATGATACCGCTATGAAAGAGATTGTTGACAAGTAATGGATGACACTGTTAAGAGTAATTGCTTACTATGGATTTGTTGTACTTTTACTAACAATTTAATTGGAACTAATGCTGTCCCACTGAGCTTGTCGTGAACAGCCTACGCCAGTTATAAATAACTTCAAACATTTAAACTGTATTATTGAAACCTCCTTTTGTGCAGTTGCCAAGTTTTCATCTAAAATTACTTTTTATCTCTCCGCTTTAGGGACACCTCGAAAGGGACAGTATTTGGCTTTCAGGGGACTTGAGTTTGTAATATTTTGATTGTGAATTTTGAACTCATTAAAGGAACTCAACATGGAAAATGTTCCATATCCCAAAAAGACCGTCACTGTCCAGATAATGCCACAGCTTGCCAATATAGATGCCCAGGGCAATAAGGAGTTAAATGCTAACTGGGACATTGAGCCAAAGTTAAGCATAAATGAGGATTGCTCTTCTGCCCAAAAAGCTAAATCAGGTCAGGAACATATGCGTATGAAGTCCTCTGTCAACGATTCCAAATCCCACACCAAGGAAGGAAAAAACATTGCATGCCATGCCAGTGAAGATCACAGGCAACCTCAGAATAGTCACACAAACATGAAGAGATCAGGTCAGTGTGCCAGGGACACTGAAGATCGAATCAATGATTACAGATGTAATTCAAAATCAGAATCATTAACTGTCCTTTCCTCTAAAAGCCCGACATCCAGCCCATCACCTACGGTTAGACAGAACATTGACAAGGAGAAAAATGGCAATAGCACAACAATGGCACTAGAAAATACGCCCAAAGCACAGAGCAAAACATCAGAAAATAGTGCAGTCAAAGAGGCAGTATACAATCAAACGGCAAGCCAGGCTAGTCCCCCAAACCAACCGAAATCTACTGGGGCTTCCCTTGAAAATAATTTATCATCTGGCACCAACAACACAAACAAGGACCTGTCACTTTTATCTGAATCAAAAGATTCGGGTTGCACCACCAGCATTGCTCAAACATCAGCCATCAGCAGTACCCAGTTAGAGCAGCTCCAACTGGGATCATCTACCAATGATCCTAAAACCAATTCTTCCAGAGTTACAGATGAGGTTTGTGCAACAGCAGAGGTATTTCAACGAGCACACAATGATAAGAAACCTTTGCCAAGTATTCAGACACCCCAACCTCATGAGCTAAAGCATTCGCCTGTAAAAGAGGACAACTGTAGCATTGATTGCACGAAGAAGGATTTTAAACCACCAGGAACCTCTCAAGAGACCCCCTCAGGGCACCTACTGGTGTCTTCCAGTAGCAATGCCACAGATCCTGAAAACTCATTTCACTCGTTCCAAATGGAAATGACTGTTGAGGAAGTCCAAACACAGGGAGCTGCTCCTGAAGAGCAGAAGCAAGTCCATTGCAGACTCTACCGTGAGGCATCAACAATGACTTCTGCAGTTGAGTTCAGCCACCAGCCAAGCATGCAACGGCATGATGTAGAAGTGCAGGCAGTGGCTACAGTTTGCAGTCAGTCTACAACCACTAGCCCAAGTCTTCTGCCTCTACATCCCCATCAGAGATCAGCTGGTCAAAATCCTGAGGAGACTGAAAGCTTAGCAGTGGTCTTTGAGGTGGAGACCAAAGACCGGCCCTCTCATGTTGCCTCAGAGATTAATATAAACACCACAACTGTTGTTTCATCCAGTGCAATCCTTCTCGAGAAGCCCCCACAATCGGGCACAGTGATGGTGCATGTGGATGCTAATCTTCAGCGGGAGTCAAAGCTTGGGGACAAGCCTAAAGAGCCTGGGGCTTGTCAACCAAATGCCCAAAGAGGATTTTCACCTCTTCAACCGGTTTATCAAATCAATATAGAGACGTGCAGCCAAAACAAAGAGTCTAGATTCAGCCTTCAGAGCCAAGGCTCACCTGCGGTCTCAGCATCTGGTCCTCAAACTTCAGCCAGTGTGCAGAATACCATCAAAACATCTGATCACGCCTGCCAGAATCAACCAGCGGAATCGGCCAAGCCTCCCCCCTCTAAATTCACCCTCTCACAATCCGTGTTCCCTTCTCAGGCAGCTGCTTCTTCTGTGAAACCTGCAACAGACATTAAAACGGCCACTCCTCCAACATCAAGCTCCACACCGCAAAGAAAGAAGCAGAAGGGAGCTTCCAAGCTGAAGCCAGAGAAAGAGGAACAGAACGATGAGAAGGCAGCCAAGCAAACGAAGAATAGCGTGCATGACGTCGTGTGGGATGAGCAAGGTATGACCTGGGAGATATATGGAGCATCAGTAGATCATGAGTCACTGGGTTTTGCCATTCAAAGTCACTTGCAGTGCAAAATCAAAGAGCATGAGAAGAAGTTTGTGGCCCAAACATCTCTCAGAAAGTCCATGTCTTCACCTCCCGGTAAGAAGAACAAGCGGAGGCAGGTTAACATAAACTTCAGGTCCATGTTCAAAAGTGTCCATCGACCCAACTGTTGTGGGCGTCCATCAGTACTAGAGTGAAAGACATTAGGTTGTCATTGCTAGGTCAATGTAATCAAATATTCTATGAGACTGTTCAATTGCAAAGCATGTTGGGAGGTTTCTCTTATTTTTTTGAAGATTTTGTTAAATGCAAAAGTTAATTATTTATAGTGATAGTAAAGCTATAGCAATGTTTAGAGTGAAATGGCAATAATTATGATTCAGATAATAATGTTATCGATAAAATGTCGTAATATGCATGTTTATCAGTTCAGAATGTCTTATAACCAACCTAGTCTCATAGAATCACGTTACTATATCTACATTTTTGTATAATGATTTTTACGCAGCTCCTTGTATGTACTACTGCACTTTCCTGGTGAAATGAACACTAGAGGCGCTACAACAACAATGGATATTTATTTCTTTTTAATACACATTAATACAATTTTGCGTAAACCCAACTACATTTGCAAGCTTGCTCAAGCATGATCAAATAGCTCAACTGATAAAGCATAACAATTGCAATGCAAAGAACATAGTATGAGTCCTGAAGGGTGTACACATGTCGAAAGTATCGTAGAAGGACCACAAAATGACTTGGTTGCTTTTATGACACTATCGATTAGGTTGAGGTTTATGGTTTAGGGTTGGGAGGTCGGTTTTGTTGATTAAAACCTTGAAAGAGCAATAACCTTATCTGTTTGGGTATACATTTTACTCGCTTTTAGCGCCATGCAGTGGACATTTCACCTTGGATCTGCTGTGATAAGTGTTTGGAACTACGTAATATAATTCTGCAAAATGTTGGCAACAGTCACATAATTCTTATGAGATCAGGCCATTTAAACTGTAACTACCCATTGTGGGATCCAAGAATATGCACTCTATTGATGAGCGGATGTATGCGTATAACTGTTATATGTTTTACCGTCTTTGTTTAGTTGAATATCTTTTTAAAGTTTCAGAGTTCGGTAAAAATGTTGTTTTGCATACTTTTAATTGTAACATACTATTCATTTATTGGAAAAAAGGTCTTCAATACTTGTTGCCATACTTGGTTTAAACTGAGCCCGTTGCTGTCCAAGGATCAATATTCATCAGTGATGTTACAATGATTTCATATTAAAACTTCAAAAAAATATTATTTATCTGAAGTCCTTGGGGATAAATCAGGTCAACTTATTGTTCTCACCATTGCAGAAGATTTTGGGACCCTAATGACACCCTTGTGTCATGCTTTGTCTATTCAAGTGAGTCTGTACATATTCAGCCCAGTGTCTTTCTCCATCAATTACCTGTCATTAACATACTATATTATACCACTGACACTGTTCACTAATATCACTCTCACATTCATGACAAAATAATGACGTTAATGATTCAGAACTGCTAAAAGATGCATTAGAAACCAATCCTGGGCTTTACATTTCTGAAGGGATGCATTAGATCACAATTCTGTCTTCATGTCATTTGTAAATCAAGGGCAGATCTTAATGAAACTAGGACACTTTTGGGTGTAGACTGAAGTCCATTTTACATCACAGTTTGGTTTGTTTTATTGTTCCAGTAAACAGTTTTCCGAACAGATAAGCATCAAGTGTGAAAACAGCCATTTACTTAACTTAAGATGTGAAGTCTTATGAGTGTATTTTTTTAAATAAGATTATAAGATGCAACTTTATTGTCATTGTGCAGAGCCAATGAAACACAGTTGTTTTCACATATCCCAACTAAGCTGGGGTCAGAGCACAGGTTCAGCCATGATACAGCACCCCTGGAGCAGATAGGGTCAAGGGCAGTGCTGGGGCTTGAACCCCCAACCTGTCATTCAGTAACCCAAGCCTTAACCGCTGAGCCACCACTGGCCAATATGTCTTCTAAATGACTGTATATACACTCTGTGTATTATGTATATACATATGCAGAAAATGTACTTGGCTCATATTGCATCAAAACCACACCGAATGCAAGGTCTCTTTCACTGCAGGGATTTCTGCAGTTTTGTTAATTCTGCAAAGTCAGCAAGTTCTCATGCGTTTACAGTACATATGATAGTCAATTCCCCTGCATCACTGTATAGATATCTCCATGGGGCCTGAAACAGCAGGTGACTACATCAGAGTCGCTCCATGGTTGTGTGATCGGTTTTACATCACCTCTTGTCTCCATCTCAGCTCCCTTTTGTTTACCTGCTTCTGCTGCATTAAATAACTGGAAGAGCGCCAGCACTTCCTCTCATAGTGGCTGTCCCTGTGGAGTATTTGGCCTACATGTGTTTGTGCAACACACACACCTTGATTCTCTTATGCTCTGTCCTTCTTCTATGCCCCTTTCTCTTTACTTATAATACAGTGGGGTACATTGAGATTTGAGACCAAATGTGGCCTAAGGCTTTACATTGAAGATCGGTGATATTTATATTATTCCCAGTTATCCCTTTACCTATGACTCCGCCTGATCTTTCTAATATGTACTATTAAAACTAGGCCGTATTGACAATATCTTTAAAATATTGAAGGCCGGTTAGTGAAGTGTTTGAATTACACTCGCCACGTGGTGACAAAACTCTCACTTCACATTAGCCACAATTTGTATACACGTTAAGACTCTGTCGGCTGACTCAGCTTATATTAAAAGTTAAGTAAAAACGGTGTGACAGACCGTCATCATCTGCATGCACATGATCTCACGCTGGGATGCCGCCTGGCCTTCCCTCTCCTCCTCATGTTAATTAAATCCAGACAGCATTGCGCTGTTCGTTCACAGTTTCGGCAGCAACTCTCAGTGGTACTGACAGACTCTACGCCAGGTGATATTTACATAATATTATCTGAAGATTGGAGAGGCATTTATTTTCACTTTTGAGGCACAATTTAACAGAATAAATGTCTATAAATTAAAAGCCTGTAAAAATACATTTTACAAAAGACAAATTTACATGAGACATCTCCTATGATTGTCAATCATAGGCATTATAGGTGCAGTACCAACATCTATTCTTTTTTAAATATAGGAAAACTTTCAAAGGCATTTTCAAACAAATTCCCAGATAGCACACATACATCTCCGAGATGTCTGTTTTAGATCTTTTCATCTGTACAGCATCACAATCTAATTAACATCTGCTAAACATCTTAAAAAGATCAGATAAAACATTTTAAATCATAAATGTCTCAAAGACATCTGCTGAATGTCTTATTGACATACTGTATGTCTTATAGACATATTGCAGATGCACATACAATGTAAAAAACACATCAAATAGATGTCAGGGTGATGTACGAGTGCTATCAGGATACAAACGTAACATTATCAGAGTGTGCATGATAGATATACTCTCGAACAGAAGTTGTGTTTGTATTTGATGTATCCATAGCAATAGTTCCCCGTCTGTCGCTCACTTAGACGTCGTGTCGAAGAAGCGACACTAGGGGTCTCTCTTGAGTGCTAGTGTCGCTTCTTCGACACGACGTCTCGTTCCCTCCATCAGGGAACGGAGGTTACATACGTAACCGAGACGTGCACTGTACGGTTGTTTTTCAATCTGTATTCTGCGGTAGCTTGACAAAACTGTCATTATCTATCACTTAATTTTTGATAAATATATCATAAATGTATCAGACTTTATTGTAATCATTTTTTTTTACCAGAAAGTCCTCGAAAAAATGTCAAAGTAGCAATAAAAAATAGTTAAGTCTATTTAAAATGTACTATTTTGCCCAGTATTTGTGTATGTATTTTTATGCTTGTTCGTTAGAGTATTGTCAAAGTCTTTCTAGCAAGTCAGTCCACTGTCGGCCATCTTTGGAATGCTCTTGGGAGGCTATTTCCAGCCATGCCAGTGCAGCTCTTATCTACTTGAATGGAATAAGACCAAAATCTCAAAAACGGAGAGTCAAGATTACGATCAAAGCACATATTTCAAACCAGCAACAGAATCTGACAATGCTGGTATCATTAATTGTGATTCTTTACCTCATATTACGCTAAAAAATGTAATTTTCCCGGCTTTTATAGCTAATACGTATGCACGTTCTAGAGTTGATTGATGGGTGATGTCCATATCTAAAAGGTGATTGGCTCTTTTAACTGTAAGGCGGGACTTCCTTTCTACATTCCTACATCAGACCTCCTTGGCTAGAAGTGGCCGATCTCTGCTTAATAATCTCTGGTATTGTGTTGTTAGCTTAGCAACATGCTAACATTCAAATCTATCTACCCTTGTCCTGAATGTGAAAGTGTTACATGATTCATAATGGAAGTCTGTTTTTGTCTTCACGTCTCCGTGTTTTCATTCACATCAGTGAGTGTTTTTAGTTGATAATGTGGTGTTTAGCGTATTCAAATTGTAAAATTTTGGCGAATAAAAAAACACGTGGCTACATAGTATTGATAATTTACAGAGCCACGATAACGCTCATTTGACAGTCTCACCCTAGTGAGCAGATGAAATGAAGCCATGGCCCGAGTTTATTTACCTTGATATAATTAATGACTTAAGTCGTTATGATAGCTAACAAACGCACAAGTTGAGCCTGAACTGATTTTTACTCAGATTAACACTTAAAATGGTGGTTGTTCTCCATCTGGATCGCTCGTTTCAACAGTTTTATATTGATCCTGTGGAGACCATGTAACGGGAGCAGCTGGTACGTGAAAGCTATGTGGTATGTGTAAACCTTACTCCCCTGGCCTCAAGAGGTGCACTAGTGAATGATGCAAGAGCCTTTAGCCTCCTCAGTGCGTCCACCTCCCATCATGCTGGAGACCTTGGTTCGGATCCCATTCTGAGCAGTAGGACCCGTAAAAACCACAACCAGAAAACCATCCAGCAGCAATAAGAATCATAGTGTGGCCATCCTGTAGTTGGCCAGGAATGTAGGAAAGTGGGTTGGTCAAGCAACATGCAAAAATCAAACCACATTGAAATCAGTTGTCGATACTAAATGATAAAATGCTGCTTTCTGAGTTTAGATTTTCCCATGATGTGGGTTTACATCGTAATATTGTTGATTGCAAGTAATCCAAGATAATTCCAAGTATTAATGAGAGCAGCACACAGTTCTCTCATTATCTATATGAGATAATTAAGTGCCACTTAATGCAAAACTTATTTTCTCTCTAGAATTCAAGAAGGAACCTGAACAACATTGCATCAATACTCAAGCCAGATATTGACACGGCTTTCTAAAGTCTCCTTTTGAAGAAACCTCAAGTGGAGCGACAGAGTCTATATGGGCTGATTCAATGAAAAGGGCTCTTTAAAAAGGCCTTTCATTTATTTGCCCTTTTCAATGCCTGAGTGAATGTGTGGCTCTGCAATCTGTTCCTTTTCTTCCCTGTTTTTTTTTGTTTACCCCAATAAAAATGTTCAGTCAGATGGTGACCTTTAAGGTGTTTATTTTTAGATCCAAATGATCAAGGTATTTGTATGATCTAAGAAGCATTGTGTCCAGACATCAGAGGTATAAAAAGTATATAAAGAGAAATGGTAAAGTATGCATATTGAAAATTGTATCTAGTCAAAAACATGCTTGAGTATAAGTAAAAGCTTCTATGTTTAAAGTGATTTCCCCAAAAAAGAAAAATTCTGTTCTATGGTTAGTAAATATTGACAGAATTTTCTTTTTTTGGATGAACTAACAAAAAGACTCCTTGAAAGACATTTTAAGCACTTGACATTTTTCCTGGTTTTCTAAAATGGTGTAAAGCAGAAAATGTTCTAAAAATGGTCTAAATGTTCTAAAGATGGTATAAAGGCAGAATTGGTCTAAAAATGGTCTCAAAATGGTTTAAAATGGGTCTAAATGAGTCTAATTGGTCTAAAAATAGTCTAAAGGCAAAATAATGGTCTAGAAAATCGTCTTTTGGTAAAAAAAAAAAAAAAAAAAGTACACGGTATAAAAGCAGAAAATAATAAAAAAATAGTCAAAATGGTCTAAAAATGGTCTAAAGGCAGAACGTGGTCTAAAGGCAGAAAGTGGTCTAAAAATGGTCTAAAGATGGTGTAAAGTCAGAAGATGGTCTAAATGGTCTAAAAAAAAATGGGTCTAAGGGAGGTATTGTTCTAAAAATAGTCTAAAGGCAAAATAATGGTCTAGAAAATCATCTATTGGTAAAAAATAGTATACATGGTCTAAAAGCAGAAAATAATAAAAAATAGTCAAAATGGTCTAAAAATTGTCTAAAGGCAGAAAATGTTCTAAAGGCAGAAATTGGTCTAAAATTAGTCTAAAATGGTCTAAGACAGAAAATGGTCTAAAGGCAAAAAATGGTATACATGGTCTAAAAGCAGTAAATTGTCTAAAAATGGTATAAAATAGGCAGGACATGGTCAAAAAATGGTCTAAGGCATAAAATGGTCTACAAATGATCTAAAGGCAGAAAATGGTCTAGAAATGATCTAAGATAGAAAATGGTCTAAATGCAGAAACATTTCTAAATATAGTATAAATGGTCTAAAAGGCAGAAAACGGTATATAAATAGTCTAAATTTCATATGGTCTAAAGGCAGACAATGGTCTGCAAATGGTTTAAATTGTCTAGAAATGGTCTTAAAATGGTCTAAAGGGGGGAGACTTTTTATTTAGTTAATTATTTATTCAAACACGTGAGACTTACAACTCTAAATATTGCTTTCACTAACCGATAAGACAGCCTGACCTGTTTCACACACAGTAATGAATCAAGCCGATAATAATTCTGCCAACCTATCAGAGAGCTTTTCAAAGGTCAACACAAAGTTATACATTTCAGGCCATCTGTGGGAAGAACATTGCTAATTTGCTACAGTTGAAGATCCCAATCACCCTGTTTCTCACTGGGGATCTCTGAAGAGCATCAGAGCAGATAAAGTCCAAAAAAGGAAGAGAAAAGCCTGATTTATCTGTGTGTAGCCCTGACTGCTGTCTGCATTGGAGTAGCTGCATTGTGGAGACAACTCCACAAATTAAAATCAAGAAGGTGGGTTGTTTTATTACAAATCAAATGTTGGTCCAGATCCAGGTTAACATTAATGTTAACAAACAATTAATTTAAAGCATCTCGGCAGTGGTAATAAAATGAAACAACTGAAATAGTTTAACTCTATGATTATGAGTGATTATAAGGGCCTTTAATGTCAAATCAATAGGCTTGACTAATGCCATAGCTGATGCCACAGAGATTTTCACTTGATAAACATTGCCCAGGTTGAAATGGATGCCTACTTATGATTCATGAAAACACAGTGCTGTTTTATGTTAACGTTTTTGATTACATTCTAGCCTAACTGATATACTATTGTCCATCCTGCTGAAAAAACAAACCCTCACAGAATTTCAAAAGGCTTTAATAGAAACCAATATCCAATATGTTGGTTGTATATATAGCATACAAGACTTATGAGTATA
Organism: Moxostoma hubbsi; assembly: GCA_032164185.1. Lineage (NCBI taxonomy): Eukaryota > Metazoa > Chordata > Actinopteri > Cypriniformes > Catostomidae > Moxostoma > Moxostoma hubbsi. The sequence goes on from JAVLUX010000006.1 coordinate 5,586,734, forward strand.
GCTTAGCATGGAGCTACACTTGATGTTTAACATAACCATTATGCCTAGAGTATTTCAGCTCCTTTAATGATGAATGTAGTACAATAAAGTATATATCGTTTTTTTATATAAGCATATTATCCTGTTTTAAGTCAATAACCAAACTATGTTCTTCACCTCCATGAAAAAGATCAATCTGTTTACACTGTTCAGATCTTTGCCCTGTCTCTGTCTGCAGAGGATGTGATCCGTGTGGCATGTGGAAGGTTGCAGGAGCTGACGGCTTCTACAGTGGGAATTACTCCAGCAGCTACAACAATGGCATAAGCTGCAGTTGGCAACAGTTGTTCTTTCTGTTTGATGACATTAATTGGGAGGGGGGTGGGGGTCGTCAGAATATCTTTTTGGAGTCAGCTGACTCTCTTTCTCTCTCTCTATCCTCACTTCTAGAAATAGTTGGGACTGCTGGTGTTCTTCTTGTAACAGAGTGACTGAATGTCACCTTTTTTTGAGCATATATATATATATATATATATTTTTTTTTATCATGTTGAGGTAATGAGAATTGCCAACATATTCAGATGTGCATGCCACCTGTAGCGCAAAGCAGTGAAATAACTTGAAACTAAAACTTAAAAAACATTGCATTTAAGCTGTTTAAGACTTCATTGTTGCATACCGAGATTGTGGGGGAAAACACTGCGGTTTATCCACGCCTAAACCAATAGTGTCTTTAGCAAACAGCATGTTTGTGTACTTTGACACAAACTACAGATACACAGAGAAAGGATTCAAAGCGATGTACCGCTCTGTGGCCCCTGAGACATCACCAGGTAAAGACAATGAGAGTTACAAAAAGACTTTATTACATAACAGTATTATTAGCACCATAAAAGAACATTTCAGAAGAAACAACACTGTCACCTGCTGTGCTTTCATATTATACTTTAATGTCTGTATTTATTCTGCTCTGGACGGATACTGGGAGGCTGTTAAATGTGTCTTGCTGCAGTTGACCTAGAAAGAGACACAGTATGAGTGTATCTGGAGTGTATTGGGAGGGGGTGGGGGTCGTCAGAATATCTTTTTGGAGTCAGCTGACTCTCTTTCTCTCTCTCTATCCTCACTTCTAGAAATAGTTGGGACTGGTGGCGTTCTTCTAGGTGACCATGGGGAGCTGTTGACCCCTGGCGCACTCTACAAGGTGCAGACTATGATCAATATGACCTCGACATCCTCTCTAGATTGATCACAATCTGTCTCTTACTTGTTTGTTTTCTAGGGTCTGTATACCTATTATTCTGAACATTGTATTCGATATCCACTGCCTTCAAGTCATATACCGTATAACCTTCATCGCCATAATCAGGGTAACATAAATGCATTTGACTCCTGTTTAAGAGGAGTATTCTTCTCCCCAATAACTGGTGGTTGCTAAGGCAACGAAGAAGTGTGCTATTATTTTTCTTAGTGATTCAAATTATTACTTTCACCTTGCGAGAGATAAAACAGGTGAAAAAAATCCCATATATTATCATTAACCCAAGGCATATCATGAGAATCATAGAATATCATAAATACTTAAGAGTGAGCACTTTTGACATAGGCCAGCAGGTAACCTAGCAACCACCCACAACACCCTAGCATCATAGTTTGCAAGCACCACATTTTCTTAACAAAAGATAAAAATCTTGTTAAATTTTGTTTTTCGACAAATTGTAATTCACAATGAATCCGATGACAGCCCCCAAGCAACACCCTAGCAACCACTCTACTAATGCCCTAGAAACCTCATAACATTACCCTAACATAAACATTTTAAAATCTGGTTTAATTTTGTATTTGATTTTCTCCCCTTTTTACTCCCATAATTTGGAATGCCCAATTACCAATGCGCTCTAAGTCCTCATGGTGGTGTAGTGACTCACCTCCATCCGGGTGGCGGAGGACGAGTCTCAGTTGCGCATCTTATCACATGGCTTGTTGAGCACGTTAACGCGGAGGTCCACACTATTCTCCACGGCATCCATGCACAACTCACCCCCACCGAGAACCACACATTATAGTGACCACGAAGAGGTTACCCCATGTGTCTCTACCCTCCTTAGCAACCGGGCCAATTTGTTTGCTTAAGAGACCTGGCTAGAGACACTTAGCATGCCCTGGATTCAAACTTGCGATTCCAGGGGTGGTAGTCAGCGTCAACATCTGAGCCCCCTCATTTCTTTTTTGACAAATCTTATGCACAGTGAATCTGATGATGACCACCTAGCAACACCATATCAACCACTCACCCCAGAAATACTCTAGCAACCACACAACACCACTGCAACCACTCACCCTAATAATACCCTAGCAACCAATCAGAACACCCTAGCAACCACCCAAAACACCCTAGTGTCATAGTTTGCAAGCACCACATTTTCTTTACAAAATGTAAAAATCTGGTTCAATTTAGCTTTTTGACAATTTGTTATGCACAATGAATCCGATGATGACCACCTAGCAACACCCTAACAACTACTCAGAACACCCTATTAACAACCTAGAAAAACTATAGCAACCATTCATCCCAGGAACCATTTAGCAATGACCTACAAATCAATGTACAATGCACAAACACCTGATCAAGCGCAAATCAATGCCCTGGCAAATCTGTTTCCATTGTGTTTTTCGATAAATTGTTATGCACAATGAATCTGATGCTACCCACCTAGCAACGCCCTAGCAACCTCTCAGAACACAGAAGCATAGCAACACCTTAGCAACCACTCACACTAGAAACAACCTAGCAATGCCAAAGCAACCACTTAGAACACCCAAGCATCCACCTTGCAACCATGCAGAACACCCTAGCAACCACATAGCAGTGCGCTGGCATCTCCCTCCAATGCCCAAAGTCAGATCATGGCGACAGGATTTACATGGCAAGCACAACAAAAATTAAATGTGTTTTTCAATGAATTGTTACGCATAATCAATCAGATGACACACAGATTGCACATACAGAGGAAATGGTTGTGTTTGTGAGTAGATGCAATGATTAATCATAACACAAGGGGCTTTGATTGTGGAAATCAGATTGCTGGAATCTTCCCCACAGTTCTGCGGCTCCATCTGGCACCATATTTACCCTCATCAGCTAATCACCAGGCAGGCTTGCAGCCTAGACATCAAACTAACTAAAGATGCATGAGACAGCACAATTTCAATCACCAGTTCTGTAAGAATTCCAGAATTGCTTCAACTATGCATCAATCAATGTTTAAAAAGCATGTGCAAGACAGAAAATGCTACAAATAGCAGTTTGAGGTCGTAATTAAGATAATGGTGCTGTAATCTTTGAGTCGATTAGTTATGCTCAGGTGAGGTGTATGATGTGCTGATAGATACTGTAGATGTTAGCAGTGCTGTCAGCACCTGCACTGTGAAAGTTTCAAAGAGCAACTGATATGATAACTGTGTAGCTAAACTGCTAAAGGCTTAAGTGCTACCTACACCATAGCCATTGCCCCACCAATTACAACCACCCCAACAACTACAACTCAACCAAACACCACCACGCCTGTTCAGACCTCCAACTTTAGCATATAATCAAGTAAAACAATGTAAGTAGGGTTTATTAATACAGTTTGTTGTCTAAACTGAAGGGAACTCTTCTATGTAGGATATCATTCTGAAAAAAATTATTCTGCATTACTGTTCAGAGAATAATGCACTGTCACTCTCTGTTCAGACTCCGGCTGTGAATCCCCTTGGAAGCTGTTTAGACGTAAAGGCCAAATCAACTCCAAGAACTATCCTGAGGCGTATCCTGCCAACCTGCGCTGCTCCTGGGACATCAATGTGGTTGAGGGCTTTCTCACCAAACTGCAAGTCACTGATTTGGCCGTTGTGGGAGAAGCGGCCCAATGCGGCGATGATAAACTCACCGTATTTGATTGTCAGCAGTTACTGTGTAAGATACGATTAAGTTATGCTTGCATCATGGTCAGGTACAATGACTTAATCTAATTTCTTTATATTTAGTTAGTAGTGTTTGCAAAAGCTAGCATCACTATTATTATTGCGCATACTTGGGGTTAGAGTTTATGGCTCAGTGGACATTTCACCCAGAAAGTGGAACGCATGTCCATACATTCAATAACACTTCCAGCTTTGGCCACAAGGGAGCAGTGATTCGAATTTCAGGAAGCACAAACCAAATTTAGCTGAACAACTTTCGACCTATTGTCGCCGAATTTACAGTGCGATCAGTCTGCACGATTTGAGATATCCTGCCCTTTGATGATAGATGTCCTTTGCACAAACAGTGACGTGATGAAAGGCAACGATATGCGCACATAAATGTCATATTTATGGTTAGATGTTTGTTCAAATCCCGAACCCCAATCCTAAACCTTACAGTCAATGGAGTAAATCTTAGGAAGGAAAAAGCAAGCTGAGAAACGCATCATTGATAATGCGAACGCAATTACTTCCTGGTTTACGTGGGACCAGAACATGTCTTTTAGGGTGCTTGTGCAACATGCTATCAGTAGCGTTGTTTTTTAGGGTACCTGAACGTTTGGTAGCAACATGCTGATTACTTTGAGAGTTTTTTCATGGGTAGGAACCAAATAAAACATAAGCTGGTTTGCTGGTTTTAGCTGGTTTCCCATGCTGGTCTGTTTGCTGGTTTTAGCTGGTTTCCCATACTGGTCTGTTTGCTGGTTTTAGAGGGGTTTGGTGCATTTTTCTGCTGTCCAGACTGGGAGAACAGCTAAAACCATCCTAGGCTGGTTTAAGATGTCCTATATATAGATATATAGTTGTATATCTAGAATGTCTCATCTAATCCACAATATTTGACCATGAAAACTGATTATCAAAAACCCTCATCATGCATTTCCCTGGAATGACATTTTTCAAACTGTGCTCAAAGTTTGAACAGACTTTGCCTATTTTGTATATCTGGCAATAATTTAAATAGGTGAATGTGACGTGACAGCACAGCATGTGCCATAGTGAGGCCTGTCATAACTAACACTAAAATGGCACCTCTGGTGCAAGAGTAGCTAGACCTCTCATCGCTCTCTCTTATCCCTCTCACAAAGGAGCGTACTATAAATTACAGCTCCTTATTACTGAACATCAGGCCGAGCTGCGAGCAGCCAATATGCTCATCTGCAGCAGCTTTTCAAGGGCTGCACGCCAGATACCATCAATAAAGTCCCAGTGCAGGCTGACAAAGAAAGTGTGAGAGAGTGTGAGAGAAAAGATAAAGAGTTTTGTATTTTTGTTCAGATCTATAAGCACAGAGTTTTCCTGGCTATTTGTAAAGCAGTGACAGATTAAAACTCCAAAACCAATATAACTTTCTATCTCCTATGAAACACACAAAAATACATTTTAAAGAATGTCACAATTGACAATTTCTATATAACATCAATATCAGATATTATTACCCAGCTCTCAGAAATACTCAATTCTGATTGGTCAATGGCGGCATCTAGTGGTCTGATATGTTTTAGTAACAACCGCACATCCGGGGATTAAGTTAAATCAGACTGTTATCTGGGTATTGCGAGTAATCTTTCCTACTTCTTGTATCACTCTGCAATACAAGTAAGCTGATAAAATCCTTTCAACATTTTATATCCATTTATTTAATTATTTGGCAAGTAGTCTTGCAATAAACTGGATAATGACAGTCACTTTCGCTTCGCATCAGGGTCATGATCACCCTGTTGGGTTATTTTTGCGATAACAACCGACTGACTGTAAGGTTTACTTATACTGTCTATACAGTATATACAGTATATACTATATTATAAAGCTACTATATTTCAAACTCACTTTAAAGCTTAAAAAAAGCACCCAAAAGTGCCATTAAAGTAGACTATGGGACATTCGCATCATATTTTAAGCCTTCTGATCGCTTTGTATTATGACTGAAATTTTAGTTATTATTTACTCTTAATTCAAATGCAATCATCGATCGATTTTGTGAACTGGATCAACTGTTTGATAGAAAAAGTAAAAAAACAAACAAAAAAAAAACCCAGATTGGACATCGCTACACAAAGGATGGTGGATGGAGGGTGGATATTAAGATATTTTGTAAATTATGACTAAAATTTGCATTTGTTCCTCACACAAAGCTATCGGAGGATTTCAGAAGACTTGGAATATAGCACACAAATTAGGATAGTATGGACCATTTTTATGGTGCTTTTGGTCATTTTTAAGCTTGAAGGCTTTGATCATGATTCATCATCATATTTGCATGAACAAAATCTTCTTTTGAGTTCTGCAGAAGAAATAAAAACACTTGGATTTAAGCGCTCTAAAGGGTCTGGAAATGTTGTCAGATGAAACAAACGAACAGAAAATGTAAGTTTGGTCCTCCAGCAGTCATGGGTTGTAAGGCTCATTGGTCTTGACATTTTGTCCTTACTTGGCGGTTGCAAGTGTCTGTGTGTGTGTGTATGTGTGTGTGTGTGTGTGTGTGTGTGTGTGTGTTCTTCACATCACATCCTTTGTCCTGGCTGTCAGTATGAAGAAGTGTGTGAGTGTTTGTTCTGCTGACAGCATGTGTCACCCTGAAGAGAACACAAACACCTTGTGTAGAAATGCATTTCTAATAATGTTAAACTAGACTAAATACAGTACTTATGCATTTTAAAACATAACAAATGAATTTGTCTTGTTCATTTCTCTCACTGATGCCATTTGCATGTTCACTTGTATATTAATGATCGACAACAAAAGCATTATCTTAAAATGACAAAGAGATGATGATGATGATGATGATAATTTGCTTAATGCTTTTATGCACCGCTGACATTGGATAAATCACGCATCTGGATATTCTCCATCATTTGATCATTATTTGACGAAAGTGTGAAACACATTGCAAAAGACAAAATAATTTATTGGTATGCATGTTCCATGGGAATCGAATTCATGACCTTTGTTGCTAGAGCCATCACTTCTCTACGGTTGCAACTCTGTGTATGCTAGGGTGTGGTTCTTCTGAACAAGTTGTTGCTCCTAGCTGGAATAGTACCGAACAGCTCTTGTCTTCCACGTAAATGTCTCAACTTCTACAGTGGAAATTGAACGAGCTATTTTTCACAGCAACTGTACATTCCTGGATCTATGAAAAAGATTTCCCTCGTCAGCAGATGCTACAACCCCTAACAAAAGAGAAAAAGTCATCTGTTGTCACGCTGATTGACTCCTGCATTAACATGCATTGCGGGAGCTTGCAGTCGTAGCTTGTCTCCATTACTTATTCTCTTTAGACTCACAGCTCGCAGTTTCCTTAAACCTGAGCAGAAAGAGGAAGACCTATGGTGTATTACAAAAGCGTTTTCATACAATTTATCAACTTTTTCTTTATTTATTATTGCTTTTATAATAGAACTCAATGTGGTACATATACTGTGTGTGGAATAAATCCCGCATCAAGCGACCAAAATGAAAATAGAACAAAATCACACTGTAAAAAGTGGTTTCCTGCAATTGTTACCTTAAGGTGCTATTTTTACCTGATCAAACCCTTTTTTGTTGGTGTAACCTAATGTATTCAGTTTGATTCAAGGATGTTAATGGGACAGTTCACCCAAAAATGAAAATTCTCTCATCATTTACTCACTCTCATGCCATCCCAGATGTGTGACTTTCTTTCATCTGCTGAAAAGAAAAAAAGATTTTTATATATATATATATATATCCCAGCTCTGAAGGTTCGTACAATGCAAATGAATGGTGGCCAGAACTTTGAAGCTCAAAAAAGCACATAAAGGCAGCTTAAAAATAAACCATAAGACTCCAGTGGTTAAATCAACATCTTCAAAAGTGCTATGATACGTGTGGTTATGAAACAGATCAATATTTAAGTCCTTTTTTACTATAAATCTCCACTTTCACTTTCACATTCTTCTTGGTGATTCGCATTCTTTGTGCATATCACCACTTACTGGCCAGGAAGTACGTAGAATTTTTACATTCTTAAGTATTAATTTGGGGAATTTGTACTTTACTCGAGTGCAATTTAAATACTTTTACTTAATTACATTTCCAAAGAACAATTTGTACTTTTTAACTCCTTGCAATTTTATTTAACTTGAAAAGTACTCATTAAATTTTTGCAGTTCATTTTCTTTCGTTTCACTGGACTGAAGCCGCCTTTGACACTGCATCCGACAAATGACAGATTGACAAGTGTTGCATGGCGGCTGTGTGTTGAAATATTTGTCCGAAGTAAAATGTCCACTGTGTGGCACTAAAAGCGAGTGAAATGTTCTGCTAAACAGATTATTAAGGTCCCAGGTTATTAAGGTTAATGTTCTATCGAGGTCAACAAAACCTACCTCTCTCCCCTAAACCTAAACCTAACCGATAGGGTCAGAAAAAGCAAATGTGAGATGAAAAACACAATTTCTGATGCATTTTGTGGTGCTTCTGTGACACTTTCAGCTCACACGTGGACTCGCATGCTCTTCTGGACTCATACCCCGGTCCTTTCTATCGCATATGCAACACTATATCAATTAAACTTCCGTGCAATTTGATCACACTTAAACAAGCTTGTAAAAGTACCTGGTTATGTAATGCAAACGTTAAAATGAGTAATGCGCTTTAGAAAAGTGTTTATATGTAATAAGATAGCATTGTGTGAGGAACAGAGAGAAAAGTAAGCGTTTATTAACTGATAATCTGCCGTTTTACGCATTCTTTGATAGAAAGTGGATAAAAGTAATTGTTTTTTTAGCTCCTCTAGTGTTCATTCCACCAGGAAATTGCTGTATTACGTACAACAGGCCACATAAAAATCAATTTGCAAAAATATTGGACATGTTACATGATTCTAGGACCAGGTTGCAAATGCCACTGGGGGAGAAATCTGTCGTCAGAGACAGTAAAAAGGTGACTTAACCAATCAAATTTAACAACATCCTAACTCACACAATCTCCTCTCTAGATTTCATTTTAGCTAGGAAAAAAGTTACCTTTGTATATTTAAATAGAAATAATGCAAAATACATTCGCATGGCTGAGGGTTTCTTTTGTACCCTGGTAGCGTGTAACTTGTCCTAGACTTGGGACTAAAGCCTCAGATTCAACGCACCAGTTCACAGCAAGACAATTACGTGATATTTTGCTCTGTTTCTTGGAACAATCCTTTCTTTAACTGTCAGATTTGATACACTTCATTTTGTCTGAAAGTAGCAAACTGCACTTATAATGTCCTGCAGATATCCAGGGATGTGGAGTTTTCTCACAGGAGCAGACAGGCGTCATCAAGTCTTAAAACTGGCCCGTGAACTAGCTGGCTAACAGCATGTGTCTGTGGACTGTACGCAGTCCCAAAGGGAAGACCATTAAATTGACATTTACAGATTTTGACGCGGAAGAGGCTGGTATTATGATCGGCCGGTGCTATGACAACGTGGTCCTCTATGACAGCACACAACCAGGAGCAAAAAATATGGTGAGCAAGGACAAGGATGTTGTTCAGTGCTATTTCAATGCAACCTGTTTATGATGCACTTTAACAGATAAAACAGTGTTATATTCATTACCACTGTTCATTTAAACCACACGTACGTGTTTATAATTACTACAATCCACTAAAATGCTGCTTTTAAGGTCTAAAGAAAGCAATAAATTGCAAAATTCAGTCAAAATAACAATTGCTGCAATAATGTACAACATGCCCATAAAACTCAACATATCTAAAACATGTCTGCTAACTAACCGGCCTATTCTGTGACTGGCAAAAGGCTTGCATGCACTCTGGATTACTAATCCTAACCTGCCAACCCCTACAGAACCACCTGTACCACCCAACCCATGGGACGACATCAAGATATGTGTGAGCTATATGTTTCATTTATATAAGATATATTACATTGATTCAAGTACTGTATGTGGCGATATCTTACAGAAGACATAATAACCCTACACAGGACAGATATTGTCATTATTTAGAAAGCAGATGATGCTTGTGAGTGGTGGTGGCATAGTGGCTAAAGCACAGGGCTGCTAATCAGAAGGATGCTGGTTCGAACCCCACGGCCACCACCATTGTGCCCTTGAGCAAGGCACTTAACTCCAGGTTGCTCTGGGGGGATTGTCCCTGTAATAAGTGCACTGTAAGTCGCTTTGGATAAAAGTGTCTGCTAAATGTAAGAAAAAAATGCATAAATGTTGTGTGTTGAAGTTTAGTTAGCTAGTTTAACTCTAGTTTAAATGGCTCATTAGATGTTCTCCATAATAAAGCAGTTTCATAGCATGCATCAGGAGGGAACCGAAATTTGTGCTTAGAAGTTGACATTCCACTGCAATCCTAATTTTTAGGCCGAAGACTACAACACTTGTAACGAGCCTTTGTGAAATGCCTATTTTCTGTAGGTAATTTGCAGAGAGGATAATTGTCAGTTAAAATCATCATGTTACAGATCTATTCGGATAAAATCCTGCACCTGAACGCTTCTCTTAAAACAGCTGTGATGGTGTGACTGAAGCTGTCTCGTGTCTTTCTCTTTCACAGACTGTCCTGAGAGCTGCGGGAAGCCTGTAATCCTCCCTGCTGTCAAAATTCGCATAGTGAACGGAGAGCCTGCCGTAGCTCACTCCTGGCGATGGCAGGTGTCCATGCATGTACAGTTAAACCTTCACCCTTCTAGATCTGGAGATATGTTGTAATATTTCACCTTTCTACATCTAATGATTCTAGACATCTTGTCTGAAAAGTTAGTATTGATTTTCTTATCAGTAAAATGATCAGATGTTTATCTAAACATGTGCAGTGGTATCACATACCAGAGTCTATATGTTTGCTCATTAAAGTGGTCGATTTGTACGATAGATCAGTTACTGTATTAGTTAGCATCGCCATTATTATTTGAACAAAGCCTTGAATATAAATTCCCTGGAAACCATTTACAACACCCTAGAATCCACATAGCAATGCCCTGGCAGCCATCCACTGCACCCTAGCAACCAAACATCAATACCCTAGAAACAACCCAGATCTTCTTTGCAACCCCTAGAAACTGTCCACAACACACTAACAACCACTTAGCAACACCCTGGCAGCCATCTAAAGCCTGCTAGCCACCCTAGCAACCACACATCAATACCCTAGAAACCATCCAGATCTTCCTAGCAACCACATAACACTGTCCTGGCAAGCACACATAACACCCTTGCAAAACATAACAATGCCCTAAAAACCACCCACAACAAACTAGAAAACACAAAATGTAACAACGCCCCAGAAACGCCCCAGAACACCCTAGCAACCACATAGAAATGCTGTAGAACTTACAGCATTACATGTCTTTAGGAGTTAAACATTTTAATGAGGAAAAAATTACTGAGTGCACCTTTAAAAAAGTAATGGGGCTATCCACTCACATGGTAGATGCTGATAATCGCAAAATGGCCATTTACCAGCCAATTTATCACCTTGGCCACTATATTAGCCTATCACCAATTATAATCATGCTGTTGAGGCGTGATACTTGCAACCACTTTAAATTTTTAGCCATCATCTTCGTCCCAGCGAACAAAAATACAGCACGTCTGATCGTGAGTTACTTGGACTGTACTTGGCCACCCGTCACTTTCATTTTCTACTTGAAGACCGGCCATTTACAGACTTTATCGATCACAAACCGTTGATTGTTGGAGCCATGGTCTGCCCACCACCAGTGACACTTGTTTTACATATCTGAATTCACTACCAATATCCAACATGTTGGAGGAAAACAAATGCAGTAGTGGATTGCAATTCACAAGCTAAAGTCGATGCAGTAAACTTGGGCACTGATTATGCTGGGATGGCTGTTGCTTGGGTTTCTGATCTGGAGGGCCAGTCCTACAAGGTAGCGGTCACGAGCCTTCAGTTGGTTGATGTCAAATATCATGAGCCTGATGTTTCGCTCCTTTGTGATGCGCCTGAAGATTGGAGACATGTTTTTGACATTGTTCACAATTTCCGGGCAAGAGAGCATCACAAAGGTTGAGAGCCGCTAAATTTGTCTGGCATGGCCTTAAGAAATGGTCTGGTTCCTGCATCGCATGTCAGAAAGCAAATGTTCAGCGTCACATTAAAAGCACCATTAGTACGTTTTGTGGTGCCCGAGCATTATTTTGATCACGTAAATGTTGACCTTGTGGGTCCCCTTTCCCCATCTCGGGGGTATGCTCAACTGCTCACAATGATGGATCGGACCACTCGGTGGCCGGATGTTGTGCCCCTGGTGTTGACATCAAATGGAAAAGTTGAACAGGCTTTCATTGGAACCTGGATTGCTAGATTCAGTACGCTATCGGCATACTGTAGGGCGCCAGTTTACTTCTGACCTTTGGGCCGCACCACACTACGGCATATCATCCATCACAGAGAACGCCCTGTTTGAAAGGTTCCACCGCGCCATGAAGACCGCACTGAGAGCCGCTTTGAAGGACGATAACTGGTACGACCGTCTTCCTTGGGTGTTCCTGTGTTTATGAACAGCCCCAAAAGAAGATTTGAAAACTTCCGCGGAACTGGTTTATGGTCAGACACTCTACCCGGTGATTTCATTCACTCGGCAGAGCTCAACTCTGCGGGACCAATCTTCATCTTTTGTTCCTGTGCCCACTTCTCAACATGGATTCCCGCAGGCTTGGATTCCAAACAATCTGTCTGATGCAAACTTGTGTTTGTTCAGCATGATATGCATCAGCGACCCCTGAAACTCCCCTATGGCAGACCATTCCAGGTTCTAGAGCCCAGAGACAAGACATTCCTGATTGAAATGGGTGGCAGCCTTAAGCCAGCCCACCTTCACCTGGACCCAGACGTGGGCCTTCTATTCTGCTGCCTGGCCTGCAACAACTGTTTCTGTAGATAGCCCAGCTCGGGCATCCTGCTCTAGAGCCGGATGCATCATTCAAGCCCCCGATAAATTGTCAATGCCTGTATTTGTGAATTCTGGGGGAGGGGGCCTGTGTGGCATCATATGCTTAAGTGAGAAGCAGAATTCACATACAGTTATTATTCCATTATGTTCCCTTTAAGAATGGGTGAGATGAGAGGGGGAGTGTTCCCGAGTTTGTTGTGCTGAAGAGAAAATAAACAGAGTTCATGATCTAATGTTGTTCGCATTTACTTGCATCACACAAAAACTTTACAATTTTATTAAAGTTTTGACTTGGGTCTCAACCTTCACCCAAGTTCTTTCACACATGTGGTGGGACTCTCATCCATAAGTACTGGGTTCTTACTGCTGCTCACTGCATCATCGGGTAAAACAAAGAACTTCCTTTTCAAATACAAGAAAACTTTACACTTTGAACACTATAAATGATGTTTTAAAAATGCACTATACACTGTACTTGTCCGCTGACTTATGCTCATTATTGTAAATTATTTATATGCATGTTATTTTAATGTTCATATATGTGTGTGTGTACCTGCCACAGGTATGCAGATGAGCTGAAGCGCTGGAAGATGTGTCTAGACAAACACAACCTGACCTTCTCAGAGCACAGTGAGCAGTGCTTTAACGTGCTGGGCATCTATCGGCACGAGGGCTTTCAGTACCCATCTGTACCATCAGTAGAGTTTGACATCACCCTAGTGCGACTGGATGGAGAGGTCAAGCCTACCGACTACAACGATTATGCCAGTCTGCCTCTCATTAGAGGAGGTCCAGCCCAGAGGCAAAACGTGCTATGCCACCGACTGGGGAGATGAAATGGGTTTTTCTCATTTTAATCACATGATGTTGTCAAAGTCATTAAGTTATAGGGATAATGATGTATTGGGATGGTTTTGCTAATGTAAAACTCTAACAGAAAAGTACCATGGTACTACCATAGCTTTTTGGAAATGTTGCATGGTATAACTATTTTTATACTGTATATAGTGATTTCTGCATTAAGCAGTATTTTCCATTTATATGTCTTTACTTTGTTTGTGGTCGGCCCTCGTATACAAATTTGGCATATATATATATATTGTATGTCTCCAATAGGCAGCTTTAGTGACCTCCAAAGTTTCTGGAGTGGCTATGCCCCCTGTTGGGTTATTTTGAAAATGCAGCTATGTTAAAAAACAGGTATAAGATAACTAAACGAAAATGTTTTTCAAGGTTTAAAATGTGAGTTTTACCTGTACTATTTAAATAGCCATAAAATAACCACTAATATGTGATGTTGCATTTCTTTTGTCATCAGGCAACTCCACAGCTCCTAAAGTGGCTGAGGCATTGAACCAGGTCGCCCTACCTGTAGTACCGTATGACACTGGTAAGTGCTTGGACTTTTGGTGGTTCCAGGTCAAAACATCCATGATCTGCTGTGGCTACACTTCACCTGATGAGCTCAAATCTGTGTGTCAGGTATGGAACTATTTAATGGACTAGTTCACCCAAAAAGTTAAATTCTGTCATTGTTTACTCACCTTCAAGCTATTCCAAACATGTGTGTTGTTATTTTTACCTGTGCAACACAAAATTAGAAAACTTCTCAAAGTATGTTTTTAATGTTGTGATAGGATGACTCAGGTGGGCTCCTGGTATGTCAAGACAGTTCCTCGTCCTCCTGGGAGGTGCATGGCATCACTAGATTTGGTTACATTGGCTGTATCGTGGAAAAGAAGCCCAGAGTCTGCACCCGCTTTTCGGCCTACCTGCCCTGGATTGAGAACATCAATCACAAAGACATCTTTGATCTCACCAGTATGTCATCTTTTTAGTTATTTATTGTATTTATTTAGTTATTTATTTTATTTTTCCCCTTTTCTCCCCAATTTGGAATGCCCAATTCCCAATGCGCTCTAAGTCCTCGTGGTGGCGTAGTGTCTCGCCTCAATCTGGGTGGCGGAGGACGAATCTCAGTTGCCTCCGCGTCTGAGACCGTCAATCTGCGCATCTTATCACGTGGCTTGTTAAGGCTTCACACCATCCACCGTGGCGAGGGCGAGAACCACATTATAGCGAGGCGAGAGCGACATTATAGCGACCACGAGGAGGATAACCCATGTGACTCTACCCTCCCTAGCAACTGGGTCAATTTGGTTGCTTAGGAGACCTGGCTGGAGTCACTCAGCACGACCTGGATTCGAACTCGTGACTCCAGGTGTGGTAGTCAGTGTCAATACAATACAATGACAAAACATATATATAAATGTAAAAATATAAAAAAAATGTATAAATAAAAAGTGAACAGTGAATCTGTTATATACAGATATATGAGTATATATGCTGTATATATGCTATATACAGGGAATGTAATGGAGGAAGAGGTTGGATGAATATAAATGGACTAAGCGGTGTATTGCACTTTTAGTTTGAACTGTTCATGAGATGGATAGCCGGAGGGAAAAATATTCTTGTGCCTGACGGTTCTGGTGCTCAGCGCTCTGTAGCGCCGGCCAGAAGGCAACTGTTCAAAAAGGTAATGGGCAGGATGAGTGGGGTCTAGAGTGATTTTTCCTGTCCTTTTCCTCACTCTGGAAGTGTATAGTTCTTGAAGGGAGGGCAGGGGGCAACCAATAATCCACTCAGCAGTCCGAACTGTCCTTTGAATTCTTCTGATATCCGATTTCGTAGCTGCACCAAACCAGACAGTTATTGAAGTGCAGAGGACAGACTCAAGGACTGCTGAGTAGAACTGTATAAGCAGCGCCTGTGGCAGGTTGAACTTCCTCAACTGGCAAAGGAAGTACAACTCACAAAGACTGCTGTTTATTCAGTACAAAAGCCTGTGCATACCAGCTTCTGAACTATATAATTATTTTAAAAGTCTCATCTAAAAAAGTGAGAAACTTTGGGGATATCTCAGTTACATTGTGTATGAGAAAATAAAGCGCAACCATTTGCCATGAGCCGTGAAAAGTTTTGAATTGGTAATTGATGTTGCCTCCCCTCATTCTCCCCATGTGGAGAGACTTTCAAAGGTTTGGGCCAGCTGGTCATGTGACTCATGAGACCAGCCAATTAGGCTGCGGGGCTCAGATTTCATTTGGTGTGGAGTCACTAGCTCCACTGAGGTTTTAGGAAAGGGAGGCTGACTCCTCTTTTTTGCCTCTTTAGTTTTTGGATATATCGCCGTCCGTTCATCAGGATCAAAAATGAACTAATATAACTTTCTCAGCCATGGATTTTGTTATGAGATTTTAAGAAGACTTGTATAAGAAAGGAAAAGGAATTTGGGGAATTCATCAACCTTTGATTTCAGACTCTTCCTGGAGCAAAAGGGAGAATGGGGGCTGGAGCAATAACCATCTGTGTAAGTACAAAAAAATGCTGGCCAATGACTCCTTATAAGGCAGGGGGATTCAAAGTCAGACAGCATTTAGACAGGCAGTATGGAAGTTACTGTGAGTGTTTACATTAGGTTATTGTGCAGTCATTGCATCTATTGTTGAGTGTTTAAGCCTTGCCTGTCATCTTGGGCTTCAAACTGGATAAAAAGCTGGTAACGGAGGTCATTTTTTCCTCGTAGCCTTGCACACAATGTCTCCACTGTTAGATCAGCTGGAAGTGACAACATCTCCCAATCCTCCAACAACTTCACCTAATGCATCTACAAAAACATGGCAGCAGAAGAATTGAAAACTTGTATATAAACCAGCAATATTTTGGAAAGATTAGTTTAGTGGTGTAGACGTTTCCTTCTACCTTATAATAGTTTAGGGATGTTCTGCAGCTGTTGCTAGCATGTCTGACTGCAACAACCAGTTGCACTCTCAAGACCACCCAGTGGGTCAAGGGACAGAGAGAGAGAGAGAGCATGAAATATGAATGAACGTGCTGAGACTTGCTTCTCACCAAACAGACGTGAAATTGAACCTGCACTTTTAACACCTTTCGTAAAGCCTTGCATTCAAATTGACAATATTTGCAGCTAGAGCTAGGTGACAAACTACTTTACAGCTAGCATTCAAGGCAAAGTTACAATGGGAATTCATGTGATATGAGAAGCTTACTGACGGGGGGAGGATTTCTAACTTCCCCCAAGAGTCAAAGCAGGGGGTGCCATTAAGAAAATACAGAACATTGTCTGAACTTGTAATGGCAACTGGCAGTACAAAGATACCAAGATACCAAATATCATTGACTGTGAATAACCAGGGCAGTGCATGTTTCTGCCGGTTGAATTGGAATAATGCGAGACATTTTTTCTACTTTTGACATTTTTTTAGTGATTGTCACCTCAACAGTTCAGACCAACAAATGAGACCACATGACAACCCCTCTGGCCCCATAGGTGTCCCTAATTTACCCTATGTGTGAACTCTTTTGCATATGAAGTGTTGTGAGAGCCCACATGTTGGGTGGAGGGGAGATTTCATGGGCATCTGCTGCTATAGGTCTCTCATGGGTAGAGGAGCTCAGACAGGCTTATGTTCTTAACACAAACTTCAGGCACTCAACAATAGGAACCTTAACAAGCATCATGTATGTAACAAAATACCAGTGGATTATTAATCATATCTAACATTGTTATTTGATTTCAGCTCTGGGAAACATTCTTATCACTATATGTGTATGCCAAACATGGATGTAACCAATTGTTGCCTAATTTTAAGGAAGATTATGTGTATGAAAACCAAATTAGATTTGTAACAAAGGGGAAAGTTTGAGACGAAACCCTCAAAGTGTGTAAGCTAAGTGGTCAAAACACATGGCCCAATGGCTTACTCTTGTTGAAGCATATGTGTCCATGCAGATCCCTGATTATCCTCGATTTATCCATGGCCTGCTGTTGAAAGAGACCCACAATCATAAAATGTGAGAAAATGAAAAGATAAATATGTGTGTTTACAATTCAGCTCAGGCCACGCTTCGCTGAAAGAGGACATTTGGTACAGAACGTCCAATTAGATGTCCACCTCTCACAATTAAACTGGGCACAGAATGAGCAAGCCTTCTCATTTAGTGAAGGGCTGCTAACAACCCCTGAATACAATCCATTATGCGCTCTTTGTCTCATTTAGATGAATACACTGAAAGCACAATGGAGTTTCTGAGGAAATAGAAATCTTTTCATAAAGTCAGTGCCCACAAACTTCTCAGAGAGTTAATTGATTATATTTCAGTTAAAATAAAAAGTTGCTGAAGAAAGATAGGCTAATATTATGAAGTAGGCAGAAAGTAATAGGTCTACATGTTTCTTTTAACACCCCTTGCAAACATTTACCATGTTAGCCATAGTTCCCGTCAAAATGCCATAGCTATATACCAATATAACATTCATATTAATGACATTATAACAATGTTGTTACACGAAACCTGTAAACATCTTCCATGGAGCATACTGTTTGAAGTAGATTACATGTTTATTATTTTACAGTACAATAACTACATTAAAGGAGCAATATGTAACATTGACATCAAGAGTTTAAAATGGGTACTGCAGTCCAAATTCAAAATATTGGCGAGAGTCGCCCCCGCCCCCTCCTCTCTAGAGTCGAAGCTCACGTGGGTTGCCAGGTTGAGGACACGCAACAGGAACGAGCAAACTGACAATGGCTAGTGACGAGCCTTACACTGTAAGTTGATCAGCTAATGTGTATGTTTGCAATTTTTTTTATTGTTTGAAAATTATAAACCAGCTCATGTGGATTTTTTTTTTTTACAACTCTGTCAATGTTAGCTAGATGTATTGCTGGCTTGCATGGCTGTGGTGCGCTGTGCTTGATCGCTAACTTGTTTTAAATCTGGCAACCCGCGGTGTCGAAATACTATTGGGTAATGAGAAGTGGGCGGGATCACACGGGCCAAAACACAAACAGACATTCCCGCCGGAACATTTCAAAGCAGAATATATTGACTGTATCATTGTTATCGGAGAAGCCAGTATTTCAACTTAGCATGTTTCCTAATTCTCTGATAACATATTATGGAAATTGTATGCTTTAGTACAGTAAATATATTACATATTGCACCTTTAACTTTGACGGAAACAATATGGTTTGGTAGCCTACATTTTTGGGAGAGACGGAAAAGCGGGAAAATGCATTTACGTTTTTGAAATTATTTCCAAATTTATTTATTTATTTTTTTGTTAACTAAATATAGAATTTTCAATCTTTATCTGCACCTTTCAACTGTTTTACACAATTATTTATTACGCTTAGCCTACTTCGACATGGCGATGAATAGGCTACGTTATGTTTACTCTGTGGAAACTCCACGTGAGAGCAAAATTAAGTTTTATTTTAATAATAATAATAAAATAGATATCCACTTACATTTTGTATTTTATTCATACCCTCTAGCGCTCTAATTTATTACTGAACTGTTAGCCTTGCCAGAAAATGTTAAATATTTGCCCTTCATATCAGTGTAACTTCCTGAGATCATAATATTCATAGCTTTCCTTCTCTGGAGACCAATAACAAACCTCTCATGTCACAGCTGAGCTTGATATACTGTCAGGTGCCAGCTTGAGTGTGTGTGTGTGTGAGTGTGTGTTTCCTCTCACCTGGTTACAGGTGCATGGCAACCTCCTGACGTAGGTACACAGACAATAGATATGTCCCTCCCTCCTGTTCCCTGTCACGGTCATTTCCCCTTAAACTGGCACTTGTCAAGGTTTTCATTGTTAATCTAAAGGTTGATATATGGACAAGGGGTCTTCATAATGCACCCAGTCAAAACAGTGGATGTGGTTGACTGCTCCTATCTCTTCTGTTTTTCCAAGCATAACAAGGCAACCGTTCAGGTCAAGGAGGACATGAAAAAGATGGTGCAATTTCCCATGCTCAAACCCTTTCCAGCCACAACCACAGCGGGGAAGAAGATCTTTGGAGTGTCCCTGCTGGAGTTAAAGGACCTGGGGCTTGTCAAGGATGGGGTACCCGTGGTGGTCCGGAGCATGGTGGAGTTCCTCGAAAAGCATGGCAAGTGATTGGTTACTGGGAATGATTTTCTCAGTAAATGCTTTTCTAAAGTGTAAGATATGACCACAGTTGATGTGAAGAAATCTGATCTGGGAACAGTGATACAGAATTAAAAGTAAACTTGCTTTTAGTGAGCCATTATAGAAAACAATATAAGGAATATTCCTGGCCTAATGAATAATCCAGGAAGAAGTTATGTTATCAGATATCTGATATAATATTTGCTATATATATATATATATATATATATATATATATACATACACTGTATATACTGAGATGTATTTTATATATGCCAGAAACAATATTCATAAAATATTACATTTTATTTTCAAAAAGTTGCAATAATAATTGTACATTTCACAACTATAATGTAACTACATGTTGTATTTATAAATACACAAATCAATTTGCAGTGACAACAGAGCAGTGGCCTGATTGGGCCAATAGTGCATGTTGTCTAAGTCACACCTTTTACTGCTTTAGTGAACTACTGTGACTTATACCCGGCACTTATATCTATTATAAATGGATTTACAAAATACCCAGATAGGGAATAATTTTCAACATTTTTAAGACAGTTAGAAAAAAACATTATAGTGTAGTATCGGCTCTTGACCACAGATATAGGTCGGGAAGAGCTTGCTTTATATTATTATTATTATTATTTTATTTTATTTTTTTACATTGCTGACACAATCATTGGTGTCCTTACATTATTCCACCACAAGGTGGCACCCTTAATACATAATGTTGATACTAATATTCTAAAAAAACTTTGGCGTTGTTGTTGAGTGGATACAATGACACCCGGGACAGAGAGGTTTGGCGACCTTGGTGTGTGCACATGTTAAGTTGATTAAGAGATGATTTCACCTCTAAAGAACTTAATTGTGCCAAAAAATTATCAAAAAAATGACTAAAACTGCAATTGCAAGTGGTGTGGCCAATGGGGTGGCCAGGCTTCGGTCCATGGTCACCCCTGGCCACCCACTAGCTCCGCCACTGGTTACAGAAATCATAACATCATTTTTAGTGTTCTCTAGAAATCAATCTCACATGGTTTACTCACTTGTTACATGGTTACAACTATCGCAATACCATAAATTAGGGCTATTAAACTAGCATAAGTTCATACTGTTATCATAGGAGTCAATCATGTCATTATTGTGAAATCAAATAACAGGGGTGGGCATTAAAGACCAATGACAACTACATTAATCTAAATGTTCTCTCACTTTGGATTAACACAACATCAATTGAGTTATAACTTTTGATTTAATCAGCTTTCATGGTGTAAAGTTCAGCCTTCACTAAACATCAAGCCCTACTATTTTATGTGTCAACTAACTGTACCATAAGAGCTGAAGTTCTACTTGTTCTCCACTAGATGGTGCAATGACACTTCAGAGCCAATCAATGAATTAGGCGTTTGCTCAGATGGCAACAAATATCTTATTTCTGAGATATTGAATAGGATTACATTGTGATAAATTGATGAAATAGCCCATACCTTTGTGTATTTATCATGACTGACTTTGCATTTGAGCTAAAAGTGGCATAATTGTTACTAGTTGAAAAATGTCTCTCTTTCTCAATCATTGATCCATTATCCATCAGGTCTTCATCAGGAGGGTCTGTTCAGAGTAAATGGCAGTGTTCGGACAGTAGATAACCTTCGGCGGAGGTTTGATGGAGGAGAGGAGGTGGACCTGTGTGAGGAAGCTGATGCCTTTGCTGTTGCCAGTTTAATGAAGCAGTTCCTGAGGGATCTACCCGAAGGCCTCATCCATCCCGCCATTCACAATTCTCTCATTCAGCTGTACAAAGGTTAGAAACATCTTTTTAAAACCTGATTTAAGCTAAAGAAGTCAAATGTACGATGCAGTTGTTGTCAGATTGTATTGGTGATGTTATGGAAATGTTAGCCTTGAAATCAGTTTTTTCTTTTTTAGATTTTTCCACATTCACATAGACAGGAGCTGTACTTGCAAGCTTGTTTAAGTGTGATCAAATCGCACGGAAGTTTAATTGATATAGTGTTGCATATGCGATAGAAAGGACCGGGGTACGAGTCCTGAAGGGCACACGAGTCCACATGTGAGCTGAAAGTGTCACAGAAGCACCACAAAATGACTTGGTGTAGCCGGTCCTACTCGCCCTGCTCCGAACGGGACTCGAACCGTCGTCTCCGGCGTGGGAGGTGGGTGCGCTAACAAGGAGGCTAAAGGCTACAGCCTCTAGCGTCAATCGCTAGTGCACATCTTGAGGTCAGGAGAGTGAGGTTTACACACTGCACAGCTATTTACCAGCTGGCTCCCGTTACATTCACCCCCCTAAACCTCACTCCCATCCGGGTCACGGCACCAAATGTAGCCAGTCCTACTCGCCCCGCTCCGAACGGGACTCGAACCGACGTCTCCGGCGTGGGAGGTGGGTGCGCTAACGAGGAGGCTAAAGGCTACAGCCTCTAGCGTCAATCGCTAGTGCACCTCTTGAGGTCAGGAGAGTGAGGTTTACACACTGCACAGCTATTTACCAGCTGGCTCCCGTTACATTGGCAGCATCAGAAATTGTGTTTTTCATCTCACATTTGCCTTTTCTGACCCTATCGGTTAGGTTTAGGTTTAGGGTAGAGAGGTAGGTTTTGTTGACCTCGATAGAACATTAACTTTAATAACCTCATCTGTTTAGCAGAACATTTCACTCGCTTTTAGCGCCACACAGTGGACATTTTACTTCAGAAATGCACTGAGACGTGTAATGAACCACATAATTTTCAAATGAGGCTTTGAAGAAAGTTAGTAATGTTGGTTTTGTGAATTGTTTTCTGAGGTTTGCTACCAGCAGATGGACAAATTCAAAAAAGTTCATAATTATTATTTACTCAGATTCCATTAATTTTATTAGCATTATCATCATCATCATCATTGTTGGTTTTATAGATATTATTATAATTAATAGTTGCCTAACAACAACAACAACAATAATTCAGCAAACAGGGAGTAGAAATTCATAGATATGATTTTAAATTTGAAGGCAAGTGTAGAAATAAATGACATGTACACATTTATTTACAAAAGCCTTTTGTTTTTAGATATATATATATATATATTTGCAACATGAATGATCATTTTTGACTTCATAACTGTCCAATCTGTAGAAGTAGCAGGTGTTTAGAATAAAGTTTAGGACAAAAACCATCCGTTTTTTCACTCCGTGCTCATAGTTTTGAATGAATACATCACATTCAGTCGGGCGGTCACATACGGTCGAGTCACACAAATACTTCAACACACAGTCACCATGCGACACTTTGCCATTTGTCAATCTGTCATTTGTCGGATGCAGTGAAAGGGTGGCTTCAGTCCAGTGAGACGAAAGAAAATTATCTGCAAAAAGAGTACTTTTTACGGAGTACTTGTCAAGTTAAATAAAATTGCAATGAGTAAAAAGTAAAACTAAATATTTGGAAATGTAATTAAGTAAAAGTATTTAAATTGCACTCGAGTAAAGTACAAATCCCGCAAAATAATACTTAAGTGTAATACTTAAGTATTTTTACTCAATTACTTTACACCCCTGCCTGTGTGTTTCCTCCATAGTAGAGTCACACAACTTTAGAGCACGTTCTCTGTTTCTTCACGCCAACTCGAGAGCTGTAGGAGAGATTTTGGCTTCCGAACGGTGTAAATGATTAGATGGGGCTGTAATAAATGGCTTTATTTTGCTGGTTCACTGCCAGGAGGAGCATTAAAAGTTAAAATTTGCAGTTGTATCATCATTCAGTGACATCTGCTGTGTGTAGCGCAGAGACTTTACATGATTAATGTTGTCTAGGTGCCAGATAACAGTTCAGTGTGAGGCTCCATAAAAAAGTATTTCCATAAAAAGAATTCCTAAAGGAATTAATGGTATGTAAGTTGATTTCACAAGAGATATGGTCGCTGCAATTTATTCCTGTTCTCTCTCTCTCTCTCTCTCTCACTCTCTCTCTCTCTCTCTTTCTCTCTCTCTCTATCTCTATCTCTATCTCTCTCTATCTCACCTCATCTGTTTCCCTCACTGTTTGTTTCCTAATCTCCCTTAGTGGTGTGTGTGTGTGTGTGTGTGTGTGTGTGTGTGACACTATATATCCTGCACAGATGGTCCATCTTGGATGCCAGAACATTTTGCTGATTAAAAAATGTGTTTGTATTGGGAAATTTAGTAATGTGCCAGTGCAGATAGAGTTGCATAGTAATTTGTGACATTTTGTCATTGCTCCACGTGTGATAATTCCTGACAAGATGGAATCTTGAAATTAATTAAAAAATTAGAACATTCCAAATTCGAATTATTTGTGGTTCATTGATTGAAATAATTGTTAATTTCTTTGTTTTATTTGAAGCATCATTGATTACCTTTAGTTCAGTATTAGTTGGATACTAGTGGGAGGGACTGTCTCACTCTAGAAAGCATTTCATTGGCCAAAAAATATTGCATGCACCCCTGAGTGCAAGATGAGTCAGCAATATTTTTGTTTAATTTTTTTCCTGGAAGCAAAAGACTGTACATCTGTTAAAAGTTAAAGGTGCTGTAATGGGGGCCTGTTTAGCTCATCGAGTATCGACGCTGACTTCCACCCCTGGAGTCACGAGTTCGAATCCAGGTCCTGCTGAGTGACTCCAGCCAGGTCTCCTAAGCAACCAAATTGGCCCGGTTGCTAGGGAGCGTAGAGTCACAGGGGGTAACCTCCTTGTGGTCACGATTAGTGGTTCTCGCTCTCAATAGGGCGTGTGGTAATTTGTGCAAGGATCACAGAGAGTAGTATGAGTCTCCACATGCTGTGAGTCACACATGGTGTCATGCACAGCGAGCCACGTGATAAAATGCGTGGATTGACTGTTTCAGAAGCGAAGGCAACTGAGACTTGTCCTTCACCACCCGGATTGAGGTGAGTAACCACGCCACCAAGTGGGCCTACTAAGTAGTGGGAATTGTGCAATACAATTTGGGAGAAAAGGGGATCACATTTTTTTAAAAAGTTGCTGTAATTGATTTTAGCTGTCATGGAACTTCCACCAGACAGCCGCTGATTAGCCATTCCTCCAAAACCTGCACTCCACAGACAAGCGCACGCACAAAGACAGACTTGGACATCGTTGTATTTAGGCTTGGTGTCTATGATTTTATTCAAGTATAATCTGAAGATTTTCACAATGATTATTTATATATATATATATATATATACCCATTACACAATAGTATTTTCAAACATATTTCTCAATACAACTTTGATAAAGAGTGAGCGGCAGGGTAAATGAAAGGGGGTCGCATATAACTTTTTGTGGTTTGACAGTGTAAAGAAGTCATGCTTACGGGCAAGGAAGAGGCGAGAAACCGGCTTAACATATAAATGATAGTTTTAATGGTAAACTCAAAAGACAAACACATAAGATAACGGACGTCCATAATTGAGCTCTCTCTCTCGATCGCCGTCTGCGAGTGGCCTTTATCCCTCTTGACGGCTTAATTAGCCTAATATGGGACCGGGCGTGCGTAATCACGCGCCGGTCCCGCCCTCCACCGTGCCACATTCCTCCCCCGTTCTTTCAGGCTGGGGACCCCCGGCCTGACGTACATCCCCTGGGGGGGGGGCGTCTCCCGCGCGGTCTGCCGGCAGGTCATCCCCATTAACCTGGACGAGGGAGGGGGCAAGGGGAGGGAAACAAAAAACAACAATTAAAAATGGGGGGGAGGGTTCCTGCACTGGGCGATACCTTCCCTCCCACAAACACCATAATTTAAAAAAGAGGGGCAAGTGGAGGGAAAAAACAACAATTAAAAATGGGGGGGGGGGAGGTTCCTGCATTGGCGGTACCTCCCCACCCGCGAACACCATAATTTAAAAAAAAAAAAACAAAAGAGGGAAAAGGCCAACGCAGAGCGGTAGCGAGAGAGAGAGGAGAGAGAGATTAAAGGAAAAAAAAAAACTTACTCGCCGGTTCTCTGATACGCCGTAGCTCGTTCCTCAGCCACTTCTCCACCCTCTACAGGACGACAGCCGCGCCTCTCCGGGCAGATCGGAGGCAGTCCTCAGCCCCTGGCGGACGGAACGCCCCGCCGCGTTCCCGGGGTGTCGAAGGGGCCTCCCCCGCCCCTGGCAGCGGTTCTCCCGCTCCAGGCGGTCGGCGGCGAGCCCCTCCCCGCACGCGGTCGGCAGTCTCCAACCCCGCCGCGTTCCAGCGGCTAGTAGGGGACTCCCCCGCCCCTGGCAGCGGCCCTAACCACTCCAGGCGGTCGGCCAGGAGCCCCTCCTCCCCTCGCGGTCGGCGGCGGTTCCTCTGCGTCCAGGTGGCTGGGCTCCTCCGTCCCCCGGCAGATGACCGCGGCTGCTCCACTGAGAAGTGGCGAGAACTCCGCTACGGCGTATCCCTCTTCCTTCCCGGGTTTTGGCACCAATGTAAAGAAGTTCATGCTTACGGGCAAGGAAGAGGCGAATTATTATTATTATTAGCCTAATACGGGACCGGGCGTGCGTAATCACGCGCCGGTCCCGCCCTCCACCGTGCCACAGACAGCTTGGATGAAACCTCTTCAAAGATACATACAGACAAATGTCATAACACTATCTAATCGTTTAATTTTTGCAGTTAAAGCAGTTTCATACACTAACCTGTAAATTCATCAACATCGCTTTCATTCATGAAGAAGTGCATTTGTAACTTTTGTTTGTATGCATCCTGTGCAAGGAGCTCTAAAATACCGGTCCTATGTTGTGATACTGGTGCTTTTGACTTGCTTCAGTAATTATTATATCACCCCCTTGTGGTCTCCCATCTCCGTTATGCCAGACATTCAACAGAAGCCCAACTGAGTGAATTGGAAAGCACGCAAATTAGGCCTATAATTTAAATGTTGGCTAATGTTAATATATCGATGCCTAAAAATATATAGATAAAATTGATATTTAGATATTTTATGACATGCCTAGTTGTTTTGGAGCAGATGGAGGGTCCCCCTAATCACTTTCCCATCTGACCCTGAGCATTTAACGGGAGCTGGACACCGTACCGGCACTTATGCGAGCATATATGTGCTGCCCTGTGAACACACAAAATGGTTGAGAGGCAGAAAGTCTTCTAAAAGTCTAACAAATCACTTACAGCACCATTAATGTTGGCAGCTTTTAGAAGTACACTATCATATAGTTGACCACAAAACCAACATACGTGGATTGAGAGCCACAAAACTTATAGTGAGGTTCCCATCAGTGTAAATCCATCAGTGGTTTTTAAGCATATTTCAGCAATGGCTGTCTAGGGACTTTAACATAATGAGATCCCTTTTAGGCTTCCCACACCCCACCACTCTTCTACACACACACACACACACACACACACACACACACACACACACACACACACACACACACACACACACACACACACACACACACACACACACACACACACACACACACACACACACACACACACACATATTGCAGCCATCACCCTTCACCTACTTCTCTTACAGAGTAAATCTGACTCAGCTTTATTCACTTCCACATTTATGATTGACTTAAAGGGATAGTGCACCCCAAAATTAAAATGCTCTCATCATTTACTCATGCTCATGCCACATTCACATAGACAGGAGCTATACTTGCATGGCATAATTAAATTGTGTGAAACATGGCTTCTTAGGGGCAGGGCAAAAATGCCCACTGAGTGAGCTGACCTGCATCAGTAAGGGGTTTTTTTTTTAAATGATGAATTAAATGCATATGATGTGGTAGTTTGTAAACCATAGCTGTTTTTTTGACATGATTTACTTATTTATTTTTAACATTAGCAACATTATATTTAGTGAAATGTCAGTCTGTTTTATCCTTGATTTTTAAATACAAATACACATTTTAAATCTAGGTTAGAGGTTAAGTGCCATTCAAATCTGTTAAGCTGTTTGTCAACTTTAAATTGTTTAGATCAAGTTTGTGGTTTGCTCTATCTTTAGCAATCACAGTCAGCAAGACTCACACAGTCCAAAGAGCCCAAACAAGCACCTTTGTCCAGGGGTGCCAACAGTACTCAGAAAAAGTACTTAAGTGAATGTATGGATTCTGAGTAAAAATTTTACTCTAAATTATCTAGCCAAAAACATGTGTTCACATTAATTTGTACTTAAGTATTAAAAACGTAACTTTTTCTAGCTAAAATGAAATCAAGAGAGGAGATTGTGTGAGTTAGGATATTAATCACTTACTCATATATGATCACTTTCACTCAAATCACGTGTAAAACGGCAGATTATCAGTTAAAAAACGCTTACTTTTCTCTTTGTTCCGCACACAATGCTATCTTATGACATATAAACACTTTTCTAAAGCGCATTACTCATTTTAACGTTTGCATTACATAACCAGCTACATTTACAAGCTTGTTTAAGTGTGATCAAATTGCACGGAAGTTTAATTGATATAGTGTTGCATATGCGATAGAAAGGACCGGGGTATGAGTCCAGAAGGGCACGCGAGTCCACATGTGAGCCGAAAGTGTCATAGAAGCACCACAAAATGACTTGGCAGCATCAGAAATTGTGTTTTTCATCTCACATTTGCTTTTTCTGACCCTATCGGTTAGGTTTAGGTTTAGGGTTGAGAGGTAGGTTTTGTTGATTTCAATCTCGATAGAACATTAACCTTAATAACCTGGGACCTTAATAATCTGTTTAGCAGAACATTTCACTCGCTTTTAGTGCCACACAGTGGACATTTGACGTCGGAACTGCCCTGAGACGTGTAATGAACCACATAATTGTATTTAGCAAAAACATTGCCACAGTCACGCAGTGTTCGTAGCATGTGAGAGGGCACTCCCGAATTGTGATATCTAAGCACCCAGCCCCTTGATACTTAAAGAAAGATCCAAAAAAATTCAAATGAGGCTTTGAAGAAAGTTAGTAATGTTGGTTTTGTGAATTGTGTTCTGTGTAATGTGTATGACTTTCTTCCTTCTGCTGAACACAAACAAATATTTTTAGAAGAATATTTCAGCTCTGTAGGTCCATACAATGGTAAGTGAATGGGTGCCAAAATTTTAAAGCTCAAAAGCACATAAAAGCAGCATAAAAGTAATCCATATGACTCCAGTGGTTTAATCCATGTCTTCAGAAGCTATAGGATTGGTGTGAGTGAGAAACAGATCAATATTTACGTCCTTTTTAACTATCAATCTCCACTTTCACCTTCTTTTTTGTTTTTTACAATTTGCATTATTTGTGCATATTGCCACCTACCTGGCAGGGAGGAGAATTTATAGTAAAAAAGGACTTAAAAATGTATCTGTTTCTCACCCACACCTATCATATCACTTCTGAAGATATAGACTTAACTACTGGAGTTGTATGGATTACATTTCTGCTGTGTTTATGTGCATTTTAGAGCTACAAAGTTCTGGTCACCATTCACTTGCATTGTATGGACCTACGGAGCTGATATATTCTTCTAAAAATTTCTGTTTGTGTTCAGCAGAAGATAGAAAGTCACACATCTGGGATGGCATGAGGGTGAGTAAATGATGTGAGAATTTTCATTTTTGGGTGAACTATCACTTAAATAGCCCAAAATAATCCTTGTCGCCACATCTAGTTTTCCAGTTTTTCCCCAGCTGTTTCTATGTAACAGCGAGTAGAAACCTTACTATGGTGGCACTGTATATTTTTTGGAAAATAGTGGCAAAAAAATTACATTTTTGGTTTAATCTGAACAGAAAATAATAAATATTACAAATATTCGTAATATATAATATCAGTTGTATAGTTAAAACAAAGGGTAGTTAAAATAGTTTTTCTTTGGTTTCAGTTTTTTACCTAATGTGTCAAAAACTTTAATTTAGGTGCAAAACGATTTCAAAATAACGCTATATGTACGAAATCCTTTCTTATTTTGTGATAATCAACATTATGTTGCAAACGCTGTAGATTGATTGTTTTGAACCTGGAACATCAAGCAGACATTTACCGCACACACCTTTTATTCAGTTTCTATGCTGTTCTTTCAGAATCCAGTGAGGATGACTTCTGTAAGGGTCTGCATGAGCTCCTGCAACAGCTGCCAAAGATTCATTACTGTCTGCTGCATTACCTATGTCACTTCCTGTCCCACGTGGAGCAGGAACACGCTCATAACCGCATGACAGCAACCA
Organism: Moxostoma hubbsi; assembly: GCA_032164185.1. Taxonomy (NCBI): domain Eukaryota; kingdom Metazoa; phylum Chordata; class Actinopteri; order Cypriniformes; family Catostomidae; genus Moxostoma; species Moxostoma hubbsi. The sequence continues at coordinate 5,616,800 of JAVLUX010000006.1, forward strand.
ACCTGGCCACAGTGTTTGGACCCAACGTATTCCAGTAAGTTATCAAATACAGTGAATTGATGTATGCATCACATTCATCTATTTCTAAATGGCTACTGAAAAATATGAAAGTCTAATATAATTATACAATTAAACCTTTTTTCTTAAAAAGTTGACAATTGATTTAATTGATGCCAAGAGCATTAACCATCAAGTAAAACATATTTAATCATGAGCTTTCTCATTATTGTCACAAAGGTTTTGAAATATATTTTCAAGTTTTTATTTTCAACATCACAGCAATAATGTTAAAGTTTCATTATATGAATGATATGCACTTTTATAGCACACTTTTATAGCAGAAAGTCCATAAAACATTTATGTTACAAGGGTGTGAACAATTTTAGCTTGTCTTGCATGTACCCTCAAGTTATTTAAATTTAGTCTCTGCTGCACTTATACCATGGCCAGTAACTTTGTGTAGACTTGGTGTCATGTTCTCAGTCTGGCCTCTCATTGGCTGTTTGTATTCTTGAGGGCTCAAGTCCTGAAGAGTCACTTCACACAACCTCTGACTAACCCCAAAGCACTGGTGCATACCTCTCATGCACTCTCAGTAATGACTGATTCTGTTTGTCTTGCGAGTTTGACCCGTGGACTGTAACCTCACACTTTAAAGCAAATGTTTACCATATATTATCCTTTAAAGCCGAAGTGTGTAGAGTGTAAAGGTGAAGTAAATCATTTCTGCGCCACTAGCATCACAAATTATGCCTGCGTATTCATTTCTTTACAAAGCTTAACCTTTTTTTTTTTAAATGTATGAGATGTAAAAATGGTCATCAATATTTTTTAACCTTTTTCCGTGAAGAGATACTCAATACATATTAGAAGTACACCTACATACTCCCCTATGTGCTACTTCATATTTTTTCTTTTCCATTTTATAGTGACTACTGTTATTCAAACAAGTGGAAAGAAATAATGTAGATGTGGGTGGTTGTTGGTATGTGCATTTTAAGGCTAGCATTATTTAATATAGTAAATATACTGTATAAGATCAATGAAAGGTAAAGTTGAGCTAAAAATGGTTGTTTTGAACCCCCTATGACTTTCCTTATTCCTTGAAACACAAAAGGAGACGTTAGGCTGAAAGTTAGAGACTAATAACCTCAGTCACCATTGACTTTCATTGAATGGAAATGAGCAGCATCAACATTCTTCAAATTCTTATCATGTGTTCCTCAGAAGAAAGAAAGTCTTACAGGTTAGTTGTTGAGTAAATAATGATGCTTTTCCTAAATATCCTTTAAAGATTTTTGAAGTTAGTCCTGTTAGAGTAACTTGTAAGTAGGTTTCCATCTGTCCAGCTGACAGATGCAGAATTCAGCCCCTAATTATATTTCAGCGCTCCGTTTCAGGGAATCCCTGGCACCTCAGCATGTGTGTGTCTGTGATGTACGTAACCTCAGCTAAGTAAGATGTAAGTGACAAAACTGTTGCCTCTTTTAGGCACATACCTCTCCTGTCTCCCTGTACAACTTGTTCCCTTTGTCAGAAATGATTAAACCACAAATCTATCTGTCAGGCTAGCACTCCGTGATCCCTGACAGTAACAGGGTTTACTGCTTGCTTTATGACTTTCTTTATCACAGGACAGTATCTCTGCATTACTTTAATTAAATACATTTTTTTATTTAATTTTATATAATTTAATTGCATAAAATTTTGTAGCACAATGTTTGCAGCATGTCCACACACACGGACTGTATCTTTTCCTCTGCAGTGTGTCATCTGGCTTTGATGGTATACAGGAGCAGAATATCTGCAATAATATTATGGCCAAGCTGATCCAGAACTACAGCGCCCTCTTTGAGTCTGTGGCTGAAAGAAGACAAAGTAAAGAGGAACCTTCAAACATCATCATGGTCAAAGTAAGTTTTGACATTACACATTAATGCAATCATTGTGAGTAACCCCCCAGGGAACTTCCACTCCAGTTATCAGCTGACAATCGTTTAATATGCCAAAGAGTAAATAACCTGCCAGCTGGATTGCACAACTGTAAATAAAGAACGTTACAAACAGACCACACCAACGATTAGCATTAACTATCATCAACACTCTGAGTAGCCAAGTTCCTAAATGTCAAGATTTTCAGTGATGTGCACAAACAGGAGAAATATCACTGGATAAAGACTTTAAGCTGGCATCACACTTTTTCCAACGATTTTCAAGTGTTTTTGATTTTCAAGGAGAGAGATGGAGCATGGATAGGGTCTCCCAGCTGGAGATCTTTAATCCTTTGACCGACAAAACTTCCTGCTGAGTTAAAAGCTCCCGCTACTGGAAAAGCAAATCAAGCTTGTTAGAAAAGATCCTTCTGACTCTGGGCCAGGCTCGTGCGGTCTCATTAAGTCACCAATGAGCTTCTTTCTATGAAGAACTGACAGGACGCATTGCAGATAGGAACGCTTCAATCAGCGATCGCACTCACGGCCGCATATCATCCCAAACACTGATTATAATCCATAGTGATTCTCTTACCAAGTGTTTTTACTGGGGTTCTCCTACACTAAAATGACTAAAGGCCCCGAAGTTCTTCTTTGTTCTTCGTTTAGGGGTAAAAAGAACTTCCAAACAGCCGAACAACAATGTGAGCGCAGCGTAGTTCTAGCGGGAAGACTAGCAGCTGTACATCATCACACTATTAGCTGGGTAATTCCTAGCCAATCGCAGGTAAGCCATTGCTTTATAAGTCTGCTCACAATCTATCACATTGCTGTTTCAGTGCACTAACACGGCAACCTCCACCACCCCACCACCACCAGTTGAGCCCCGTCCCGCACAGGGGTAGGCTCCTCGCCCCTGCCTCCTATCTCCGGCAGGATATGATGGTTCCGAGTACAACTCCCTCGGACCGCCGGACGGGGCCTACGCCAAAGAGAGACATTACTTTTCTGTTCTACATTCATCAAATAAATGGCATCTTAAACCTCACTCAAGCCTGCGTGTCTTCCCGATAGAAGTGTACTGTTCCTGAAAATCCTGACTTTTGTGGGAGGCGTTTAGAAGTACGATTTAAATATTAGGACGCTCAATAAATCCTAAACTAATGTGACATTAAAATGTGTTATCAACGAGTTTATGACTCATTCTATGAGTAGAATTCACATGAGGTCAGTAAAAGAAACTGATGATGATTTAAAGTAATATATATGCAGTAGAAAATGTTTCATTTGTCTTGTTTACATTGTGAATTCTTGACGCTAATGTGCTAGCCCGCTATTACGAGCGTATAATATGCACCGGTCACACTCTGTTATTGTAATTTATGATAACACTGATACTACTGCAAATATAAGTGCATTAAAAGTGTAAATGTGCAGAATAAAGACAAAAGAATGATGATAGGTTTACCTTTGTAGACTAATTCAACAAAATTATGGCCTAATCAGCCGGATGGGGGATAAAGACGAGCCAGGGGTGCCAGTTCGAGAGAGAGAGAGAGAGAGAGAGAGAGAGAGAGAGAGAGAGACACACACACACACACACGGCCGCTGTGTGTGTCTGTGTGTTTATGTTAGTTTCAGTTGATTTATGTCATTAAATTTATGTTGAATGTTCTTACGGTTGCCCATCCTGAACCCCGTTACAATGGTCTTGGAAAATGTCTCTGTCTGTTAATTTGCTCCAGCTTGCTAACAACTCTACATGCCAGTGTGTTCGAGTTGACTGATTTTGAATGACTGAACAACGTAAACAAAATTAGCTTTCGGCCTCAAGGTAGGCAATGGCTTCAGGTCACACCTACCGATGACGAGGACCAATGGTAGTAAGGTGTTTAGCAGCTGGTAAGAATTGTTCCTAAAAGATGGAGTATATCTGGGCCTTAATAAAGACAGAAAGCTGCGGCAGAACTGTCTTTTTTTGTTGGACATAAATCCTATACTCACTGAAAGCTGCATATGCACATACACATTCTACGGCAAGCCTTAGTGACAATCCCACACATTCACAAGGTAAAGTTACTCCATGAATTGCATCCTAAATTTCACAGAGCTCTAGTATGTCAGTATGACAGAGTCAGTATGTCTGTCACTCCTCAACTATAATAAATCTGCAAGCCTGCCATACCTCCAACTAAAGAATACTAGATCTCTTCAAAACAGTCGTAAAGTTTGACACCCTCTGCCAAAATCGAGTTGTTTGGAGTCGGCTTGAGTGTTTTGCTAAGCAGAACAAAACTGTCAGTCATTTCGGGATAATTTTTGGCAAACTAAGCCTGTTAGCCTTTAGTGTAAACATTGCCTAGAAAATAATTTGCATGCCTACTAAGAAATCACACAATGTATGGAACATTTCTCTTCGGGAAAATTATGGCTATCCTTCACTCTCCAAAATATGCCTCTCTTCTGCTTCAGCCTAGTGGTCAACTGCAGAGCCAACATGCCTCCCTGACCTTGTTATGTTGCTGTTTGCACAAACTTACCAAGATGTCATGTTATCTCTCAAACGTCACAATAAACAAGGGTTGCTATAATCTATTTTCACTTGAGTTTCAATAGTCACATGAGAGTGTCTTCTGCAATGTCGTAAGGAGTGACAAGTGTGACAAGCTTTGTTGTGATCAGGTGATCTTATATGAAATAGCTGAGCATATTGTTCTGTTCCCAGGAGGCCAACGCAAACACAGAAAACACAGCGATGTCACCTTACCCCCCTGTTCCAAAGGCACACACTCCAGATCTCAAGAAGATAAAGGTAGGGGTGAGTGTGTTTTCTCTATAGTCGACCTGCTACTGTACACAGAGTCAGTGGGGGCATGTTTTTACAGTCATATGCACTCTCAGTTCAAGCAGTGAACCAGGACTAATTCCAGTGACCTAGCACTTCAGAAACACCAACAATCCAACAACACTACTCTCCCTGAGGTGTTAGGTACATGTCACAAGAGTCGGCTTTCAGTTTTATCCAAATTATGCAGATCTTAAGTCAATCAAATCCTATTTTTTAAATGCAATAATTACAGCAAGGCTACATTCACACAGTAGAAGTACACGACTGTGAGTCATGTCTTAGCGGTCGTGTCCAGAAGGGAACCCTCTTGCTGACAAGGTCTTATCAGAGTGTCGCTGTTACCAAGTTGGTTTAGGGGTAGAGTTAAGATAATGGTTAGGTTTAAAGGTAGGGTTCGGGGTAGGGGTTTCTCTGGGACTCTGATTTTCATGGGCATGCTGTACTCTACACTTGATTGGCTAATTAAGATTTGACGAACTAATTCACACCTTGATTGTACTCGTTTATTTAAAAAAATTGGGTCATTTGTAATGAGACGTTCTGGTGTTATGGAATCCTCCACCTTTGATATTTACTTTTATCAATTTCACTCTTGCTATCGCAAGAAGAGAAAAGGGACTTGACTTAGCTTTTTCATTCGGACAGACAATATTCGAGCTGCTTTGTAATATGTTGTATAAACAGGGCAATACAAGAGTCACACCTGTTAGTAAATAATTATGATTGTCAATTTGGATTATTTCTTATTTTAAACAATACAATATTAGGCCCACTGTAGATAGGGCTGTATCACAAGTTGGGGGCTCGTCCGGGATCTCAATGTAAGCTTCATGCTGATTCTAGATCAGATTTTTGTTTCCTAAATTCTGGTTAAAGGTCCCGGTTTGTGATGTATTTGTCTTTCCGATGGGTTTTAAAGTTACACCCCTGAGGATAACACAAAAGGTATTATTGTGGACTACAGGGTGTGTTTGCTCATGCACTTATGAAAACATGAAGTGAAAGATGAAGAATAGATCTACAGTAGCTTGTTCCAACTGCAGTTTTTTTTAAAAAAAAAGAAGCTAAATCAAAAGACATTCAACGTAGTTTAATCACGTTTATTTTGGAAGATTTGCTTGCAAATCTGCAAAATAGTTTATTTTCCCTTAAAGAATTACGCAAATAGGCAACTTGAATTGTTGGTCAAAAATAGCACAATTTTTCCCTGGTTTTCTGAATTGTCTTTCAGAATTGTCAAAGGATGGTCACATAATCAGTTAAGCTTGTTTAGTTTAATGAATTTATTAATGAAACAATGTTGATCATGCGTACGTGCTCAGAAGCATACAGCCCAGTGTTTAGATGTCTGCAGGAGACAGGTTTGGTCTCATGTTTATGTATGTTCTCTCTATGAATCAGCATGACCTGTGACCCTCTTAAATGACTGGCATGATGTTTCTATAACAATAGTATTGTTTCTGTACATTAAAAAAAACTTCAATGGAGGTGCTTGTTTTAAATGTTACCTTAAGCAAAAGTTTTCTGCTACTATGTCATGTTTAATCAATATGTTAGTTTGACTGTTTTAGAAATGGCTTCATTCTGTTGAAACTTTAAATGTATAGATTGTCAACAATGTAAAGATATTTGACTCATCACTCGCTGTTTTGTCAGGTCGCTCAATGCACTCCAGTTGAAAATACAGACTCTCCGAGAGAAAGAGAGTCAAGTCCAGATAAACCTAAAACCAAGGCAAGAAAAAAGAAGGTAGGTTTTTTTCAACAATAGCTATATACAGTATTTTGTTTCTATAGAAAGTTTTAAGCAGTTGTGAAAAGTAATGCCATGAAGTTTTCATTTATCAATTATCTTTATACAAAAGTTATGTTTGGAAATGTAAAATGTATATATACTATTGACCCACTAAATATAAATAAGCAGAAGATTTAAAAAAACAGTTTTTTTGAAATATCTAACATGCCATTTTGCACAGTACTCTATGTGTTAGTATCTTTTTAGACAAATAGGCAATTATTAAAAAAGATCTTAATCATTTTGATTTTGCTAGTCATTCATTTTCCACAAAGCATGACAGCAGAATTGTAACAGCTAGTTCATATAATACTTAAATGTCCCTTCTGGAAATACTGTATATTAAGGTTCCCATTCATAAGTTAAATTAATTACAGCCTCAATAAAAAGGACATCATAATTACAGCACGTTCCTGGACAGAACTGAGCACATGTTGTTCAAGAGTATAACTCTGCAAAATCACAAAAATGATCACAGTATATTTCATTTTGACTTCTCTAAGGACCTGATCTATTTATCATCAAGCTTTTTTTCCCTTGACCAGAATTAAGCTCCTCATAGTGACTGCCAGAATCATCTCGCTTGTAAATCTTTAATATTTCCCCATCTTCCAACTTCCTGAAATACTTCAGCCGAGGAGGATCTTAACACATACCAGCTTATGCAGTGTTTTCGTGTGAGCTTTGAAATGCAAAACTATTGAAAGTCCTCTGTTTACATAGGCATGTGGTGCTGATCAAACCGAGTTTGGCCAGATTAGACCATTCTCCCACAGGCCTTATCGGCAAACTTATGTCGTAAACAGGCTGAGCTTTGCTGATGGAAAAAAAGGCATGATGTGACTTTCATGAAAAATAAGACCACTTCCTACAGGGGAGACGTGTCCAGTTACATCAGGGGTCAATGAAATCATTCAGCTTACCACGTAGCGCTGGCCGAAATGGGTGACTCGGATTACCGTTTTGGAAAAAGCAACATAAACAAACAGAACTTTATACACAGGACATCTGTTGACATTTGATGTTCGAGCGATAGTTTGATCGTTTTTTTAATGAAAGAAGAAAAGACAAATTAGCTAAAATATTTAGCAAGTACTTTATTTATTGTCTCGTTTCATCGATTGATAGTTTTTAGGTGGAACACTTATTGTTGTCTCCTGTTAAATTTCCTTGTACATGACACATCATAAAGTTTTATGATTACATTTGTTATGATCTATAGCTGACACACAGTCACAGAAACATGATTGCTCATCATTGACATCTGCTAAATAGGGCAAAGGTACAAACTTATTTAGAGCTACATAGACCTCATTTGCTTACCTGAACTTTGCATTGGGTTGGATTTGGGAGTCTAGAAAGTTCAAAGAGTTTACACATGTGTCTTTGAGTGTATACTCTGAGTAACACTTACCTGCATGAAGGTTAACTCTGAAGATAAGAATCCACCATGGTACAGTGGAGTTTAGCAATACAGCCACTATAAAACCCTTTGACATTCTGATGGTTTGGAATCGTTTTTTTAGTTGTTGTTGTTTTTTACATTTCAGTCAAGGTGATTGATTATCCAAGATGAGGTGAATCTTGTAGAAGTGATTAACTTGAGTAAGTGTACTGTTCTGATAATGAAAGACTTACCATCAGTGAGAGGTGAGGACAGAGATATCTCGGCATTATATTGGTTATCGGCAACACAACACTCTGGATAACGGTATTGGTAATTGAGAAACTCATATTGGTAAACTGCTTGTACAGTAGTAACTTGGTTAAAATGCAGGTATCAGAGACATCAAATTTAATTGTGTAGTTTTGTAATCTTTCAAGTAAACTGTATGTAAAAAATCTGGGGCCACTTTTGCTCATATTGTCAAAGTATACAGGCATTTTCAAGATTTATGGCATACTTCTACTACTTTTTGTAAACAACACAATTACGTCACTGTGAATAAATAAATCAGTAAATCGTTTGACCCTAAAAAAAGTAGACTTATGTTTCTGCAGAACAAAAATGGGCTTTTCCCAATCACTGGGCTTTTTTAAACCATTGAGATTCCCTACTTTCATTGGATAGTTTAGAAATGCCCATCCCGGTTTAAAAATGCTCACAGACTGGAAAACACCCATTATTGTTCTGCAGAGACCTATAATTGAAATAAAAACAGGGCCACATGGCAAAAGAGAAGCAACTAATTTGCTGCCATTAAAACTTAGCTAAAAGATTGATTTATTTATTTGTTTTTAGCAAGTTGTTGCTCACGATGGTGTCACAGTGATGTCATTCTTTATAAAAAGTTGTAGAAGTACACCAAATAACATGAAAACGCTCTTATGGAAATAAATTGGTACTTTTATTGACCAAAGTGGCATTCAGCTGAACTTCTTAAACTACTTCAAAGATTTCTCATAAAAAAATTCTCCACGTGTAGCAATGACAGCGTCGTACATGCTTGACATTCTAGCTGTCAGTTTGTCCAGATACTCGGGTGATATTTCACCCCACACTTCCTGTAGCACTTGCCATCGATGTGTCTGTCTTGTCGGGCACTTTTCAAGCACCTTACAGTCTAGCTGATCCCACAAAAGCTCAATGGGGTTAAGATCCATAACACTCTTCCAATATCTCTGTTTCTTAAGTGGCTTTTTCTTTGCAGTTCTTCCCATAAGTCCTCCTGAGTCTTCTCTTTACTGTTGTACATGAAACTGGTGTTGAGCGGGTAGAATTCAATGAAGCTGTCAGCGGAGGACATGCGAGGCGTCTATTTCTCAAACTAGAGACTCTGATGTACTTCTCTTGTTTAGTTGCACATCTGGTCTTCCACATCTCTTTCTGTCCTTGTTAGAGACAGTTGTGCTTTGTCTTTGAAGACTGTAGTTATACCTTTAGATGAAATCTTCAGTTTTTTGGCAATTTCAAGTATTGTATAACCTTCATTAATATATATTCCACTAAAATAACTCATCATGCTTGCGAATAATTCAGAGAAACTGTGCGTCGGTTTTTAGCACTTTTTCTTTGACCATTTTATACTTTATTATCAATCACTAATGCACAGAGATAATGATTGATGTATGTCCTTGTGAAATCAGAGACTCTCCTCTCGAAATCTGAACACAAGTGGATACACTTATGATCGGATTGAAAATGCATCTTAATACCAGGTGTACACAGAGCCTCGGTTGGGGACGCACGGTTGTTTATTTGATAATCCCAGTTTCCGATCAGTCGTGTAGTATGTGCACCAGCATGACGGAAAACTAGACTTTCAGAGGCATGGTGCCGACTGCAAGTCATGTAGTGTGCACTCGGTTTGAGGTCCAACATCTCCAAAATCTAAAGTATAGAGAAGTTCTTCAAAATCTATTTTCCAGTTCACTGTATATATGAATGTATGGCTTATTTACAATGTAAATATTGTTGACTGAACACTAGCTTTTTTTTTTATCAGGTCACTCATTGTACTCCAGTTAAAGATACAGACCCTCTAAGAGAAAGCGAGTCAAGTCCAGATAACCCTTCAACCACGCCAAGAAAAAAGAAGGTACGATTTTCTAGTTATGCTTTAAGCAAAATGCCTGAAATCCATAAGAACCCTAAAGCATCATAATATCCGGTGTGTGAAGTTAGCGCTTCGACTCCACTTTAATCAATCACTCTAAAGAGTTTAATGTGTTAAACTCAAAGAAACAATGATTTTCCTGTGGTGTTTGCATCATTAACACATTAACACATCGATGTCCCAATTCCATTCAGTTACATAACGTTAATTGGGCCCCACAGCAGCTGTGATCAATATTTTACTCTTCAGCATTTGTGTTTGCACGTAGGACTGAGTGGGTGTGGATCAATGTAGTGCTTTCTTAGTTATTTTGTTATGTCAGTTTGTTCCTGTTAAATTTAGTTGTCTCTTTCTCTTTGCTGTGTAATGTTGGTTTGCGCTTAAATCTAGATTACAAATCAATGGGCAACATTTGGGCTCGTGTTCCACTGGAGTTCTGTCTGGCCAAAATTTACAGTCTGTGGATGATGGTGCCATTGTTTCCTTTGCTCCTTACAATGGATGTGATTTGAGTGTAGTTTGTATATGTTTGTATTGTTAGGTTTGGTATTGTTAAAGTTGTGTTCACCAGTGCTACCAAGGTATTATTCAATTTGCGTTACGCTTTTGGGTTCTGCACCGTAAAGAAGCAATGAGTCAAGCTGAATTTGATCTGGCTCTTGTGCGGGTGAGATTTTATACCTATTCCACTTATTCAACTGGTTTTCGGCATGTACAGCCTTTATCAGTTAGCAAGGTAAGACAAATGTGAAGCGTTTTTATAACCAAAATTTGCTCGTTATCGTGCTTCATGTCAGTCTGGATTTTCTTATGGTGTTTCCTTAAGTAATCTATGATTACTTATCTTATCTTTGTTTCTCTTTTTTTGTCTCCCTTACGTGTTGTTCTTGTATATTTCAGGTGAAGAAGGTAAAGGAGGTGGCGTCAAGATCTGTTCCTCAACCAACTCCGTCTGGGGTTCCTCAATCCATGCCGTTTCTTTCAGACAGAAGCTCGGGTTCCAGAGCCCCATTTTCTCCAGACAGAAGCTCCAACCCCAGTTCTGACTGCATGAACCGGACACCTCACATCTTAACCCCAACCATGTCTACAGACACCTTCAACAGGTCAGTGTGCACAGCTTGTACATGTACTGCATTTGGACCAACGACACATTTTCACATTTTGTCTTGATATTAGGGATGCGCACTTGGTAATTTTGACTGATGGTCAATTTGAATTTATTTTTAATTGTTATTGTTTAATTGTCTATATGCAAATGCGATTGATGGGCGTCTTTGGCACTTGTATTTTGTCTCACAATTTTTTCAGCATCTCTCGTCAAGAGCATTAAACGAGCGTTTTAATTTAAAGTTCATATCTGTTTAAAAATGTATAGTAAAAAAAATTGTGATGTCATCGCTAATTTTTTTTCATTGCGATTAATCGCATAATTATTCGTAGATAATCGTGATTAATCACATATTTTGAAAGTGCAGAAATTTGACCACGTGTACTTCTTTTCCTGTCAAAATGCATTTATTTCCAACTTAGGAAAGAAAACAAAACAATATGTAACAAAACATTTATTTTTTTTTAAATTTCCAAAGTTTCCCAAAGTCTAAGTGGGAGTTTGACTAATTAAAAGAAATAGTCCCCACATAGGTTGCATATGCATTGCAATGTACAGTAAATCTCTTGAACTCAAATCCTCCACTATATTAATATGCCTGTCGACTGTGGCTATCCACTTTGTTACAGCAATCGTGAAGCTGCATTCATGATTCGCGTCAGGGCTTCAATGCCAGCATCAATCACATCTTTGAACAACATATGAAAAGCGCTTGCAGACAAAAACGTTTCATTCTGCGTTTTGGTGACAGTGACAAGTGCTCAGTCTTTCACAACATTAAAAACTCTTAAATGCTTATCTAAGCTGCCACCGTGCATTCGCTGTATGTTTTTTGTTTTTTTTACTACCACCTTAAGTGCTAGCTAACTTTTCCAATTTCCTGTTCATAGAGATAGAGCGGGTGGATTTATTAAGGTAAGGTCAAATATTAAGGCCGATTCAAACTAGGAAGCATCCCAAAATAATGAGTTACCATGTGTAAAAATGCAACTACCGATTCTCAAATTGCCCTCTTATCAGTTTGTTAAAGTATATCTACTGTATGTTTGCAAATATATTAATTTAGGATTTTATGACCTTTTTATTTTTCTTAATTTTTGACCCTTGCCCTTCAGGGCTCTTTAAATATGTGTTGTAAACTGATAGAAAATAGGAAGCTAATGCCTAGCTCAGGTTCTCTGATCTAAATCATGGCTTGCTAATCTAAATCATGCTTAAAATCTCAAATCTATTTATGGCTGGGTCAGCTGAATAGTAAAGAAATATCCATGAACAACGATAAATGAATGTTGTCAGGAAACACTCTTTAATTGTTGTTCATATCTGCAATGTAAAGCTCAAGCATTGGGTGAACTTATTCTCAGAGACTGGAAAAGTAGTTGCAATGATAGCTTTTATTTCACAATAGGGATATGTGGATAATCGAACAGTGAATAATCTAAATGCACCTTAATCTTTTCAAGTTTGTTCCTTGGACAGGTAACACCTGTTCGAAAACTCGCCTAAAATAGAGCTTTGTTTACACAGATATGTAGGTATGTCAATAAGAACAATTGATTTGTTAGTGTATACCTGACACGCTTATGTAACCCTGTCTGGGGTAACTGTCAACTTAAGCAAAAAAACTATTGTCCAAATTAATTTAACTAAATTAATTAATTTATCTCCTTGACTACTTTTCTGCCTTGTCAGACTTGAAATCAACCATTTCGTGGGTTGATTGTTTTGAAATGTAGCACTTTTATATGTCTGGAGAAATATTTGTAAGTCTATAATGAATTTTGGCAATGGATTGAATTGTGGGAATGCTTTTAATATTATTATTCACATTATACAGTATATATATAATTTTTAACTTTATATATTAGATATATTATTATTCTAAAAAAATATAATTATTATTATTATTATAATGCTCTGATTATTTATTCTTTATTTATTGATTATTAGGGATGACCCGATACTGGTATCAGGATCTGATACCGCACTCATGTACTTCTCCCTGAAAAAACTGCTCAGATAACAAAAAAACGATACCCCCTGGCATACGAATGTCATTATAATAATGTTCTGTCTAGTCTTGGGATCAGTGCCTTTTTATGCATCGATATTCAGAAGATTTTCCCAATTATATATATTGTTTTTCAGATTTAAATTAGGCTACTCGTTGTGCAATAGTCTTTCTCTTTTCAAATATATTTCTCAACACAACTTTGTTAAAGTGCGAGCAGCAGGGTAAATTAAAGGGGTACCCGATGTGTCTGGTGGATGATATAGTGCGTTTTAAAATTCGGAAAAAAAATTCAACGCTCAGCCTCAAAATTCTGAAGTGCCATGGAGCTCAACTCGCATTGTTTTCATTACGTATATTCGACCCAAATCATTATCAAAGGACAAAGATTATTTGCTCTATCCTTGACTGGATGATATGTTGCATATATGCATCTTTCATATAGCCTACACAATATATTTTATAATATGTCGTTTTGTGGTTTTACAGCTTGAATGAAAGACCTTTTCAAGACTACATACAGAGAAATTGCATAATAAACCTCGCCCTTTCTAATCGTTCAGTTTGAGCTGTTACACCAGTTTTATACACTAACCTGTAAACTCATCAACATCAGTTTGTTAATTCTTAAAGAAGTACAAAAACCTTTGTAACTTTGGACTGAGATCTGCTGCGCCACATCAGCCCATCCTTGTGTGAATTTGTGTGATCGTGACCGCAACCGGCTTCAGTAAATGTTATATCACCCTCTTGTGGTCTCCCAATGCTATTACGCCAGACTGTTAACCAGATGCCAACAGAGTGAATTGGAAAGCATGCAAATGAGGCTTAAATTTATATTTTGGCTCATTTTAATATATCGATGCCTTAAAAATATATCTATAAAAGGACGTGCCGATCAATAATTGATAGATCAACATTTTATGACATCCCTAGTTATGTCCTAGTGTGATTACTAAAACGCAACGGCTACGATTTAATGAGATAAATATATAGTTTGCATGTGCTGTGTACATCAAATGTGAGTGTTTGTGAATGTGTGGAGCCGGTGTTGTGCTGACATAAAGATACAAAGTGCTCATACCTTTACGAGATCCTTGGCTCATACACAGAAAACACCATCATGAACATTGCGCACCTAGTTTGTAATAAAGGACAGTGCCGGTATCGGACCCAGTCCTGATACCTGTATCAGTATCGGGATATCCCAAATAATCAGATAAAGTTTATTTAAACACCAATTTGATGATTTAATTTAAATAAACTATTGATCTGGAATTCAGAAAAACAGGCATCGTTTATTTATAAAAAAGTTTTTATTGAAAGCTCTGATTATTTTAATCACATGATTGCTCTTTTGTACCGTTTTTGGCACTTTTTAATGCTCATTTTTAGAAAACAACATCCTACTGCATTATAATTTGATCCCACAAGCTATTCAATATAAACTTGTATTCCACGAAACAGTTTGGTACCTAAGCTGATCTACAGTACCTGTCTTGTCAGCTTACTGTGACTTTCTCTACATATGTGTGGACCTTGCATGTTCCCATGGACCGGGGTCTGCTTTTTGAGGGTCTTGAAAAGCGTAGCAATCCAACTGTGTGACGACTTGCATGCCCACCTCTACACATTCAGAAATAAGGTTGGAATTTCTGTGGCTGCCTCTCACCTTTGTGCTAAATACTAGATAGATTACAACATACTTTTTGGACTGCTGTAGCGTTATCAGCACAGAGCCAAGTGCACATGGGCATCCACTCCAAGAATGTATTTAGTGAAAAACTGGGATGTGGGGTAGTTGTCTGCTCTTACATGACGTTTCAAGGAGGAATCCTGTATATAATGTTTTGGTTCATTCATATATTGAAGCATCCTTTAAATGTTAACAACATTATTGTACTATATACTATATATTTGAATGAATTATGATTCTCCATGTAGTCAAGGGGCACTCTGTAGTTTTCTATCATATCTCAAGGCACAAAAGCTCTTTTAAAGGGCCTTGTTGTTCACTCAAAGAGGCTGTGGCTAAGCAGGATTTCCGTTTTGTAATTCATGACGGCAGTTATTATTTTAATACCCTTGTCAGATTGTGTAACACCTCTTTAAGAACTCCAGTGAAGTGGAAAAATATTACCTTTTTACTCAGATTTTCCCAGAAATGTTGCGAAATGTCTTATAAGGTATGTGCAGTACCCTAAATCTCAGCGGGATTTACTTTGAGGTGTCAAATGTTGTTTGATATATTACAACAGTAGGAAAGCACCTCGATATACATGTGCACGTATGCACATACACTGTGGAATTTTGTAGGGAAAGTCATGTGATTCTTGAGTGTTTTGAAGCCGAATTAACTTGTTCATTTGTGTGGATATCTGTATGAACAGGACCTAAATCCTCTGTATCGGACTGTTGTGATTCAGTGGAACTAAAACTCAGATTTACTTCCTTTCTGACACAAACACACATACACACACACGACGTTCATGGTGATCTCGCACGTAGGTCTGAGCAGTGTGTGCCAAATTACTCCAAGAATGAAGCTTTCAATGATCTCCACATTTCTCGTAGTACTGTTTTTTTTAACCCAGCCCTGAATAAATGAATTAACACACAATTCAGCATCAGCAAATGACATCATAATTCAGGTATATCATTTTGTATTTATCAAAAACAATGTTGTTTTTGATTGATTTTCAAATTGTTTCTTGTAAATGTTATTCACTAGTGATTCCTTACAAGTTGGTTAAATTAACAATAAATCTTTAAAAAATGAAACATTCCTAGGAATTTTATTTACACGTTACATTTATATTACTATTTGGGTAACACTTTACAATAATATTCTACTCATTATAATTAGTAAATGCATTTATTATAATTTTATTGACATTTAATAATCTTGGTTAATGATCATTTATCCGTTGTATACCGTTGTTCATTGTTAGTTGATGTTAGCTCATATTGCATTAATGGTAACGTATACACATTTTTATGTAAATATCTATGAGTGCATGTAGAAATTAACATTAACCAAGATTAATAAATGCTGCAAAAGTAATGTTAATTGTTATTTCATGTTATCTGTTGTCTTAACCAACTAATTCGTGTTACCATTATTTGTATAAACAAATCATTATGTAATAGCCTTCATAATATAGTTGGGAAATTATATGCAAGGTTTGGGTTATGTATGTTTAGCGAAAGTTTAGATTTCCAATTTCAATAAATTTCTGCTCATTTTGATTTAACGTCTATTAAATGTAGTCACTGAAACTTTTTCAACATTTTGTTGGAGGGGACAAAAAAGAAAAGTAACCCAAGGGATTATATATATATATATATATATATATATATATATATATATATATATATATATAATATAATATATATTGTATATAAAATAATAATAATAATAATAAATTAATTAATAAATAATAATAAAAATATGTTATTTTTATATATATATATATATATATTTATATAATTATTAAAATTGTATATACTATATATATATATATATATTATAATGCTATATACTGTGTGTATATACATATATATTATTATTATTTTATATACTGTACATACAGTGAGGAAAATAAGTATTTGAACACCCTGCTATTTTGCAAGTTCTCCCACTTAGAAATCATGGAGGGGTCTGAAATTGTCATCGTAGGTGCATGTCCACTGTGAGAGACATAATCTAAAAAAAAAAAATCCAGAAATCACAATGTATGATTTTTTAACTATTTATTTGTATGATACAGCTGCAAATAAGTATTTGAACACCTGAGAAAATCAATGTTAATATTTGGTACAGTAGCCTTTGTTTGCAATTACAGAGGTCAAACGTTTCCTGTAGTTTTTCACCAGGTTTGCACACACTGCAGGAGGGATTTTGGCCCACTCCTCCACACAGATCTTCTCTAGATCAGTCAGGTTTCTGGGCTGTCGCTGAGAAACACGGAGTTTGAGCTCCCTCCAAAGATTCTCTATTGGGTTTAGGTCTGGAGACTGGCTAGGCCACGCCAGAACCTTGATATGCTTCTTACAGAGCCACTCCTTGGTTATCCTGGCTGTGTGCTTCGGGTCATTGTCATGTTGGAAGACCCAGCCTCGACCCATCTTCAATGCTCTAACTGAGGGAAGGAGGTTGTTCCCCAAAATCTCGCAATACATGGCCCCGGTCATCCTCTCCTTAATACAGTGCAGTCGCCCTGTCCCATGTGCAGAAAAACACCCCCAAAGCATGATGCTACCACCCCCATGCTTCACAGTAGGGATGGTGTTCTTGGGATGGTACTCATCATTCTTCTTCCTCCAAACACGGTTAGTGGAATTATGACCAAAAAGTTCTATTTTGGTCTCATCTGACCACATGACTTTCTCCCATGACTCCTCTGGATCATCCAAATGGTCATTGGCAAACTTAAGACGGGCCTTGGCATGTGCTGGTTTAAGCAGGGGAACCTTCCGTGCCATGCATGATTTCAAACCATGACGTCTTAGTGTATTACCAACAGTAACCTTGGAAACGGTGGTCCCAGCTCTTTTCAGGTCATTGACCAGCTCCTCCCGTGTAGTTCTGGGCTGATTTCTCACCTTTCTTAGGATCATTGAGACCCCACGAGGTGAGATCTTGCATGGAGCCCCAGTCCGAGGGAGATTGACAGTCAGGTTTAGCTTCTTCCATTTTCTAATGATTGCTCCAACAGTGGACCTTTTTTCACCAAGCTGCTTGGCAATTTCCCCGTAGCCCTTTCCAGCCTTGTGGAGGTGTACAATTTTGTCTCTAGTGTCTTTGGACAGCTCTTTGGTCTTGGCCATGTTAGTAGTTGGATTCTTACTGATTGTATGGGGTGGACAGGTGTCTTTATGCAGCTAACGACCTCAAACAGGTGCATCTAATTTAGGATAATAAATGGAGTGGAGGTGGACATTTTAAAGGCAGACTAACAGGTCTTTGAGGGTCAGAATTCTAGCTGATAGACAGGTGTTCAAATACTTATTTGCAGCTGTATCATACAAATAAATAGTTAAAAAATCATATATTGTGATTTCTGGATTTTTTTTTTTAGATTATGTCTCTCACAGTGGACATGCACCTACGATGACAATTTCAGACCCCTCCATGATTTCCAAGTGGGAGAACTTGCAAAATAGCAGGGTGTTCAAATACTTATTTTCCTCACTGTATACTGTATATATATAATTATTATTATTATAATGCTATATACTGTATATATAGAAAGAATATAAAATTATAATAATAATTATATATATATATACACAGTATATAGCATTATAATATATATATATATTGTATTTAAAATAATAATAATAAAAAAAAATAATATATATATATA
The DNA here is from genome assembly GCA_032164185.1 of Moxostoma hubbsi. NCBI lineage: Eukaryota > Metazoa > Chordata > Actinopteri > Cypriniformes > Catostomidae > Moxostoma > Moxostoma hubbsi. The sequence goes on from JAVLUX010000006.1 coordinate 5,635,421, forward strand.
TATATATACAGTATATGAAATGATATATATATATATTGTATTTAAAATAATAATAATAAAAAAAAATAATATATATATATATATTATTGTTTTTCTTTTTCTCCAATGTACTTCAAGGAAAATCTGTTATTTGTATTTATTAAATTTTTTTGTTTGGTCCCATGAGAATATAAAAGTTTAAGACTTTGTTTATTGGCTTATGTTGTTAATGCAATCTTGTGGTTTCCTAGCAATCTCGTGGTTTTGTTCTCGTAGCAATAATAATTCCCAGCAAATCAGAATTTGTGGAATATCTACGCCTTTGTTCATGTTTTGTTGGCCAAACTCCATCATGTGGAATGGATACGGTTCTCTCCAGCTGTAGTAATTACTGGAGACAAGCCGAACAAAAGCATTGAACTCTGGCACTACGTGCACATTGTTCATCAGACAATAGGCACTCTTAGACACTCCATAAAAAAACTGTTTTGTCTCCCCTGACAAATACCAAAAATGTTTAGATCATGCTGCTCAGTGATCCTTTTTTTCTCCATTCCAGCTCCCTAGAAGATGAAAGACCAATATCTCCTTTCTATATTAGGTAGGACCAATCCATATTTCTTTCTCTCTGTTGCAAAAAAATCCACTTTAGTAGAGTGAATTTTCTTTTATATCCTGTCGTGGTGCATTGACAGAAAACAAAGTGAAAATGATCTACAATACACGTGTTACAAGAATTGTGTTTCATTGTGTGAATCGGTGAACAAGATCTCAACACATGCACTCGCAATATATTTGTCACATTTCGTTCACATTCATGCAATTTCAACTTTATGGTGAATTATGATAGTTTAAAGGATAGTTAGCACATCATTTACTCACGAACATATCATTCAAAACCTTTATGACTTTCTGTGGAACACAAAGGAGATTAAGGAAAATAAAAGCATCAGTCACCATCCACTTTCATTGAAAGAAAAAATACACTATTATAACATTCTGCCTAATAAAGTCATGACAAGTGATGACTATATGTTCACTTTTTGGTGGACTATCCCTTTAAGTAAATGTAACAAATGTTAATTCCACAAATCATTTACATTACAATCCAGAAATGTAAACAATTGGAGTCCACTTTGTATCATAATTGAGACTTTGATTTCTGGTTAAATTCAGTCTGAGCATGACAGATCTGGTTATGAAAGGTTCAAAACAAACCACTCTTGTGGTTGTGTTTTCCCTTGATGTGTGTTGACTCATTGCATCAGCTCAGGTCCCCCTGTGCACCATAGCAACTGACCCTTCACACATTTCCCATGTTTACACCATTACAGAGTTTACCCAACCCATCCCTCGCTCAGCGGACGCTCACACTCCCTTTGGCACCAGTGCTAAGAATGTAGCTATTGGTAGAATATTACCTACAGAGCTTTAAAAGAACAGTTCTCCCACAAATTAAAACTCTGTCATCATTTACTCACCTTCATGTCATTTGAAGAGTGTTCACCCTACTCTTTTCCATTACTATAAATGCATTGCATTTGCAAGCGTCTGTTAAGCTCTTAAAATAACAAAAAGGCACCATATATATGTAATATAAAATTAGCCCATGTGTGAGGAACAGACTGAAATTTAAGTCGTTATTCACTAAAAATCTTTTCCTCGACTGAAGCTCTCTTATTCACTCTTCTGCATATTCAAACTTGGTGTATCACATTTATTTCACTAATTACTGCCTAATTACTGCCTAATTACTGAAAGTCATACGGATTTGGAACGACGCGAGAGTTAGTAAATAAGTATCGGGGTTAACTATCCCTTTTATTTAGCACAAGATGCCACAATGCAATTTATTTGATCTAAGGACACTCTTAGGATAAGACAATGTTTAAAATCCTACAGAAATGTACTTTATTTCATAGATAATATTTATATTAATATGTAAAGTAAGTTTATATGGTCTAGCTTTATATTAGCCAGCCTCTCCTCAGTCCAGTCTTGTAGAGTGCGCTACAGCCGGCGAGTTATATAAGACTGACAGACCTCATTAATTCGTCTCTAGTCTTCTGTCTCATCGGACAACTGTTCTCCGGCCTATTCTTGGTAGCCTTTCATGCCATCTTCACATGTTTACATCAAATGGTCATTCCTTTTGATACAGCTTGATACTGAGATAAGTATTTGCCTCAGCAGTCTCCTTTATGGTGTTTAAATAGAGTCAGCTGTGAGTGTTTAACTGTCCGTGACCTTGAGAACTCTGCTGGTAAGGACATAACTGTTGTGTCTGGAGTCACAGCCTATTTCCAGATCGACAGGATAATGCTACTATTTATTCCACTGAAGTCACTTACTGGCCTTCTCCAAAAGTATTTAGTTTTTTTTTCTTCCTGCGGTTGGGAACAGAGTACTGAGGAGTTACATAAAAAAAAAAAAATACCAGAACCAAATGATTTTCATGATTTTCAGTTTGGTTAACATTTCTCAGTGTATTCTTCCGGCGATGCGGACAGGACACTCAAATACTAAATACTAAAATACTGCAACACCGGAAGGAATGACTCTTCCAAACTATTTCTCTTAAATCTTCAGTGTGAAACATACATTGCGAGCAGTGTTACCCGATTCCCGAACGAATGACTCTTCCAAACCATTTCTCTTAAATCTTCAGTGTGAAACATACATTGCGAGCAGTGTTACCCTATTCCCGAACGAATGACTCCCACGAGTTGGTTCTTTTCGATCTACAGTGCAAAACATACAGTGTGAACAGTGTAACCCAATTCTCAAACAAATTACTCTTATGAGTCGGTTCTTTTGAATCTACAGCGTGAAACACACCATGACCATTGTGGTCCGATTCCAGAACAAATGACTTTTATGAGTAGATTTTTTTTAATCTACAGCACGAAACAAACAGCACGACTATCCTAAAGTGGTTCTCAAACAAATAATTTTTATGCTTTGGTTCTTGTGAATCTACAGCACGAAACATACAGCATGACCAGTGTGACCTGATTCCAGAACAAATGATTCGGGTTTTAAGGAATCAGAACATTTACGATTCCGATTCCTGTTTTTTTCATGGCCAATCATATTTGTATCTTGATTTGGATGATCAGATGAGGCTGATCAAACAATGGATGCTTTCCTGTCTCATAAACAAAACTATGGTTTAAAGAACAAATGTGCACATAAAACGCATTATAGAAAGGTCACGCTAAGTGACTCTGGTTGCTCAGAGTCAGTTTACAGCTTTCAAAGGTTTCAAACTCAAATACAGTACTACATTTAGGGGTCATCAATGCTTTCCAAGCAAGAAAAAGTTTGCGAGATTTTCCTTTTTAATATTTATGCGTATTTGGAGTCAGGAAATCATTTAAATGATCAAATTGCTCAATAGTTTATTTAGCGGTAAGCATCAAATATTACCATAAAACCCAGATGTGGATATTGGCTTGAATCTATAGACGCTGAATCTTTTTTAAATTCATAATGAATTATTTCATCTTTTCTTTCAAATGTTCTCTCTCTCTCTTTAGCTCACAGATCTCTTCTGGACACTGCAGACCTGACTTAACACAGTAAGTGATTGCACAAGGCCTTAATATGACATTAACTTTCTCATCTTAATTACATCATTTTTATATAAGATTAGTCCTATTGATCTGAGTAGACAGAATAGTTCCATTGTTCATGTAATTAATTATGTAACAAAAATGTCTTTCTCTCTCTCACTGTGCCAAGTATTCTAGAGAAGACCATCCGCTCAGCAGTTGAGCAGCACCTCTTCAACAGACACATGCACACAGGCCAGAGTTCAGAGGGCTTGGACCCGACAGCCCATTCTTTATCTCCTATGACAACGGCACGAGAGAGGAGGAGACATCAGCGAGAACAGGAGGAGAAAGAAAACTACAGGTGAGTGAAGATTACTCCACACATACAGCATTAGGTCTTGCTGACACTGAATCTACATACCATCAAGCTATGATGCAGATGAAGATGATGCAGCTACAACCGAACAGGAAGGATGTTTCTGACGCTTCTCAGGCATACAGATAATTGTAAAATGTCTTGCAGAGGTATTATGGTCAACTGGATGTTTGTCTTTGTTGCTTAAGATGTTTTTGCATCTACAGTATCATCTGTGGCTTCATCAATTTACCCTGGCAGTTTCGCCCCAATTGACACCTGTGATCTTATTTGTGCAGCAACCCCCACAACAATTAATAAGGCTTGTGATGTCAGTGTGTGTGTGATTGAGGTTAAATGCAGGGAAAACTCCACCCTCAATTCACTGATGAAGCCACATGGATGAGTGACGATACTTTTTGAGCAACATAGAAACCAATTAATCATGTCCCCGGACCGTAGTTAAGAATATACCAACCAAAATCAAATTTGAAGTACCAGCTGTTTTCAGCAGGGTGTAGTAAGCAAAACTCCAGCTGTATTGGGAACACGCAGCTTATACAGAAAATAAACCACATTCGGGCTTGCTTGACACTAGCGAAACATTCAAACAACTGGACTGAACGCATTTCCGAAAGAGGAGTCTCAAGATGTGTTTTTGTAAGTTTAAAACTACTTTTAACTTGACATACGGACCTAAAAACGTTGTGTTTATGATGCGACACAACCAAAGTGAGATGCTCCAAAAGCATCCGTCTGATGCACGTGTACATTGACTCATCCTTAGAAAAGCCCTGATAATAAATCGATCTTGAACCGATTGACAAATTCAATTGCAAAATACAGTAGATGGCTGTGGACTGCAGGCCATTGATACACTCATGTTCAATATTATGGAAATAAACAATATATTGCCTTTTAAAGCCACGTTTTTATTGTCTTATCAATGCTTTACTCGTCTTCCACAATAATGTAAAGCTTTTTAATTATCTGAATTATTACATTTATAATATATTGTATTTTTTAATTATTTAAATGCTATTATTTATAATTATTCTATCATTATATATTGAATTGTAATTTGACGGCCTTTCTTAGCAAATATTTCTATTTGTAATTAATTAAGATTAATTCGATTTAATTTTTAAACGATTGACAACCCTAATAAATATTTTAGAACTTATTATGCACTGCTAAGGTTATATAGTATGTAAGAACTGAGCACAAAAACTTGTCATAATATGATTTTTTATCTGTTTTTGTTTTTATTATTATTGAATTGTTTTTTGCATATAGAAAATGAAGTATGTTTTTTAGGCCATTAGGATTTTTTTCTAATATGATATTAATTTCATGACAGTTATGCACATTTTGTATCACAGTATATAATAATATACTCATTACCACAACGTGAAAAATTACATATTTTTTTAAATGTTAATTATTTATACATCATAGTAATACTCCCTTGATACTGCTATTTTCACTTATTTTAATTTGAACAGTCATAGTACAACAGCATCTCATTTACTGTAATGCAATAAGAAATAACTGTTATGTTAATGTAACGAATCATTGTTGAAAACAATGAGAATAGTAACAGTAAAATGTTTGGATGCTCTACAATAACGAGATTTGGGTGGTAAAATTTGCTCAGGTGTTCTGAAAATAATGTAAAAATGCCAAAAAAAATTTTTGACCAAGACATTTTTGTAATTTTTTATTTTATCCCATTTTCTCCCAATTTGGAATGCCCAATTACCACTACTTAGTAGGTCCTCGTGGACCTTATCACGTGGCTCGTCGTGCACGACACTGCGGAGACTCACAGCATGTGGAGGCTCATGCTACTCTCCACGATCCACTCACAGCTCACCACACGCCCCATTGAGAGCTCGAACCCCTAATCGCGACCACGAGCAGGTTACCCCATGTGACTCTACCCTCCCTAGCAACCGGGCCAATTTGGTTGCTAAGGAGACCTGGCTGGAGTCACTCAGCACACCTTGGATTCGAACTCGTGACTCCAGGTGTGGTAGTCAGCGCCAACACTCGCTGAGCTTCCCAGGCCCCCCATCAGGACATTTTCTTGACAGGTTTCATGAGATCACCTCATGATAGTTAGATCTAAAAACATGTCAGATGTTATTGAATGTCAATTATTAATGAATTCATGATTAGCATGAAATATTAATAAATCCACTCTTATTTCCTTTGCAGCTCATGCCCCAGTTCATGCCTGGATCTCAGTGCTATCTGTCTAATCCTATTGACAATAACTATAAGCACATTTTGCACGCTAAAAACATCAGATTAGTGGCTAAACAGTTGTGCTGAATGACACATGCTGATCCGACTTAAGAAACGGGTGTAAATAAACGTCAGATTTAAGTAGATGCTACATTTCTGCTCAGGGCTTATGGTTTGAATCTACAGCACAGAAAGTCCTTGTCACATCTGTGGTGTCTGAAAGTGAAACTGTGTTGCTGTCAGGGTCAAGGGTGATAAAGAGAACATCCAGTCTCCGGGTGTGAGGGTCACAGATGAGGGTGAGAGCTGTCTGCTGCTGCCACTAGAGGGTCAGAGGAACAGGAAGCCCAAACACAACCTCACACTGACTGAGCTCTCTGACAACCAGGACGCCTCCACTGTAAGTGTGTCTCTCTTGTTTTCCCGTCAGCGTTATCACCATGTCCTACTCACTGTTTTTCTGCGAGCAAGGCAAGCATCACTATTACTATTACTCATACATAAGTTAGGGATTAAACAACCCCAAACCTAAGTATTAAACTTTAGCGCGTAACTCATCATACGGTGGTTGGCAACAGATGTAATAATGAAACCTCAAATCATGTGGTGAGGAGAGGTGTGCTATTACTTTTCTGAGCGATTAGACTTACAGTTTGCATCAGGTTTTCGTTACTGTATTAAAGATATGCAATCTAATGAAAATCACCACTGAGAGTTATAGGAATAAAAAAAGCATTCAGACACATTTGATGGGTAAAGATGCTTAATTGTCATGAAAATAATGTCCCAAATGCATAAAATAGGCTTATTTTTCTTTAGCCAGTTTCTCCGTCAGTTTTGTGATTCAATATAGAAGAATTCAGTTCTTCTATAACATTTCTTTGTGATATTTATCCTTTTAATCCCAACATCTTTGGTAACAGCAATCAGTGCAGTTATTTTTCAGGGCTGTTCTTAATAGACAATGACTCAGAATTTCTAGCATAAAAGAATATATATATATATATATATAAAAACACAAATGAAAGTGCAGTTCAAAACAGAGACAGGAACAGCCAATTATCTTATAATCCTCCATGTACTTGTTTATAAGAGAGGGCACATCATGCTTCCCAATGGAACATTTGAGGTAAATTGCAGGGCATGCTTTTATCGGAATAGAGTTAGTATTTGAACGAGGACCTGTTACTCGTGTTTATGCATGGTGTGTGTGTGTGTGTGTGTGTGTGTGTGTGTGTGTGTGCGTGCACCTCAGCAGGTGAGACCGCAGTGTTCAGAGCCTTGTGATGTTACACCGCATTGACGTGCATTAGACATCATTACAGATGTTTTAGTAATGTCTCTGTTTACCAAAACATCTAATCTTTGCTTTATCACAGATTTTTAACATGTGATGTTAACCCTTAATTTAATGACCACAAAATTGTTGTAGAAAATACAGTATATTGGTGTTTACCTCTCCATTGAACACCTGTTTGAATGCTCTGTTTTGTTTAGGTTTTTTGTGGGTTTTGTATTTTGTATTTTGTTTTGTGTTTTACTTTGTGTTGTTTTGTGTTTTTGTGTTTTGTTTTTTTGTTTTGTGTTGTTTTGTGTTTTGTTTTTTTGTTTTGTGTTGTTTTGTGTTTTGTTTTGTGTTTTTTGTGTTTTGTTTCGTGTTTTTGTTTTGTTTTGTGTTTTGTTTTGTGTTTTTTGTTTTGTTTTCCTACTATTATCCTATTTAAGATGTATGTGTTGATTTTCTTTTCACTTTATCTAGCCAATGGAATGCCAAGGGTCATCTGAGGAATATGGTAGAAGTTCAAGAGGCAACGCGGTGCCCTCCAGTAACAGGTATTTAAAAATCACCAACATTTCATGCAGTTCTGTCTCTGTGTTTGGCAGCAGAAGTAACATCAATAGCTTCTTTACTTCTAGTTTACATATACTGATTATAAATGTCAAAGGTCTGATCCACTCTTAAGCATTAAAGTGAGGACAGTCCTACACACGTGTGAGCACTTATCGAAGCTATAAATGAATTCTCTCTCTTTTTTAGGGAGAACCATGAAAAGGAAACTGAATTTAGTTCCCACCAGGTCAGTTCATACATTTATGTGCATCCATGTACATTTTAGTGCTCTCTTTTGTATTATATTTCTTGCCCTCATTTCCTGCTTTGTGTTATATTACATAGCGATTCACCGCGACTGGTCTGATAGGATCTTTTTTTTTTAGCTATTAGAGTTTTTAATTTTAATCACAAGGTCTTTGTTTCTAAGAAAAAATGTAGATGTTTGGCATACTTGATTGGCCTCTATCAAAGTTTCAATTGAAACCATCTGCAGGAAAGATGCCAACTAGACAGCCATACTATACAGGTTTTTGCAACCTCATTCATTCTTCATTGCTCATGAAGGCAAAGTGTGTTTTTTCTGTGCTAATAGCTTCACTAAACAGAATTGCAAAAATAAGTCAGTTTTCAAACAGGTTTCCCAAACACTCCCTTCATCTGTCATTGATCGATTGATCAGTTGATAAATGTCTACATTGGCACACATTGTTTGAACTTTGGACAGATAACCCACATTCCACATAAAAACTGTGAATCGAAAAGCCATGGTGTCGTAGCGGCGTCAAACCCTAACACTTTTAGTGTATTAGATGATAAAATATCAAAACCAAAGCGGCATCTTAACATGGAACAGTATATCTAATGTTCTGTCATTTAAAACCTTTTTTTAAAAAGACATTTCATTTCCTTTCTACCTTTTTTATCAGCATTTCTAATGTTCTCTTACGAAAAGAGACTTGAAGTCAGTTTGTTCGTAGAATTTGTTATTTTAACCAAGCAAATGTTTTGTTTTTGTTAAGCCCCATTGTCATTGTTGTCATTGTGATGTCACATACATGCTAAATCAGTGTGTCCATGCATGCCATGCATGAGAAGTACTTCTTCATACGCTCTAACAGTTAGAACATGTTGTTACCATCTGTGTCACATACACGCTGTGCATGGTGGAATAAGTGCATCCCAGCTCAATGATACTGGCTGCTGAATGCAGAAATTTTGCGTCAAAAGCCACAATCCTTAACATGTAAGCAGAGCTTAAGGAGGAAAGCCTTATTCATTATATATATATATATACACACACACAGTGAAATTTCTTTATTTTCACACATCCCAGCTAAGCTGGGATCAGAGTGCAGGGATATATATATATATATATAATGTTATAAACTAACAAACTCAGTAAAGCTATATAAACCTGCTTTTGCTAGTTAACAAAGTTCATTGAAGAATTTATCTTTTTTTTTAATTGAGACAATAAAATATAATGTCTTATTTGCTGTATCTAATCTCGTTTACATAGCTTTATGTTTTAGGGTTGCCTTTTTATGGTTCGTAATTACAAAATTTTAAATAAATGAATAAATGGTCAAATAAAAAAATGGTGCATTTTGTTTAAATAAAAAAAAAAAAAAATACGGGGCCTGGGTAGTTCAGCAAGTATTGACGCTGACTACCACACCTGGAGTCACGTGATCGAATCCAGGGTGTGCTGAGTGACTCCAGCCAGGTCTCCTTAGCAACCATTTGGCCCGGTTGCTAGGGAGGATAGAGTCACATGGGGTAACCTCCTCATGGTCACGATTAGTGGTTCTCGCTCTCAATGGGGCGTGTGGGGAGTTGTGCGTGGATCGCGGAGAGTAGCATGAGCATCCAGGGCATACAAATGCATCAATTCTTCAACCACAAACTCAGCTGTGTTATGTTGTCGCTATTGCTCTGGAGGACCTATTTTTAGATAAACAAGTTTTCGCTTGAACGCCCCAATGTCGTGAGGGGCCGCGTGAACTGTTGCTCTCATGTCTTATCATGAACGCGCACAGGAGATCAACGGTCAGTGAACATTATCACTAAATAATACATTCGATTTCAGTTTGTTTCTTGAATTTTCATTTTTGGGTGAACTACTCCTTTAAGCACTAACCTAAACAGAAATGAAACCTTTGTAAACATCATATAAGATTTATTAAAATTGTTTTTTTTTTTTTATTATTTTAGTTCTAACCCAAACAAAAATGGAACCTTTGTACTTAATGTATAACCTTTTTATAATTATAATGATATATTGCATAAACCTACCTTATGTTTGTTCCCCTGTCATCCTATCAACCAGAAAACCTTTCATCAACAGAAAACCTATGGCCTTTATTTTTGAATTTCGAGATCAGATTACTGGTATTTTGGCATCTGAGGATATGTGATTCCTTGATTGAATTGTATATAACATAATAACTCCAATCTCATCAGTAATAAACAATGTAATCTCTTTAGTTGTCACCTCTAATCATGTTGTGAACTGGGTGATGACAAGATTATCTGATCAATTGTTTTACTGTTGATTGCCCTTGTTTGTAGAGATTTGCTGTTTTTCTGGGACAGGCATCATGTGAAGTTTGTAAATCTGCTGAAAGCCTGTTGATCTAAGTCAACTGACTTCCCAACAGGTCTTAAAGTCGGACGTGGACTCGGCATCAGCGTGTGGATGCTGTATATACGTGATGTTTCTGTGTGTAGATTTCAGTAAATGTCCTCATTTTAAATGAGCAGTTGCTCCGCGGACAATCAGGTGTTTATCTCTTGGATTTAATGAAGGTGTTTGTGTGTGCGGTGTGTTTTAATAAGAGCCAAATGGCATGTTTAAGTAAACAGTGCCACTAAAAGCGGAAATTTCATTTGGCACTCATAATTTGGTCCCCTGGCAGCAATGGTTCTTTACCTTATGGGTGTTTCTTCAACTATGGGCTATTTTATATTCCGTGGGTTGATAGATTTGAACTTTATTGGTAACATTTGATCGTTTTTATGCCATGGATTATGCCAGAGCCAAACAGATCTTCACGTCAAGGATTACAGGAAGTCTGGGTGCTTGTCTCCCAAACATCTACTGGAACACGACTTTGCTTATCTACTCCGTTGATAATAAATTCCACAGCACTTGGCGAGATGTCAAGGGCATTTTAAAGACCAATTACACAAAAACCTCACGAGCCAAACAATCGTACAGCACAAAGTCCCTTTATTCCATGTTTGGGTTGATAAAATATCCATCAGACATCAGTGTTGTAATTATAGGCCATGATTGGGCATGTCAACACCATTATGAAAAATCACCATGACACAAATAGCACGTCTGCAATGGCACAAGAGCTTGTCAAATCCAGTTGCATGAGTAATCCCTGTGTGCTGTAATATCATGAATAGATCTTACGGTCAGTCTACAATGATAGTAAAGGTACTTGTAGCAGGACGTTTGTCATGCTGTTGGTAATGCGGGGCATGCAGAGCGAGAGGTCAGGGGGGGTGGTGGGTTTCTGCCTTTATCTGCTCCTAAAATAGCCCGTCTACACCCCAGCACCCGGAAATGTATGTTTGTGTGAGTGATCGAGTTGCACATTTGTCTGGATTTGATCTGTCTACACTGTGAACGCCTCTCAGACATGATCAGGACATCATGGAGACTCATGGAAGACTGCAGCCAATGCTAAGTTTAAAACATAGATGAGAATCCCGCAACTCTGAGGTGCAGTTCCTAATAGCAGAAGGCATGCGTGCTGTGCGTGCTCTGCATGTTCCCTTTCTGTTCATAGTCTCCTCCCTTTCTCGCTCCCTGTTTCCTCAGTCACTGAGACAAACAATCAGGGTTGCCAGGTCTGCATGACAAATTCAGCCCAATGCCAAAACTCAAAATATGCAGCAGATTTGAAAAGCCCTAATATGCAAAAATGGGTCTGTGTACATAAGAATGTATCCTGTATAGTTAAGGAAAGGGGTCCCTCACCAGAGAAACATCATAATTGGGGGTCCTTTGCATTAGAAAATGTATGCATTACGAACTAACATAAAATAATGATGACCAATTGTATTTTTACGATTGTTATATGCTTGAAAAAATATCGGTTCATTGTTGATCCCTAATTTATTTATTTATTTATTTTAGTGTAGAGAGTTCACTGTGAATTCACGGTATCGTTATCATAACTATATTTGACCTGTGCATATCCATAAAAATAGTATCCATCTAACCTGCTTTGACTTCCAGAGGATTGGCTTTTGGTTGGTCGAAAACCTTTACGTTTCAAATCTTAATTTGTGCGATACGTCAAACCTGTAAACGGCGGTACAAAAATCAACCCACAGTACAAGTTAAGCTCAATTAACAGCATTTGTGGAGTAATGTTGATTACGACAAAAAAAATCTATCTTGACCCTTGTTTATTAAAAAACGGTTACAGTTCGGCACTTACATTGAAAGTGAATGAGCCAGTCCACACAGGCTAAAATACACATTGTTTTAAAAGTACAGTCTCAAGATTATACGTGTTAACATGATTTTAGTGTGATAAAGCACTTACTAATCTTATCAGTGTAAAGATATATTCAGTGTCTTGATTGCAAGGTTTGGTTGTCATTACAACAATGTTGTAATACTGGTTATAACTTTACATAGATAAGGTTAGTAAGCAGTTAGTAGCCAAATGATGCGGTAAAACCATAGATTTGGCAACCCAGCAAACAGCTGCGGAGATGCAACAGTGGGGGAAAAAAGAGAGGGGGCTGTAGGGAGGGGTAGTAAGGAGAAAAAAACTAAAACTAACCACACCCACTCTGAAAAGGACAAAGGCGGAGTTTGTCCAGGGCAGGCAGCCAATCATCTGGCAGGGGTTTGTCCTGCAATGCCGCCCTCTGCCCTCCTCCAAGCCTGTAAGTACACGGGGGAAGGCGCAGGAACGGTATTTCTCATCTTAAGAAGTGCACTGCCCCCCACTCTGGTGTAGATGGTGTTTATCCTGTGCTCTTTCCTCTGCTAGACGACTACCATGAAGATCCAAGAGGTTCTCAGTGGGGCAGAGACGTGCGACGATGTCCCACGTTTGGACTTGTCTACACTGACCGAGGACAATAACTGGGCAGGTCAGTCATTTTTTAATTTGTTTTCTGTGTCTTACTTTGTTTTTGCCTGTCTGTCTGCACATGGGTGTCAGCTGCGAGTCTGCCTTGCCCACATTGTGTCCTCATGTTTCTGCATGCAGAAGTAGATCTTATCAAGTGACTTTTTCGAGAGGAATGAGATTTTTTTTTCCCCTCTTCATGTGCATATATTTTGCATTGCAACAGCTTTCAACTGGTGCAATGTTTGAGGTATTTTTATTTGTATGTCTTGGAAGGTGTACATACTGAGTAGATTGTGTTTGTAGGAGCTTCTCAAAACCCCAGTGATTCCCTTGAAAAGCCTCGACTTGGATCAATCTGGAATTTGTAAAAAAATGTTCACTGGATTTGTTTTTGTTTTCATTTGCACATTTTCCCCCCCACTTACCTTTGGCCACAATCTCATGTTTGCAAACATTCGAATGGATGTTGATTGCATCTCTGTGCCATTTCGCTTATTCGTCATCTTTTTCGAGATTAATATTTTATACGATTGAGAGCCACGTTTTACGCAACCAATCCTCAGAATCTAAAACTTTGCTGAGCTGATGCATGGGTTGTGATCAAATGGATTTCATCGGCTAAAGTGCTCAGATTCTGCATTTCTGTCAAGTTCACAATAATACGATTATTAACCGCATGTGACATCTTTGGGTTAAAAATGTGTTTAGGGTGGGGGGGCGAGCCTAGCAACAAGCAAATGTTGTGCACTCCGAGTGGAAGACTGTATAGTCATGGCAACTGAGAACTGAAATACGAGGAGGTTAAATTCTGGAGTCTGCGAGCTGTTGCTATGTGTGCACGTCACGCCTGAGCCTTTAAACTTCTCATGATTATGCACAACACTTTCAGATACATTCCTGTTTCCTCTCCCATCTGTGCTGCATGAGCCAGTTGAAGGCTTGCACAAACATGCACCAACACACCCCTTTTCACCACGACCTTGGAAATGTCATAGTTTGCAAAAAGCGTACAAATTCTGGCTTTCCCCTTTTGAGGTTTGGCATGGACAAGTGGTAGGTAATGAAGCAGAGCACAAAGCACAGAGAATCGGCCAGCTGTTAGGGTTGTCATGTTAAGTCAGAGATATCATTTACTTTGATATAGTGGTTAATGTCGTGGTCACAGACTTGGCAGCTTCTCCTTCTCTAAATCACATACTTGCCCTATGGCGCCCTTTAGTGAGAGCTTCAAGCAGCTGTTTACATGATCACATTGCTAAGTTGATGCTTAAAATGATCAGCCACAACATTAAAACCATTGACAGGTGAAGTGAATAACATGTATTATCTCATTACAATGGCAACTGTCGAGGGGTGGGATATATCAGGCAGCAAGTGAACAGTAAGTTCCTGAATTTCATGTGTTGGAAGCAGGAAAAATGGACTTTGACAAGGGACAAATTGTGATGGCTTGACGACTGGGTCAGTGCATCTCCAAAACGGCAGGTCTTCTGGGGTGTTCCCGGTATGCAGTGGTTAGTACCTACCAAAAGTGGTCCAATGAAGGACAACCATTGAACCGGCAACAGAGTCATGGGCACCCAAGGCTCACTGATACGTGTGGGGAGCGAAGACTAGTCCGTCTGGTCTGATCCCACAGAAGAGCTACTGTTGCACAAATTGCTGAAAAACTTGATGCTGGCCATGATAGACAGGTGTCAGAACACACAGTGCATCGCAGCTTTGCTGCATATGGGGCTGCGTAGCTGCAGACCGGTCAGAGGGCCCATGCTGACCCCTGTCCAGCACTGAAATCACCTAAAATGGGCACGTAAGTGTCAGAACTGGACCATGGAGCAATGGAAGAAGGTGGCCTGGTCTGATGAATCATGTTTTCTTTTAGATCATGTGGACTGCCGGGTGTGTGTGCATCGTTAGCCTGGGAAAGAGATGGCACCAGGATGCACTATGGGAAGAAGGCAGGCCAGCGTAGGGAGTGTGATGCTCTGGGCAGTATTCTGCTGGGAAAACTTGTGTCCTGGCATTCATGTGGATGTTACTTTGACACATACCACCTACCTAAAGATTGTTGCAGACCACATACACCCCTTCATGGCAACGGTATTCCCTGATGTCAGTGCCCTCTTTCAGCAGGATAATGCACCCTGCCAAGTTGTTGACTTGGCTTCCAAATTCCCCCAATCTCAATCCGATTGAGCATCTATGGGATGTGCTGGACCAACAAGTCCGATTCATGGAGGCTCCACCTCGAAACATACAGGACTTGAAGGATCTGCTGCTAATGTCTTGGTGCCAGATACCACAGGACACCTTCAGAGGTCTTGTGGAGTCCATGCCTCGACGGTTCAGAGCTGTTTTGGCAGCACGAGTGGGACCTACATGATATTAGGCAGGTGGTTATAATGTTGTGGCTGATCGGTCTTCAAGGTTTTTAAAGAGATTTACATTGATGCATTTAGGAGTCACTTTTATCCAAATGATCTTACAGTGCATTCAAGGTTTATACAATAGTGTATCTGTGGGAATCGAACATATTTATTTTATGTTTAATATTGATATTTTTAGGGCATTTTTTTTAGATAGTTTTGAAATATGTATTGTTAAATAAAACTGCTAATAAATGAATCAAATTTAATAGTTTAGAGGGAATTGGAAAGTTTCATAGTACATTTTGCATTGTTAAATGTTACAAATTGTAGCATTTAAGTTAAAATATATGTTTTGGAACCAGTTTTGGAACAAAGTCTATTGTGAAAAGCACTAAGAAAAGCACATTTTTGAACGAGTTTGAAAATTATGTAGTGCGTTTTTAATTTAATAGTTATAGACCACAAATCCTAACAGTTAAGTTTGTACGCTAAAAAGATCAGTTTTGCAACAATATGTTGTGAAAAGTCCTATGCAGAAAAAAATTAATTGAAAAATGAATATTTTTAATGACATTTGAATGTTTTATGGTGCATTGTACATAGTTATATGCTACAAAATACATGGATTTAACATTATATATGAAAGCCATATCTTAAGCATTTAATAGGCCTGAAGTTTGTAATGCTAATTTAATCACATAACATGACTAAAAAGACCAGTTTTGAAAAAATATGCATTGTGAAATGTGCTATGCAAATATTTGCCAACGCTGTTTATTTTTACTCTTTTGATATGCATGATTGTTCATGCTAAATAAATGATAAAAACACTATAATTGTATGTGAGGATCTATTCTCTTGATACAACATCAGTATCAAATGACCAATACTTCTAAAGCAATCTGCACATTCCTATTACCTAGGGCTGTTATCACCAAGGCCTATTTGGTTACCTCCCTTTCTCCATCTCTTTCAGATTCTTGTGTCTTTAGCGCCCCTTTCCTTGACTTTAAAAGCCTTTTCCATCAGAGTTACAATGAGGGTAAGGGCTGAGATCTACTTTTGTTAACAACCTGATATCCAAGAGCTCATTATCTCGAATGACCTTCAAACGTTGCATGGAAAACCCATAAAACACCTTAAACTGGCATGTACCCACACCGCATCTAATATCTCACAGCTTGTGTGGGCAGACACAATAATATGTGCCTTTATTTATGTTTGCAATAGCCTTATATGCTGGCACCTTAATTTGGCAAGACTCAGTGAAAGGCCATCTTGTTCCACATGCTTGGATGTATTATGTCGGCTCAACAAAATGGCCTCAAATGCATGAGAGGAGAGCTCCGCAAGCTTGACTATAACAAGCACATGGCTCTACGAGATCAGTTGCAGCATTTTGAAAATGCATGCAGGCCGCTTGTTGTTTTTGAATGCATTAGTCTGCACATGTTTTAATGATATCCTTCATTTTTGCAATATCATCCCTGTATTTTTAGAACAAAATGATTCAAGCAGTCCCATAAACTACTGATGTGAATTGTAGTATAATGGTTTGTACATCGATTAAAAAAAACGTTGTTACTAAATGATTGCACAAACAAACTTGTGCACACTAGCACTCATTGTTTTATTGTGTGTCTTGATGTGTGCTGGATTGTACAAACATTACAAGGAGTTTTACCTGTACTTTAGTGTTGGGAATATGCTGATATCAACTTTATGAGAACAGGGTGCAGATATAATTTTGTTTGCCTGCTCTTGCATGCCAAGTTTCACTTGCAAGGGTACGGTCACGGCTGTGACTTTGAAAGCATCGGCATAGTAAATAAACAAAACATTCATATAGTCTGTAGTGCTTGCCATCTTAAAAAACTTGGTCACAGTTACGTTAATCTACAAATACAAAGCACACACTTTCGAAGATGATAAAAAATTAATTCAAGTTTTTGTCTTTCAGCAAAAAACAAAAAGACTGACCTCAGGACTCTAGAAATAGCAATACGGTCGATAGAGTATCAGCATGGTTCAAATTGAATGTGTTCGCAAAGACCGAATGCACCTTGTGGCTGTCCTGTTAACACCTTTTCCCTGTTTGCCTTGCGAAATCTAAAAGCACCTTACCATAATTTGCACTATTTTAACAATTTCCCTACCCAAAGGTGTGTAGTCAACGTTTACGTGTATTCGTCTTAACAGAACCAGTGCCAGCCTACTCTTCGTGGCAAAGGGAGAGTATGGACCATGAAGAAGCTCGGCTATCACCCCACGCTGGTGGCAAGCCAATTCGTCAACTCCTAGAGGAAGACAGCGACCCAATGGTCTCTCCACGCTTCTACGCCTACGGAGACAGCCAGCAGTACCTGGACGACACTGAGGTTCCACCGTCGCCACCCAATGCCCACTCCTTTGTCAGGTAAAAATGCACCCTCTTGAGGACTGGGAGTTAAAATGGTTGTGAAATACTATGGGGGAAATTCGCAAAGTTTATTTACTCGCTCTGTCTGAATTGGTTTAGCACCAGATTCGCTAACGGAATTGCGCAAATCTGGTAATGGTCCGAACACACCCAAAAAATTTATTTATTTTACGAATGATCTCCATTCAGTAGGCGAAGGAGTTCGTCGCTAGGTTCCTGCGATGATGACCGTGAGGAGCTTACCTCAGCCCAGCTTTCAAAACGCATCCATGTCCTCAAGAAGAAGATCCGCAGGTTTGAGGAGAAGTTTGAGGAGGAACGCAAATACAGGGTGAGTAATTCCAAACTCTAGAGGCTGGAGGTTTCTTCTTCAACATTGCGAAAAGTTTCTCACTCTTTTTACTGCAAATATTGAGCATTGTGTTTTCTTCGCAGCCGTCACATGGCGACAAAGCCGCCAACCCAGAGGTTCTGAGGTGGATGAATGAACTCACCAAGATGCGCAAAGACTTTAAAGGTATGTAATGCCTCTCCAAGAGAAGCAAAAGACACAATAAACAACCTTCATGATATCGTGTTCGACAACCGGCAACAGAATGTCTCGGTCGGATGTATTTTCTCACCAGCCTTTGTGGGTTCTGAATGCCAGGAACAGAACTTCTGATCTGATAAGGGCTTTCAAAGAACATATAAACAAATGGCTGAACACTCCATGTTCTTGCTTTCACAGATCACAAGTTGTTAAAATCAGAGGAGGATTTGACCCCCATCCCCCGCCAGCGCAGTAACACGCTTCCCAAGAGCTTTGGGTCTCAGCTGGAGAAGAAACCAACCGAGACAAAAGCCCCTAAACCCCCTGTGGAAAGCACGATGGAAGCAGTTATGAACAAACTACAAGAGAAACGCAATGAGTTGGGGCGACCTGAGGACATTAAGGTGTGTTTTTCTTACTTTTTAATAATAAACAAATGCATAAATCCTTCAGATTTTTTTGGGGGGAATGGGGATACTACAGTTCAGAAAATCATCTTTCCATGTTGCCATTTAGGATATGACCCGTGAGCAGATCGGAGCAGAGAAGGTAGCCCTTCAGAAAGGTCTTCTCTATTACGAGAGCATCCACGGGAGACCAGTGAGTACATGCAAATCTTCAAAATAGTGGCAGGAAAACCTGTTTACATCAAGAGATTTAAAAAAAAAATGTGTTTCAGGCCTGGAAAAATCATGAAAATTAGAAAAATCTTGGAAAAGTCATCTAAATCTTCATAGTGAATGTACATTTTTCTAGTTATGCTCTGCTCTAAAACATTACTTATTGGCAAGCCATAGTGATGTTCGATTTGTGAGTGAATTAGTTTGAGTGAATTATTTGCAAATTAGTCTGAATTTCAATGATTTTACAGAATCTTTATTCAGTCTATTTTTTTCAATGAATCAGTCAAATTGATTCACTAATTGGTTTGAATGATTCATTAGCGAATCAGTCTGAATTTAAATTATTTTCAATAATCTTTCTCCAGTAGATTCTTTTCAATGAATCATTAAAACTGATTCGCGAATTAGTCTAAAAGATTTAATACCGAATTAGTCAGAATTTTTTTTTCAGTGAATCGTTAAAATTGTAATTGGTTTTGAATGATTCATTAGCAAATCAGTCTGGATTTCAATGAATTTCCAGAATCCTTATCCAGCAGATTTTTTTCAAGGAATCAGTCAGATTCACTAAATGGTCTGAATGATTAATTTGCAAATTAGTCTGAATGTGAATGACTGGGAAAAAATAAAAAATAAAAATTGGTAATCACAAATGAATGGAAGTGCCATGCAAAAGTCACAAAAAAAATTAAAATTGGTGACAAAAATGTAGGAACCCTATAGTAGTGATTTAACTTTCAATCCTTGTATCTTTTAAGATCACCAAGAATGAGAGGCAGGTTATGAAGCCTCTTTATGACAGATACCGGCTCGTCAAACAGATCCTCTGCAGAGCGTCTGCCATTCCAGTCATTGTAAGTTTCGTTTTTGCCCTATTTCCTTCGTTCCCTCTTCCTCCAGTATCCATCTCAGTTTGCCTATGTACTACATATTTCAATGTAGTAAGAATAAAATAGTTCGTATTTACTATGTATATCCATACTACGCTAGCAGCCATTGTTCTCATTTGTATTAAAGGCCTTCTAGCCCTTACTGTAACTTAATTTTTGAGCTAAATCATACGGTTAAGTCTCTGAGGTATTAGTAGAGGAAATAGCATTAGCGCAATATAAGCATGTAGCTGCAGTATTGTTTCGGTGGCAGTCCTTGGGCTTGTGTACGCCACTAAATCTGTCTTTAACAAGAGCTCAAGAGTGGCCCGTTGAGGTCATATCCTGTGGCTTGGTATTTCCAACACCATTCCTTCCCTAACTAGGAATCTACATGTACTCTTAAAGTCCTCCAAACCACTGCCACCCTGTTAAAAGTATTGCCATTCCACAGGAATTTGCATTTCAATAAAAGTTAACATTTTTCTGAAGCACTGGTACAATATTGTTAGTCATCCAGACATATTTTAAGTACATAATGTATAAATACATGCAAATAATATATTTGTTATGTATGTTTGGAAAACATTTGGCTTATGAAACACAAAATCTGTATCTCTTATACAGACTTTACCATTATATAATATACTAAAACCTGATTATATACTGCCATATGTACTTGTGACTGAATGTCTTTTAGCTTTATTATCTGCATTTATTTTTATGTGCTCGGTTCTGTAAAATTTTGACCAAAAAACTATTGCAATGGGCTCTTGGCAAAACCAAAACAATGGTCTGCACAGCAGTTAAAAGGTGATGTGTGTAATTTTTTTCCAATGTTACAATACTTTCTTCTATCAAAGACAACTGTAAGGCCAGAAACATACTTGACGCAAGTATGCATATGCAAATGCGAGCACTTGGCCAACACACAGTCCAGTTGAACATGCTTAATGTGCGTTCTTGCGTTACTGTTGCCGTAACAAACCTCAGCACTCAAGGGGGTGATAGAGTTACCTTCAAAAGTTTTTGCCATTATACTGGATGTATTATTCAGGTAAGTTGCTATAAATATATTGACTTAAACTGACTTGCTAAGACATAGTTGACAAGAGGAAAGAGGGTAGTTCACACTGAGGTCGCTATAGTGCCCCTTGTGGCAGTACTGAGACTGCAGTGTGTACTTGCATTGTGTTATGAAATTCGACATATTTATGAATGCAAAAATGCACAAAATCATGCTTGCATAGCTGGAAGCATTTGCTTTCACATACTTGCGTAGAGTTTGTTTCGGCCTTGAGCCATTTAAGTTAATTCCCCGTATAAGGGTAAACACTGTGGGCTATCAGAACATTCCTCCGTTTAAGCACCCCAACCAACTTGACAGAAACATTGGCTCAACCAATGGTGAGTTTGGGGTGGGACTATTTGACAGAACAATGGCAGAGTTTGGAAAAGAGGTTTGAAAATACTTTTGCATTTCCGTTGGGTGACGCTAGAAGCACAGAAATTGCACACTTCACCTTTAAAGAGAGGAAACCAAAATGACACTTACAAGTTGGAACCTACTTGGATGAAACTGATCCAAATGCCCAAAGTTGCAGGAGTCCTTTAACGAACTGATTCCTGCCCTGTGTGGGTTGATTCAAGGGTTGTTTACTGAGATGTAACACCATTGTTAACACCCACCACAGGGTTCGCCTTCCAGCAAGCGCAGAGGCCCCCTACTGCAGCCCATAATCGAGGGTGTACCAGCCCTGTTCTTCAGCGACACCAAGGTGAAGAGCTGTTGCTGCTCAACCAATCAGTCATACGCCTGACCGGCCTCCTTCCCCCCAATTTCCTCATTAACCCAATCATGATCACAGCCTGTTGCTTCTTGTGACTTGGCAGATACCCAAAGCGAATCAGTAACTGCATGGGCACATACTTAGGAGTGCTGTGTAATTCGACTCCTACTGATTGCATAGTAGTTTGATCAAATCACTCTTGGGGTTTGGCAGGAAAAAAGTTGCATTGCTCTTTTTTTTTTTTTAAAGAAAACTCGATGCTCGAACTGATATGAATTCAACTTACTGCTGTCACATAATTGATGCTTTTCATTGTACTACTAACACAATGGCTTAACACAAAGCTGATGCACAGTGATTGTTTTGAATGCAATTGAGCTTTGTTTTGGAAATCTTAAAGGAATATGTCATGCTCAACCGACAGCATTGTTGCTTACCACAAACAACAGTTGACTCATGCATCCTTTTCTTTAAAAACGCAAAAATCGGGGTTGCAGTGAGGCGCTTACAATGGAATTGAATTTGGTATATGATTTAAAGACAGAATTGTAATGGCAACGATGTTGTAATCTTGGATATAACTGCACAAGAACGGTTAGTAAACATGATTTTAGTGCAATAAAATTTCTAAAGTGCATATTGTTTACATATTGTGGCTATACTTTTGAAACGATGAGTATTTTAAGGTTTACCAATTGGCCCCATTCACCTCCAATTGCTCACTGCAACCCAAATGTTTGCTTTTTTTGTTTTAATCAAGAAAAGTACGGACATGTCAGCCTTTTTTGTGGTTATCAACTTTATGCCACACATGCTGTCGATTGAGGTTAACTTGTATTTAATCCGGAATATTCATTTAAGAGAACTCTTAAATTGATTGTGCAAAAACAGTCAACCAAGGTGTTACCTTGTGGATCTTTGAGATAAGCTGGAATTGAACTAACCAGCACCATCTGCTCTTTTCCAGGAGGAAGAGGATGGCTCAGACGAAGACAATGACACAATGACACAGTTCACAGTCACGGTTAAGCCTGAGCTGAGTATGCTGGGATTTCTCGACCAGCTGGAAGAGGACACAGACGGTTTCATCTCGCCCGTCGATGAGCTATCGCCATCCAAGAACACAACGGACATGAGACTGTCCAATTTACATGCTGCTACAATGTAGGTGAACTGTATTAAAAAGGTTAAGAATGGAAACTAACCATATGCATTTTTGCATCCAAATGTGCTTTTTTTAATTATTATTTTCAATGCAAATGTGCTAGACGGACATATTTTGACCATTGCACCAAGTCTTGCTTTTCCAGCGTCTCGTGCAGTTATAAAGTACTTAAACTTTGAAAAATGCATCTCGAAACACCTACATTCTGTTCTATCGGCCCCTATACATAACAGCCCCTTAGAGTGCTTACATATTAATGCAACAAATTGGATTTTTATGTCTGAAGTTATCATTGGTTTCCAATAAGCTCGTTAAATGAAGAGCTTGTCTTGGTCAATGGATGGCTATATCAGAGTGCGTTGCAACACTAGTTGGCAAAGTGTCACCTTATTGTTTTTTTGAGGTATCCTATTGACATAAGGGATTAAGTGCACAAACTCTAGTGTTGTAAGCGCCTTTATAAACTTAAAGAGCTCCCATGCTTTAATCTTGTAAAGGTGTTTTTATGCGTTCATAATTCATCTAGTATAAATGCAATAATTTGCATGACAGGCATAAAAAACAAACTGCTAAAAGTAATAAATGGTTGTTGATATTTATCAAAAATTAAATAAGGAAATTGTTTCTGTGATTTCACTGTTGCTGTGCAGAAATAATCTTAAAACTTTCCACTCCCTCCTACACAAACACACAGGCAGGAACTTGTGGAGCAACTCCAGGAAGCTCGTGAAGAAAAGAAAAGGATCCGCAAAAACCTCCGTGAATTTGAGGATGAGTTCTTCAAGCAGAACGGCAGGTAAAGAAAACTAATCTTTCACAATGAAATTCAATGTTCAACAGAAGTGTACGCATTGCAAGTTTGTTCTTGAGAAGTATTAAACGTATTCATTTACATTCTTTGTACTTTCGTTGTTCCCATAGAAACATCCAAAAAGAAGATCGCACACCATTGGCTGGGGAATACAATGAATACAAGCACATTAAAGCCAAACTCAGGCTGCTGGAAGTGCTCATCAGTAAAAGAGACTCTTCTAAATTCATCTAGTGTACAGCTCATTCAGGTGACCCGATGAAGGATTTACTCTACTAGCCAGACCAGATACTGCTATCAAAGCAATACAGCTTGTACAAAGACATTTAATTTATCCACATTGTTCATGGCCATATTTTCCCATTAAAGGCATTCTTAGCTGTGAAGGATGCCAAGACATGCCTGATTCACCAATAAAGCATTGAAAGTGCTGTTTGTTCCCCAGTACACAGATTCAAAACTTGTTATATACACGTATATATCCAAAATGACACGGTTTCTTCTTTGACTGAAGATTTCTAGATACCATGGATTTCAAAATGCAACCAGATTATAAAAGTAATCAGATTACTGACAAATCTCTAATCACAATTCCCTTTTAAACCCATAAGTGTTTCCGTTATATTTAATGTTGTATAATACGACAGTTCATATGGATCTTTAGATCTTAATATTGCTATAATATATATATATATATATACACAACTGTGTTTTTCGTAATCAGACATTAAAAAGCTTTGAAGAACATTGAGAATTTATGTCTTAAATTGTAAATACTTTGAGAGTTTATCATTATAGGAACTTTTTGTATTCGATGAATTGAAGAAGGTAACAGATTTTCGGAAGGAAGGCTCTCTGTATATTTTTTCGTTATTGACTGGTGCCATATTTCATGCAAATGGTTTATTTTTCAATATTCATGTTTCTGAGAAATTGCATTGTTTGTACTCGTTCATAGTTAAACTATTTCTTTTGTTCTAACACTGAAGCTGTAACCTTAAGACCATTGAATAAGCTAGAATTAACATACTAAAGAGCCGGTAATTTTCTTTATGAAAAGACAACCAATAAAAAAAATCCTTTGCCATTGCTATAATGGTGTGTAAATGCACAACCAAGGTACTAAAAACCTGCTGTCATTATTTTTGTAGTGTGTATTTTTTCATCTCCAATGTCTAAATGGTCATCACATTATAGTCACTATTTAACAGTGATATGGGTCGACAAAATCCCCTTAAAAATGTTACCAAGAATCAGAAAACAAACCTGTGTGGCCAAATGGGCTGTTTGCTTCTGGTGATCCAAACAAAATGAGCATGTCACCCCTTTTCTTATTCTCCAGATTGGAAACTTGTAGTGTGACTTTTGTTTGATGGATAAAAATGAATACTGTCTGTACATTTTAGTACATGATTGTATTTGTATTTTGTATATATGATATAAAACCAAAACATATTTTTTCTGAATTCACTGTTGTCGAGTATTCATTTCAGTTTCATTAATTTATATACAATAGCGTGAATTTTGATGATTTAGGATTTGTGTTTGTATGTGTGTTGCATGTATGTGAGCTATAAAAAGTGCAACAA
Organism: Moxostoma hubbsi; assembly: GCA_032164185.1. Lineage (NCBI taxonomy): Eukaryota > Metazoa > Chordata > Actinopteri > Cypriniformes > Catostomidae > Moxostoma > Moxostoma hubbsi. Next base: position 5,660,671 of record JAVLUX010000006.1, read on the forward strand.
TCTGAAGAGAAATTATAATTTTATTGTTTTGGAAAAAATAGATAAAACAATATATTTCATTTGAAAGCTATAAAAGTAAATATACTTTACTAAAATAACAATGCATCAGCCACTAAGAAGCCCTTGTTTGCATACATTGACAGAAAGGATTAAGTTGGATAGGAACACTTCTTTACGTGACTGTACATGATGGAAAAACATATACATCTCATGCAGCAGGATGCAAAACACCTGACCACAGGGCTCAGCAAACAATATCACTGTGGTCCATTAAAAGTCGCATATCATTCTCTGTCAACACACCAAGAACTACTGAGGAACCATAGGCAAGTCACTCTGATCCATTTGTAATGGCAAACTAACTCTCAATCATTAAGAAAGCATGATTAGAAAACAAAATCCCCTTTACAGTATATAAGATGACCTTTCTGCGAGATAACAGGAGGGACTTGATCGAAAACTGCAATGGATTGAATGGAAAAATTATGCAACCGTTAAAAATATTCACATTTGTCAGATTAAATCTTATTTAAAATACCATAACTAGTACACATCAACCAGTAGTTATTGCTGGATCACATTTTTCACCAAAATCTCAACCAAAGCCGCTCCATGTTTTTTTTTTACCTTGATTAAATAATGCAAAATTTTGCAAAAGCAGCTTCAGCGTCCACCCCCAGCATGGCATGTCCGTGCATGCCTACCATTAAGAAGAGATATTTTATGTTTCTAATGACATGAAAATGTACATCAATGGAAAAAAAATACGTTTCAATGAATTTAGAAAGTGCGGAACTAAATAATCTGTGTAATCTGAGCACAGACAGAAAGAGTAAAGCTCGGAACAATGGGATTTGTTCTTACATTAAAACCCTTTAGTGTGTTGGGTATGAAACTGTCCGTCTGGTGCGTTTTATTGGTGGTTTTACTTTCTTGATCCTGGACGAGCTCCCAATTTGGAGGAGAGGCTTGTAACAGAGATCTTTCTGGATGGACATGAAAGGATTATTCCGTGTTCAATACAAGATACAATCAACAGCATTTGTGGCATAATGTCGATTACCACCAAAAAATGTTTGACGTCCTTTTCTTTAAAGAAAAAAGCAAAAATCTGGGTTACAGTGAAGTACAATAGAAGTGAATGGGGCCAATCCGTAAATGTTAAAATACTCACCGTGTCAAATGTATGGCAAAAAGTCGTTTACAATGTGTGTTAACTTGATTTTAGTGTGATAAAATCGCTTACTAACCTTTTCTATATAACGATCTATCCAATGATGATATTACACTGCAAACCATTCAACATTATACCACAAATGCTCTTAAGAGCGTAACTTGCACTGAACCTGGAATATTTATTTAAACGCATACCTCTGGTCAATAGTAAGCAAAGGAGGGCATTTTGTGCATTTTAACAAGCAAATTTGTTCCAAAATTGTTTGCGTCTTACCAGAAAGTCAAAATAGCAAAATATTGTGGTTTAGAGAGAGCAATCTGCCTTTTTGGATTCAAAAACATGAATGATATTTACAAAATATATAACGAAATTTTAATCTTGAATTTATTTTGCCGAATACGCCTAATAATATTTTAAAATTATTTAAAAATATAAACTTTGATAACAAAAATTAAAAAAAAAAAAAAAATCAAAGAAAAATTGTTTACATATGATGCAACCAAATTAGGTCAGAGTCACTCAGAAAAAAAATAGGAAAATAATAGATTTACTTATATTAGATGCAGTATGTGCTCTTCTGTGGTAAAGTAAATGCGAAAGCAGCTTTAGTTCCTTTTTCTTCACAAGTTTAAAGTGCAGTGTCAGCAGATGCTCAAAGATCCCTTCAACTGGCTTCCAGACCTCCGGAGCCCTACCTCGGTACCCGGCAGTCCCTCTCAGACCAGACTGAAGCCCTCGTACTGCTCCACAGCCTGTGTGAGGCGGTGCCGTAAGGTCTCTTTGGTCTGGTAGCAGGGCATGTCTAGCATGTTATAGCAAGTGTGAGCCACAGGCAGGTAGTGCTCTTCCGCGGCGGTCGACTGGATGACAATGCGTAAACTGGCCATACCATGGATAGGGATGCGGTCACTGCCTGTAAGGAACACTGGCAAAACAAAGAAAAAAATATTAAATCTGCATTCAAACATATGCATTTATCAGTTATCAATTAAATAGATATTTCCATAGATTTGCATAAAAAAAAAATACCAGCACAAGCTTTTGTAAACAATTACAGCCAATTCACAATATGAGTGAATATTTGCAGAAGACTTTAAATCGACACGGTGCATTTCTAAAAGCTAGCATACTGTTTTTCCGCGTGCCGCTATGTCATGTGCACCATCAAATAAAACGTGTAACCCATAATATTTCAAAGTGTCTAAAACGTGAGGAATATTACAACAGATTAACTGTTTTCGTCATTTCACACATTAGAGTCAACTAAATGTTATTCCATTACTAAAATGATATGCCATTGAGTAAATCTGACTAAATGAATGAAAATGGCATGATGAAATATTTACTCAATTTAAAGGACATTTTCATCAATAGACAAAAATTATGACTGCCACTGACTTACATAAAAACTGTTTCTTTTTCTCCAAAGGGAAGTCATGAAACACCTCCCAGAACATCCTCACGGTTGGGTGGGAAGCAGAGAACTCACCCTTGTATGTGGCATTCTGGAAGAAAAAAAGCCATTACAAATGCAAGGCATTAATGTGATGTAACTGGTCCATTAAGCTGACAACGTTGACCACATTCAATCAAAAATCCAAGACAGAGTGGTATTATATCAATAATATACATTGACGTGCAAAATATTATGACCACTCGCAGGTGAAGCAAATAACGTTGATCATCTCCTAACAAGGCCACATGTCAAGGTCTGGGTAGATTTGATGTTGAGCGAACAATCAGTTTTCGCAGTCAGCGTGTTGAAGGCAGGAGAAATTGGCAGGAGTAAAGACCTGAGCGACTTTGACAATGGCCACATTTTTATGGCAAGATGACTGGGTCAGAGCATCTCTGACCCAGGTCGACGGTTGCACAACTCACAGAAAATGCATGATGGTTATGGGAGGAATGTGTCACAACACACAGTACATTCCACCCCGCTGCGTATGGGGCTGTGTAGCCACAGACCGTTCAGAGTGCCAAAGATGACCCCTGTCCACCATCGAAAGCGCCTACAGTTAGCACACGAGCACTGAAACTTGACACTGGAGCAGTGGAAGAAGGTCGCCTGTTCTGATGAGTCCCATGGATGGCCGTGTACGTGTGCACCATTTACCTGAGGAAATGATGGCACCAGAATACACTGTAGGAAGACGACAAGCTGGTGGAGGGAGTATGATGCTCTGGGCAATGTTCTGCTGGGAAACCCTGGGTACGGCCATTCATGTAGACGTCAGTTTGACACGTGCCACCTACCTAAACATCATTCCAGCCTGGGTGCACCCCTTCATGGCAATGGTATTCCCTGATGGCAGTAACCTCTTTCAGAAGGATAATGCGCCGTGCCACACTGCACACATTGTTCGGGAATGGTTTGAAGAACATGATGAAGAGTTCAAGGTGTTGCCCTGGCCTCCAAATTCCCCAAATCTCAATCTGATTGAGCATCTGCTGCTAATGTCCAGGCGCCAGATACCACAGGACACCTTCAGGGGTCTTATAGTCTCCATGCCTTGGTGGATCGTGCAGTTTTGGTGGCACCAGAGGACCAACAGCATATCAGGCAGCCATGTTTTGGCTCATCAGTAAATCATTAGTATGTGAACCCTTTGGATTTAACGTTTTTTTCTGCATTAGTTGGTCATAAAATGTGATATCATCTTCATCAAAGTGACAAGCTTTTGAAGCCATTCTTTAGTGGATTTACTTTGATGTTTAGGGTCATTTTCCTGCTGCATCACCAAACTTCTACTGAGCTTCAGCTGGTGCACAGCCACCCGGGCATTATCCTGTCGGGTATCTTAATAAACTTGGAAATGTATTTTTCCAAATTATGGCAAGTGATCCAGACAACAAGCCCCAAATCACGATGCTCCCTCCACCATACTTCACCATTGGGATGTTTTCATGTTGGTATGAGATGCACTTTTTAGCCCATACGTTGCGCTGCGTGTTCTTCCCAAACAATTTAACCTTAGTTTCATCAGTCCACAAAACATCTTCCCAGTAGAATTGTGGAGTGTCAAGGTGGTCTTTGGCAAACTTCAGGTACACAGCAATGCTTTTTTGGTAAGCAGTGGCTTCCTTTGTGGTGTCCTGCCTTGGACATCCTGCCTGTTTAACGTTTTCCGTATAGTAGACTCATAAACAGATGTTCACCAGTTTGAATAATTCAGTCAAGTCTTTAGCTGTCACTCTAGGGTTCTTTTTTTTACCTCATTGAGCATTCTGCGGTGTGTCCTTTGAGTCATCTTGGCTGGACGGCCCCTTCTAGTGAGAGTACCTATAGTACTAAATCATCTCCATTTATAGACAGTTTGTCTAACTGTGGACAGATGAATATCTAAACTCCTCTAGATAACTTTGTAACCCTTTCCAGCTTTATGCAAAGGAACAATTCTTGATCGTAGGTCTTCTGAGATCTATTTATTGTGAGGCATGATCCACGTCAGCTGATGCTTCTTGTGAATAGAAAACTCAAAATGTTTGAGTGCTTTTTATAAGTCAGAGTAGCTCTTACCCACACCTCCAATCTCGTTTCATTAACTGGATGCCAGGTTTGCCAACTCCTGACTCTAATTAGCTTTGTTGACATCATTAGCCTATGGGGTTCACATACTTTTTCCAACATACAACGTGAATTTGTATAATATGTACAAGAACAATATAATAATGTGTGTGCTATTAGTTAAAACAGATTGTGTTTGTTCATTATTTTAACTTAGATGAAGATCAAACCAGATTTTAAGACAAATATTTACATAAACGCAATGATATATATATTATTTTTTATTTTTTTTTGTTAAAGTTTTGCTTTTTGCATTTGAACCTCTTACATGGCATAACTCCACCTCCCACTTGTTGGCTTTTAGACATTTCTTTTAAGTTAGCATACTACAAGTTGGCTTGGTCTATAATTCCAAGTATATAACATCAATTACACATGATTATGTTGATGTAAGGGTAGCTTAAAAATTTCAACCACAGCAGTACATATAATTTGCATCACCTTCTCCATTTCCTCCCAGTTGTAGTTGTTGTTGCCCACCACCATGGCCATGAGCTCAGAGGGTTGGAAGAGAGAAAGGATTTCCCCACCACAGACCTTCAGAAAACCGCTGGAGAAGGCCGAATACAGCTCCTGAACCGAGTCACTGAACACATACTGCAGATACGCCTGAACAAACTCCTTCCTGAGAGGAACACATAAAAACACAGTTTCTCACAGTTTATTTATAGAGTTACGTATCGAATAGAACATTTATGTTCTTAGCCGACCACGTCCGCACTAATCCATTGAAGTTTGAAAATGCATTGATTTTGATACATTTCCACTCTTACGCCGTTTTCTTCCACGAAAAAGACCTTGAAGATGCTTAACATAACCGCAAACGATGACGTTAGTTTACATGCGAATTTACATAATAATGCGAAAAGTTGCATTTTAAGGATTTGGTTAGTCTGTAGACATTAACATAGGCTTTATATAAAAACAAAAGTCTAAAGTGTGTCAGCATTTACATAGCCAAGTAAACTAAACGTGTGTGTGTGTGTGTGTGTGGGATCGGGCCTTGCTTTAAGCTCTTTCTGCCGTTAATGTTAGACAGCAAGACACACAGGCACATGCAAAAAACATACAAGCATGTTCCAAACAAACACTTCTCATTATTCTCACCCCACTTTCTGTTTCATACAATCTTCACTTTATTGTTTAACTGAAATGCACCCTTGAACTTGGCAACACATACAATAAGTAGTGATTTGGATTTGCATTTATGTCCCATTTGTTGTTGCAATGCTCGTAATCGTGCATTTCCTCCCCCTCCTCTGCACAAACACACACGCTGTTGCTCACTCTCACACAGAGTGAAATATGGGGCAGCAACAGGAACATCCTGACCTCTTTCAGAGCTAGAAAGAGACACACCACTGACTTGATACAGCAAAGAATCACACCTGTTTGTCTTGTCCACAGCGATGGTTTTCCCTCCCTGTACCAGCTCTTTCACCTCTGTGATCCCATAATACTCTCTTGTGATCTGTGGAGACAGTGACAGATGTGGGATTTTTGTAAATCAGTTTTTTCAAACTATCCCTTTCAATCAATCGTTTCATTCATTTCAAAATGCTGATTTCAGCTATTGGTTTGCATGAGAACTGATAGGAGTTACAGAAGTCCTGACAAGTAAATGATTAATGTTTTACCATAGATCAGGGATAGTGCCGGTATTCACAATGCAACATGGTTACACATATACAGTAGGTGTAGTTTTTAACATGAGTGCATTACTCCACCAATTCTGTACTATAAACAATTTTGATACTGTGTTGTGTTTGAAGTCCGAAGTAAAATCTGGGTTCTGAAGCAAAACCAGTTGAGCACCATTGATATATAACATGAATTTCTGTTATCAGTTTGTGACGTATTCTTCCACTTAGATGGATTTTCAACGCTTGATGCGCGTGGTGTCATGTTTACTTTAGAGTCTGGCAACTTACTGCAAAGTTCAGACAGAAGGTCTCCTCAACATCTCCCTCAAACTCCAAAAGCTGTTGCAGACTCCTGAGGACAGATGGAGAGAAACATTGAGAGGTAATAACATTTAGATCAAGTACAACCAGATTTGTCCAGATTAGGGTCTTCTGAATGGTTGCTAGGTGGCTGCTTAATGGCCCAAGTCAAAAAATCCCATCCCCCAAGTCTATGATATTCTGGTGATACTTGCATTAGCAATTTGTGCTCATTTTTATTATGACAGACAAGCAGATCAAACACTTCCATATTTTTCTTTTTTTTTTATCTCTGCTGTCATCGGCAGCCATTTGATTGTCTTACTATCACATAATCACACCTAAGAGCTCACCAGCTGCTGGTTATAAAACCAAAACCCTGGATTAGCCGAGCGGGGACAATATCCTCCACTACTAATAAAATGATGATTTTTTTTTCCCCATGACAAAATAAACCAGATATGCAAGCATGATATGTTTGCTGGAGCTTTTTCCAAAAATAAACTAAAATCAGAGGCCATCGTAACTCTAAAAATATGTCCTCATTACAGGATGCAAGTTAGTGGAAGACTGATATTTCCAGGACAGGCGTCAGAATTATCAGCCCGGCTATGGTGCGAAAAACTATTTGCAAGTAAATAATATAAAACACTACTATTTCATTTCTTAATGCATGTATCTGGTCTTATTGTGCATGATTCATATGTTCATGTTGTTGCAAACAGACCACAACAGTTCTCCCTTGGTGAACAGATTTTCAATGATAAATTATAATTCTTTAAAGACCAACTGTGAGCTCCGAGGCTGTTAATCGCTGGTATATGCTCCTGTTGAAGCCATTAGTGGGGATGTCATAAAAAAAATAGATTTATTGATTATTGATTGGGGCATTATTTTATCAATACACTTTTGAGGCATCGATATATTCAAATTAGCCAATATTTAAATATGAAGCCTGATTTGCATGCTTTCCAATTCACCCAGTTGGCCTCCGTTTAATAGTCTGGCGTAATATAGCTGGGAGACTGCAGGAAGAATAACGATATTTACTGAAGAACGTCGAGATATCTCACACACACAGGATGATCTAATTCATCACAGCAGATGGCAGTCCAAAGTTACAAAGTTTTTATACTTCTTCAAGAATGAACAAAAGTTATGTAGATGAGTTTGCAGGTTAGGAGTGAAACTGTTAAAGTGAGCAAACTGACCAATTAGAAATGGCGATGTTTATTATGCAATTTCTCTCTATGTTGCATGGAATAGGTTTCATTCAAGCTGTCAAACCACAAAACAACATACTTGTAACTGAAAATATATTGTGTAGGTTATATGAAAGATACATATACACAATATATCATCCAGCGATGTCTAGAGTAAATAATCTATGTCCTTTGATAATAATTTGGGTCGAATTTAATGGGACGCAAGTTGCGCTCCATAGCACTGTTGCTGCATACTTTCGTAAAAAATTATTGTTTCGAATTTTAGGTGTGCGGCCCATTTTAATTTACCCCACCACTCACACTTTACCAAAGCTATGTTGTGAAATATGTCTGAAAAGATAAAAAAAATAATAATCATCGGGAAAATCTTCCTTTGGTGAAAAAGGCATCGATCCCAAGCCTCGTCATCAGCCTACTTCATTAAAAAAAAATTATTGTTCAACAGCGGAATTCCTGAAGTACTACACTACCCATGAATCCTGAAGAGATTCACCAATCAGAGAGTTGCGGCAAACGTGTCCAGCAGCGACTGCCCACTCCCATGAAGCAATGCGAAAGACACAACCAAGTCGGTCTCTCAAACTACATATGCATTTGTATATACAGTACTGTGCAAAAGTTTTAAGCACTTGTGAAACATGTTGCATAGGGAGGATGTCTTAAAAAATAATGCCAGAAATAGTTTTCATTTATCAATTAATGTCATACCAAATCCAGTAAACAAAAAAAATGAAATCAATTTTAAGTGACCACTTTTGCATTCAAAACAGCACAAATTCTCCTAGTTACACATGGACAGTTATTCTTGGTTGTTGGCAGATGGGATGTTCCAAGCTTCTTGGAGATTTCACCACAGTTCTTCTATCTATTTTGGCCGTCTCAATTGCTTCTGTCTCTTCATGTAATCCCAGACAGACACGATGTTCAGTGTAGGTGTCTGTGGGGGCCAGGACATCTGTTGCAGGGCTCCCTGTTCTTATATTCTATTTGCAAAAGGGATGTTTGGGAATCTAACATTTATATTTCCTATTGACATACTAAAGCTGAAGATATAAAAAAAATATCTTAAGACAAATGTTTGTGTGAACAAGACTTTTGCACAGTACTGTATCTTAATATTTTACAATAAAGTAGAAGTATATTTTTTCAAAATTCTAATCATCAACGGTTTAAAATAGTTCCATTTTAATTTGGTTATGTCATTCTCTGAAACAACTTTTCGGCTGCCTGACATCACAAAAAATGTTAGCCCCTCCCATCCAGTCAAGTGGTTTTTATTGTCGTACAGTACACAGTGAAACGAGACAACGTTCCTCCAGGTCCATGGTCCTACTTAAATCAACAAAGGACAAACACAGAACCACATTAGACTACACAGACTAAATAACATTTCTACCTTAAGTGCACGTGCAAACGTGTGCAAAACGTACGGGACAGTACAATAAATTACTAAAATGAACAGGACAATAGGCACAGTAAGAGGCAGTGCAGCACCAACCAGCACCCATTTGTAATCGAGTAGTGCAAAAAGGTGACACTTTCTAAAATACTAAATGTAAACATAACATACTATGAGATAGTGTTCTATGGACATAGCAGTTATTGAGGTAGCAGTCAGGTATAAAGTGACAATAAATTAAAGTGCAACTCTGGACATGTGCAAAAGTTGGATTGTGTACAGGTGTGTGTGTGTATGTATGTGAGTCCAGTCTCTGAGTATTGAGGAGTCTGATGGCTTGGGGGAAGAAGCGGTTACACAGTCTGGCCGTGAGGGCCCAAATGCTTCGGTACCTCTAGCCAGATGGCAGGAGGGTGAAGAGTTTGTGTGAGGGGTGTGTGGGGTCATCCACAATGCTGGTGGTTTACGGATGCAGTGTTTTTTTGTAAATGTCATTGATGGATGGAAGATCGATGATCTTCTCAGCTGTCCTCACTATCCTCTGCAGGGCTTTGCGCTCCGAAACGGTGCAAGTCCCAAACCAGGCAGTGATGCAGCTGCTCAGGATGCTCTCAATAGTCCCTCTATAGAATGTAGTGAGGATGGGGGTGGGGGGGGTGGGGGGGGGTGGGAGATGTGCTTTCCTCAGCCTTCGAAGAAAGTAGAGACGCTGCTGGGCATTCTTGATAATAGAGCTGGTGTTGAGGGACCAGGTGAGGTTCTCCGCCAGGTGAACACCAAGGAATTTGGTGCTCTTGACGATCTCCACAGAGGAGCCGTCGATGTTCAGCAGAGAGCGTTTGCCTTGTGCTCTCCTAAAGTCAACAACCATCTCTTTTGTTTTGTCCACATTCAGAGACAGGTTGTTGGATCTACACCAGTCCGTTAGCCGCTGCACCTCCTCTCTGTATGATGATTCGTCATTCTTGCTGATGAGACCCACCACGGTCGTGTCATCGGCGAACTTGATGTGGTTTGTGAGTCCGCAGGGTGAACAGCATTGGACCCCTGGGGGGCCCCAGTACTCAATGTGGTGGAGATGCTGTTCCCGATCTGGACTGACTGAGGTCTCCCAGTCAGGAAGTCCAGGATCCAGTTGCAGAGGGAGGTGTCCAGGCCCAGCAGGTTCAGCTTTCCAATCAGGTGCTGAGGAATGATTGTGTTGAAAGTTGAGCTGAAGTCTATGAACAGCATTCGAACGTATGAGTCCTTTTTATCTAGGTGGGTGAGGGCCAGATGGAGGGTGGTGGCGATGGCGTCGTCTGTTGAACGGTTGGGACGATATGTGAACTGCAGTGGGTTTGCGTATCATACTGCTTTAATCTAGTACGTACTGCCCTTTTTTGACCATATTAAATCCCATTCTATTTTTTTTTCTAATATTCACTTGGATGTCAGATTAAAGAAGTGAAAAGGGTCATGAATGGCATTCCTTGTTGACTTTTGCACACAAGCAAATCAACCACCAAGGCACTTTGACAACATGGGTGGCTTTGCTATAGTCGATACTGATCTTACTTAAATTAATAATTGCCAATACCAGTTCCACTGATGGTTGCTTTCATAAGATGATATTATTCAGGAACTATGTGAGGAACAACCTTGAGCCGCAAACAGAAAACATGATTACAGACTTGGTATGGCCATCAACTTTGGACTGGTTTCCTGTTTTTCTGCAACAAATTAGTGGCCTGCCGTTGACTCACAAACAGTTCAAAAGCTTTAGGGGTGGCTTCTGATTGCAGTTACATAAAAAAAACATTTTTTTTAAAAAGCTGCTTATATAACATTATGGCAAACGATTTAAAAAGGTTTCTTTTCACTGGTGTAGTATGTTTAGAACTTCAAGTTCTCAGAAAAGCCTCAGGGGTCAGAGGAACTCTATTATTTCAGCTAACTAGGGTTGTGATATAGTGGTCTGCAGTGTCTCTCTGTGGGCAGCCGAACTGATTTGATTAGGGACTGATGGCTTTTAGTGGAAAAACAACAACAAAATAAGCCAACTAGAGCAAAGTTGTACAAGCATAGTAACTATCAAAAAATTTGTATTAACCTTAATTAACTGAATTGTTATAATAAGAAAGATTTTACAAGTAATTTAATGTCTTTCATTCAGATTAAGTCAGTTTCATTGAACCAACATAATTTTGTCAAATCAATGTACTATAGCTGTTTCAACTCAACTTCATTAAGTTCGTCAAACTTGATTTACTAAGGTTTTTTTAATACATGTTCTTATGTTGGACCATTTCTGTAATCATTATTTTAGTAATCATTAGTATATGTCAGGTGAGGACGTGTAAAGACATTGACACTGTCAATTTAAATGTTGACAGAGCCAAGCAGCACTCAAATAAAGCAACACTTGAAACAGATAGTCCATCGTCAAAATAAGCACAAGCGCCATTCTTCACCACAATGGTAACCACCAAAACTCCAGCATAACGGGCTCTCCTTTTAAATACCAATATAGCAGACCATTAAACTTTTAACAAATCTCCTCCTCTTCTCATCTTGCTCAAAAAGACATAAATTAACACTTAATTTCAACACTTTTCTTCCTCTCCAGTTCCATGCAGCAAATGCTGGGAAATCCCCCGCCGTGTTTCATCACGGTTACACTAACACCACAAAAAGTATTCAACTTCCATTTCACAAATTAAAATGGATAGAAAACAATAAAATCATGTTGTGACAAAATGTTCTAGAATTGCATCAGCTAATTTTAATTAAGTAAATTGAACAAGCAGCAACAATCCATTTTTTTTTAAGTGTGCAGACTATTCTCGGAGGAAAAAAGTTTTTAAAGGGATACTTCACCCAAAAACTAATTATATCTGCCATGATTTAGGGGCCACTCTCACTGAAATATTTATTTATTTATTTTTTAAATCTGTACGCATGGTTTTCCAATTGTTTTTCTAAGTAAATATGCACTAGACGGAGAAGCACAAAGAAGCACCATTTTTTGAGCAATGTTTCAAGCTAAAAGAACTTCTTTTTGAGACACCTTCATTCTGTTTTGTTGGTTGTGCTGTCTCTAAGCACATAGGGTCTGAACAGCCCTTTACATCCTCATGTCCAAGACGTATGACTGACATTTTTTCATCACTGAAACAAATATATTTTTCTAGAGTCCTCTTTTTTTTTTTTATAATAGGCACTAGGGTATGTCCAAAAAAAGATCCAAATATGACAAAAAAAAAAACATAAAAGTAGCATCTATGATTTTCTGAAGTCATAACATATCTTTGTGTGAGGAACAGCTCGAAATGCTTTCACTGATAATCTTCTCTGACCTTGCTCGCAAATTTTATTCTCTTGCATTCAAATATATAATGTCTAGACGAGTCAAGTCAGTCACTCGACATCAATGTCGTCAAACGCCATTGGGTCTTCCTGTGATTTGTAACCAAATGCAATGCGACGAAAAAAGTTATATGAATTTAGAATGAAATGAAGTTGAGTGAATGATAACAGAGCTTTCATGACAGAGGATAAGAGTTGTGCGCTATACCTGCCCTCTGTAGGAGAAAGCTCTTTCAGGTCCTCAAGAGTAGGTGAAACATCTAGAAGCTTCTTGTAGAGAACCAGAGGGAAGTGTAGATCCACCACAGTGGAGTTATAAATAGCCAAACCACAAATGATCCCAATCAGGTGGAACCAATTGAGCTCCACAAAACACTGCACAGAAAATAAGCAAGCAGGAGGTCCAAATTAAATAAATCTAACATCACAGAGAATCTCGAATTTGAGAGACTTTTTTGCATTATGACTTCACAATAAAATGTAAATGCATTTAAATTGTTAATTTGTTATTATAAATAAACAAATGCATTTAAGCAATATATAATCTTGATTTTTTTTCACATCAACAGTGTGATGTAAATACTATCGGCACAATAATTAATGGAATTTTATATTCACACCCACGTTGGAGTAAATTTAGACTTAATAAGTAAACTTATTACTTATTATAACTGTAATAAGGTTATAATAATAATAATAATAATAATAATAATAATAATAATAATATCATCTTCCTTCCAAATAAATCACATTAACCTTTGCCATCATGTATACTGTAGAATGATTTGTACCCATCATTATTAGTATCATATCTGATCTCTCCTACAGTGTTTTGTCCACAGAAAAAGTCTTCTGTAAGTCATGCACAAATCCTGCAGGATCATCGTGTTTACAGCTGAGCTGGACAAAATATTTCAAAAGCACAGGCCCGATAACACGATCTGTTGATATTCTCAATCACGCGGCACTATTGTCACCTTAGCAAAAGGACATAATCAGCATGTCCTTCAGGCTATTTCAATCAAACAATGCAACTAATATTAACTAGAAGGCCTTTGGTATACACGGAGTATACAATATTTTGGTCTTTAAATGAATTGCATGATTTATTTAATATATAATACAATAGAAGTAATCTAAAGCTAAGTAATAAGTAATCAGGAGTAAACCCAAGGTCAAACTCACTTTGTCAGAGAACCAGAGCAGATTGGACTCGCTGTACTGGGTGAACATGCCATAGATCGGATCCATCAGCTCTTTCAACAGGAGTAAGAAAAACTCCTTGGTGACTCCTCCAGCATCTACTGCTTCCTCTCCATCAAAGATGACCTACAAACAAAGGTTGTATGTTAGAAACAAGTATTGCAATTTACACAATTGGTGAATTATCACCAATAACTAACCTTTCACTAATATACAAATGTAAATTTGCACGCACGCACACGTACGCACACACAAAAAGAGAGAGAGAGATGAGCCAAAACATTATGACCACCCACAGGTGAAGCAAATAAGGTTCAAGATCATCTCCTAACAAGGCCACATGTCAAGGTCTGGGTAGATTGGATGATAAGCGAACAATTAGTTCTCATAGTCAATGTGTTGAATGCAGGAGAAATGGGCAGGAGGAAAAACCTGAGCGATTTTGACAAGAGTCAAATTGTTATGACCAGATGAATGGGTCAGAGCATCTCTGAAACTGATTTTTCAAGGTTTGTGGGGTGCTCATGGTCAGCAGTGGTGAGTACATACTGACAGTGGTCCTAGGAGGGACAAACCACAAACCGGCGACAGGGTGTTTGGTGCCCAAGGCTCATCAATCCGCGAGGGCAATGAAGGCTATCCCATCTGGTCCAAATGACAGAAGGTACAACTGACTGCGGCACAAGTCACACAAAATTTGAATGATGGTTACGGAAGGAATGTGTCACACAGGATGTCGCACCATGCTGCGTATGGGTCTGCATAGCCGCAGATATGTCAGAGTGCCCATGATGACCCCCGTCCTCTGTCGAATGCACCTACAATGGGCACACGAGCATCGGAACTGAAACTTGGAGCAGTGTAAGAAGGTCGTCTGGTCCGATGAATCCCGTTTTCTTTTACATCACGTGGATGGCCGTGTATGTGCACCGTTTACCTGGGGTACACATAAGTTATGGCACCAGGATGCACTTTGGGAAGCCGACAAGCTAGTGGAGGGAGTGTAATGCTCTGGGCAATGTTCTGCTGGGAAACACTGGGTCCAGCCATTCATGTGGACGTCAATTTGACAGGTGCCACCTACCTAAACATCATTGCAGACCAGGTACACCCCTTCATGGCACTGGTATCCCCTGATGGCAGTGGCCTCTTTCAGCAGGATAATACACCCTACCACACTGCACACATTGTTCAGGAATGTTTTGAGGAACATGATGAAGAGTTCAAGGTGTTGCCCTGGCCTTCAAATTCCCCAGATCTCAATCCGACTGAGCATTTGCTGGACCAACAAGTCTGATGCACAGCGGCTCCACCTCGCAATTTACAGGATTTGAGGGATCAGCTGGTAATTTCTGTCAGATATCACAGGACAACTTCAGAGGTCTTGTAGAGCCCATGCCTCAGTGGGTTGGTGCTGTTTTGGTGGCATGCGGAGGACCAACATAATATTAGGCAGGTGGTCATAATGTTTTCGGTGTATATTATTTGAAATTATTTAAACATAACTACTTATAATTAAATAATTATATATTGAATTACTGTCATTAGACGTCCTTTCTCAGCCAAATATTTATAAAAGCGATTTGAATAATTAATCGGCACACCATGTTATTCATTTGATCAATACATTTTTATCAATTGACAGCCCTAGTATTTATGTATGTGTGTGTGTGTGTGTGTCTGCAGAGCATGTGTGTTTGTGGATAGGTCAGGTTTTGCTTGAACCACACATGCACACACATATTAGCTCTGTGGATGATGTCATGACGTTTCAGACCAAAAAGTTAGTTAAGTTGATGTAAATCGATGATTAAAGTTTCAACGGGTCAAATTGACCCAGAACTGCATTCAAGGGTTAAATGAATAATAAAAACATTTCGGCATAACGGGACATTGTTTTTGGGCATGTATTCTGTTATTGCTGATTTAAGATCTTCCTGACACTAAACAACTAAAAAAAAAAAAAAAAAAACTAAATGAATGGTGCATGGTCACTTTACTTGTTAGTCTAATGGTCTCTTTGTGTCTAAGTGGGAGGTTCTTGGCCAGAGTAAGCTCAAATGTGGACCAGATGTAATGCCAATAGTTTAAAAGATAATCTCTGTGGTAATTTTCCAATGGAAGGAAGTCAATTGAGGTTTATGGCTTGGTTCTCAACATGGTGCATTGGGATCTGTATTGGATGAGGACTAACCTTAAGAGGTTTCTTCAAGTCTATGTCATTGTAGACTGTAAGCTCCCGCAGAGCGTCACTCACTAAATGGTTTCTCCGTACGTGGAGCACCAGGAAAGGGTTTCTTGCCAGCAAAGGCTCCATGGTCAATAGCATGAAGACATTGTGCAAGTTTGCGCCACTTACTGCCATCTGAACAACGGCAAAGCAAAACTAATTAAAATGACTCAATGCACATTCAGTTTAAATAAGATGATTATCATACAGAGGAAATAGCAGAAATTAAAATTAAAATGCTTTTAAAGACAAAATGAAAAAAATTAAATAATAAATACATAATTTATCAATTGTGGAAACTGTAAAAGTTCATTACAAAGGCAGTAAAATTACATTGAGTATCAATATCCATGCTTTCTTTACCTGCATTTGCAGCTCAGCATCTGTTTGCAGCACGGTTGTCTTGGCTTGCGCGTTCAATATGAACGGATAGGCACATAACGTAAAAGAACTCTGGAAATAAAATTAAAATTATAAGAACAACGACCATTACAACAGTCCAAAAACAAACTGATATAGACCTACATTTAATCAACATACTTGCACTGGAGGGTATCGCATTTTCTGTAAGGGAAAAAAACATGTTAAACGTTAAATTCAAATGCATTTTTACTTTTCACCTTGTATTAAACAAATTGTGATATGGTATAAGAGATCATTTTTTTAAACCATTGGATCTACATTAAAAAAAAAAACCTATACAAGCCCAAAATACGCACAATATCAGCTTTCCGCAGAAACCATTTGAGGTAGTCTTCCTGGATGTCCACCAGGCTGGAGATATCAGGGATGTAGAAGTGGTTGTATTCCACACGATGGGCCTTCAAGTTCACCTACAGCAAAGTATTGCTAACACAGCTGTAGTTTATCATTCAACAACACAAGTTAATGTAAGCTTTTCATGTTTGCAAAAACAACTGGAGACATTTCGTCGTACCTTATGCAGTTTCTCCAGCAGTCTCAGGGCTGCACTGATGTAGCTCTCCAGAAACACAGGCATCAAGAGAGCTTTACCACCGGTTAACAAAAACACAACAATGCTTTTATACATCTCCACTAGTCTGGAGAACACCTCATAATCCACCAGAGACCACCAGTTATCTGAAAGATAAAAGTATAGAAATATTGTTTCCTATACCATTTATGCCCCAGACATTTATACAATTTGAAACAATGCATCAATAATGCAAGTCAGCAAGACACTGGGTGATTTGACCACAATCTTATAGCAAGGCGCATGTAATGTTGTTACGGTTACGGCCCTATCCGGCTCAATTTAACCCGTGGATAATGCCATACCAAGAACTTTGCTGGGGTTGGCGTCCAGTCTGAGAATGGCCATGGCCAGAGGGATGGTGAGAGAGATGTAGTTTTTGGAGTCCTGGAGAGCAGGACATTCAGACAGGATCAGGTAGATCCTCATGGCTTCCACGTCAGGAGGAGAGCAGGGCAGCTGAGGGATCAGCAGACTCTCAAAGCTCTTCGTGGCCTACAAGAACACAGTTAGGATCAGTTTACCGGTTAACATGACTAAAGGCCTATGTGTAAGAATAAAAAGTAGGGATGGTCATTTTGAGCAATTTTGTGGTAGAGTAATCGATTACTTGATGTTTAGAATTTAAGTTCAACCTTAAACCTCTGAACACGCTTTTTTTAAGTGGGTGAGAGAAGCATATTTATTGTTGTCCCTGGCAGGAAAGTGCACAAGGAAAGTCAAATTGCAATACTTGCATGGTGTTTTTACTACCATGTATGAGTAGTAAATTTTCACAAACCTGAATGAGTACTCAATTAATCGCGTTCGGTTGCATGTTCAGTTCAAATGGCCCCTAAGTCTTAGCTTTGCAAGTACACAGTTAAACTCCCATGGTAATTAAAACTTAGTGTGTTCCTTTAAAGTCTCTAAGAACTTAATTAATATAATTTAAATTAAACATTATAAAATTGCAATCAAACACACACACCTGCTCCAGCAGTCTTGAAAAGGCTGGTTTCATTAACGTCTCAAACAGCAGCCTGACAGCGTTTAAGTCGATGCCTGGGACTTTGGGGTTGGTTTTAAAATGACTGTCATCACTGCGGAAAAAAACAAAAAAAGGTGAAAATGAACGTCTGGATGAGGCAAACTTTAAAACAATAAATATTATTTATGTCTCATTTGATGTTAAAAAAATGTCATGGGTTTGATTCCCAGGGGACCAGAGAATGTGAGCGGAGCGGAAGTGGAGCAAGGAGTGGAGCAGCATGATTTTGCCTGGAGCATCATTGTTTTTCCTCAATAATATTATTGCAATTTGTTAATATTAAATGCAACTTTGATAAAGTGTTCACTGTAACTGTGCTACAGACTACTGTATGTCATCATGTGTTGCTCCAAACGCCTGCCGACCCCAAACTGGGCCATGTGCACGCAGTGTTTTAGCCAAATATTCAAATTGCCGTATTAAAAAAATGGAGACTTGACTTCACAACCAATAATAGTCTGAATTCTAGAAACATCAGTTGGGTTTTATGTAATCAGATAATCTCTTGAAATGTTTTTGCGGCAGTGGAGATTATGAACAGCGTAAACTAGCAAAGACTGCATCGAGTGCAATAATGTTTCCAGAGTGTCATGTTGGGAATAGACACAATTAAATATGGCATGCTTTTTTGTAGACAGAGCTGGAAAAAAAGGAGTACTGTTTGTCTTTTGACAAAGCAGGAGTCTAAATAAAAATAAAATAAATACATTTAAAAAAATAAATAAAATCACATTTGTTTGTGTGATCCAATGTGATGACCATCAGATTACTGACGTGGGAATGTGAGACAGCATCACATGAAACCTCTGATCTGCTTACCTTTGGTCCAAGAAGCTGGCATTCCAACATGCAGTAGAGGATAACAGGACTATGATGTCACTAGATGGGAGGAGTCAACAGATTTGAAATTAATAGTAACATTTTTCTTAACAATAACTTAGATCTGCATTAAAGACAGCATGAAATCAAAGATGACCCCATTAACTTTCATTCATGCCCCAAAAATTATTTAAAAGAAATGTTTGTTTAATATTCTTTTAGAAATAGGACATTCTCAGACTCTGAAATTACTTCTCTTTTCTGTTAATATAACCAAGGCTTTGTGAGCAGGGGAAAATAATCTAAACTAATTCATTGAATAAAAAAGATCCCGGACGAGCCCCCAATTATGTAACGACCCCTATAGGGTAAGGGCACAACATAAAACTTAAGCACACAAAGACGGGGTCGTAACAATACATGTTTCACTCCCTCTCCTCCCAATCAAATTTATGGATTCTAATCAAAATCAAAATTAAATCGAATAAAAATCCCACACCACAATATTTTGACCTGAACGCATCACATTACAGTAGGTAAATGCATTAACATGTCATTTCATGTTGACTTAAAACATTGTAAACGGTTCCATTCACAACTGTTTAACATTGTAAATGGAAAAATGTGGAATTATAACTGTTGTCAACTCAGATACAGACACAAACACACTTTGTGATGCTGGAATCGCTGTTGTCATTGAGCTTCATCCTCCAGCAGTCCAGATTCTCAGAATTAATCAGAGCAATGCTTTTGGTCATATTTATGATGCGGAAATCCTCAGGAAAACATGAACTCTGTTAAAAAATAAAATAAAAACACACTTATAAATATTATATTATGACCAGAGCCTAAAATAAACTGCAAACACAACAAAATAGACCTTTGACAGAAACTAAACTAAATGTATACAACAACATCAGACTTGTTTCTGTCATGGAAGGCCATTAAATGGTGAGTGATGAAGCAGCACCCCCATGTGGAAAGGAGTAGGTACTGACCTTCTCACAGGCACCTGCTTATTCTCAAAACCAAATCTGCTTAAATAATCATCATGCATAACACACTGCTGTAAGCAGTGCTAAATGCTGTAAACACATTTAAATGCTGTGAGAAGATTCTCTTGAGGAACAAACGGATTTGCTTGAACATTTTTAGTTTAACATCAGTTTTAAGGATACTATGGCAAAAGTGGCTAGGATACCTTGTTAGACAACAACAGGAAATTATGATCGCCTCCACTGTGAATTTTACTGACGGTGTAGCACTCCATTTCTGAGAGAGAGAGAAGATATAAATGTCTTGTTTCTGCAGTTAATAATAATAATAAAACCTAGTAAAGGAGTAAGTCTGTAGTATTATTCATGATAAAAACAGAAGAAATCATATTTGACAGATCTATGGTGGGGGTGGGGCATTTGTCGCATTGTAATTTAATGGCTCAAACCTGTACTTAAAGGGTAATCAACATATAACTTGTTAACATCCCAATAATTATGCAGAGAAACAATTTATTTAATCCACAAACACCCCGCAATGTTTTGCAATGGCCAGATTATTTTATGTACGTACTGGTGTGTATATTTCCAATGCACCGGGCCTGGATGTTCCTGACAGGAAGTGGGCTCTTGGCATTTTCTCTCATCCCTGTACCCAGCTGGCCCTGAGCATTGCAGCCAAAAGCATAAACCAGACCGGTAGAGGGCACAAACGCCAGGGTGTGATGCCTTCGACACACACAGAGAAATATGCTATCAAACTTCTCATTTCATTCTTATCTCGTGACTGCTTCCTCAAGCCAGATCTTTATAATAACAGTCACAACTGTTGGTCAAAACAACACAACTAAAGAGAAGAGAAATGATAAAAGAAACAATAAAACTGCAAAACAACGCTAAGACAATGAGACTCAGCAGACCGGTTTTCAACTAAAACCGGTCTAAGCTTCTTATGATATTTTTGTTTCTATGATTTGTAAACACTACTGGCAAACACTGCAGCATACAATCATTTCAATATATATTTGGACTAGTGCTCAACAGATATGAGTTTGATGACAATGCAGATTTCTAGAAAACAGGGCGGCCAATGGCTAATACAGTATATATTGCATTATACATACCCTATGAGGCAAATTAAATAAACAAAAATAATAATAATTGAAATTAAATACATTCATATTACACAGAATGTATTCAAAACTCACAAATATTGTTATCACACGATTCCAATCATTTCAAAGTACCAAATATACGTATATAATTGGCATACCGATATATCGGTCAACCAGTAATCTGTTTTCTGATGAAGTTATGGCTATTCATCCACAAAGAAAATCAGCATATATGCCAACATGAAACAAACACATTAAAATATCTTGCACATATACTGACCGTCCACAAGTGATCTGAGACACTTCAGTGCCCATGAGCTCCAGCACTCTGCGTGGAAGAGGCTCATTGTTGGTGGAGTCGTGGCCCAGCTGTCCTCTTGAACCGTTTCCAAATGTGAACATACCCCCTTCCTGTATGAAACATGGCACAAGTAGCAGTGCTTCAACCCTCAGGGTGGGAAATGAAAAATACTGTTTTATTTAAGCTGAATTCAGGTAAATTTACCACAATTTCAACTAGGGCTTGTCGATACGGCAAAAAAAATAACATCTTGATTTTTATAAAACTTATGGACGATTCACAATTTGATTTTTTTCAAATTTTTTCCAATGTAAACTTGCACTGGATGGAAGTCGCGCCAGCTCTCGATGTTTTGCAGTGTCTCAAGTAAGAGTGCCGCCCACGCTTTTAGATGCTTTCAATGGTTGCGCTACAAATAATAACTATCAATAATTTTGATGAAATTGGAAGATTATACGGTTAGTTCATTCAAAAATAAAAATTATCCCATAATTTACTCACCCTCAAGCCATCCTAGGGGTATACGACTTTCTTCTTTTAGCCCAAAATAATCTGAGTTATATTAAAAAATATCCTGCTCTTCCAAGCTTTATAATGGGAGTGAATGGTACCTCAGATTTTGAAGCCCAAAAAAGTGCATCCATCCATCAAAAGTGTAATCCATTTGGCTCCAGGGGGTTAATAAAGGCCTTCTGAGGCGAAACGATGTGTTTTTGTAGGAAAAATATCTATATATTAACACATAAACTATAATCACTGGCTTCCGGTAACAGCCGTCCTCGCGTTCACGAGAGAGTCGAGTTTCGGCGTATGACGCAGGCATAGCGTAAGCTCCGGTGAGAAGTGACGAACGCTTGAGGGTGAGTAAATTATGGGATCATTTTAACTTTTGGGTGAACTAACCCTTTAAATAACTCAAATCATGGAAGACTGACACATGTGAGACCAGAGAAGCTTTCAAAAAGGAAAACTTCACAAAAGTTATTTTCATTTATTTCGTCAACAAAACATTCGATTTGATAAGTCAAAATTTTATATTAATGCATCTGTAACAAACTTGATCAATACCATTTTTAGTATCAATCTGATGCACTTTCTCAGTTATGGACCATTTTAAAGCATTTTTTTGTTGATTTTTTTCCCCCTGCTGGAAATATTTTCTCTTGATGTTTTATTGATATAGTGAAC
Organism: Moxostoma hubbsi; assembly: GCA_032164185.1. Taxonomy (NCBI): domain Eukaryota; kingdom Metazoa; phylum Chordata; class Actinopteri; order Cypriniformes; family Catostomidae; genus Moxostoma; species Moxostoma hubbsi. The sequence goes on from JAVLUX010000006.1 coordinate 5,683,207, forward strand.
ATAAATTATAGGTCTACTACAACACAATATCTGATAGAAGCTTTTCGTTAACAAAATGTCCTGGCTTGGCCCGCATGCCCCGAAGGTTTTTTCCATCTGGCCCACTTGTCTATAAAGTTGAATAGCCCTGCAGTACTGACTGTGATGTGTACCTTAGTCAAGGCAGCAGTGTGCTCCTCTCCACAGCTGATGTACACAACCTTCTGCGACCGCAGAAACTTAATGTGGCAGGGAACAGCTCGGTCTATAAGATCAAAGGCAAAATATGACATGTTGTTTGATACAGTTGTATGGTCTATATCACGTCTCATGCATTAGCAATAGTTGGTTAACTTGCATGTACATGAAACAATCCCTAGCATTGCCAAAAAACCCAATCCTGATAGCTAATGAGTCAGATTTTAATGGGTTTGTAACTACAACCTATTGGTTACAAACAGCCTCAGTTTATGTGTTTTACCTTGTGAGTCATTGAGCCCCAGCTGTCCAGCGCTGTTTTTCCCCCAGCCAAACACAGCTCCAGAGAGGGACAAGGCGAAGCTGTGGTCTCCTCCAGCGCTGATCTGAGACAGTGGAATCCCACTCAGAGATTTGAGCGGTTGAGGAGACAGAGTGCTGGGCTCTGCCTTCCCTAAGCCCAACTGACCGCTAGAGTTCTCACCCCATACAAACAGCTGACCATCTGAGAAGAGGGAGACTATCAGGTCCAACAGAAGAAAACACGACTGATACTAGAGGTCCACTGATAGTGGATTTTGCGGATACCGATAACTAAGGTGGTGGAAAAGGCAGATAACCGATTGATTGGCTGATATATTTTTTTTAATTGATTTCTACAATGTTAGCTGACTATCTGAGAAAAAGAAGACAATCAGGTACACCAGAAGAAAACACTATTTATACTACAGGTTGACAGGTCGACCGATAGTGGATTTTGCCAATACCGATAACTAGGTGTTTGAAAAGGCAGATAACCGATTCATCGGCCGATAGTTTTTCAAATGTATTTACTGAATGTTAGAACATCTGTCAAGAGGAAGACAATCAGGTCCAACAGAAGAAAACACAATAGGTACAACAGTTCGGCCGATATTGGATTTTGCCGATATTGATAAAAAGGCTGAATATTTTATCAAATTGATTTATTGACTGTTAAAATATTTCCTTAGTGTGACGGGGTGCGGCATAGAGGCTGCAAGAGTCCAAAATGGATAAAATCCCAGGTGCATTTTTTTGGTGCAACAAAAATACCAATAATAACCAGTCAAAAATCACAATTTGGTCAAAAAAAAAAAAAATCTGTAAAATCTGAAAAACTGATATATCGGATACAACAAAGGAATCTTGTCTTACCATTTGAAAGTGCTATACAGTGCTGGTTGCCACACATTACTTGTGAGATTCGATGCTCACATAACTTTTTAATCAACCTAAACAGGACAAAAAAGAATACAGACCACGTTAGAGTGGGCAAGCTCTGGACTACATCTCCTAACGAAAGTTCAATTAAACCACATGGATGTGAACTGAGAATCGCCATTTAGTCACATGAAACCACATTCGCAACCCATTTTACTTCTGTAACGTGACATATTTCTGAGTAAGCCAAAACTACCACAAGCTAAAAAGGAAAGTAGTTTCAGTGTTGGAGAAGGTTTACAGAGGTATGTGGAGTACATGCATAATAAGGTATTAAAAAAAGTAATTAAGGTACATTTTGATTACATACTGACTTCAATACATAGCCAATACTTCATTCCTAGACCCAAAAAAGGTTTGAGAAACTCTAACATAAATTATTTATGATAATGCTTTACCTGGGTACCCGGACTGTCTCCTCAGCCATACCCAGACCCAGCTGCCCACCTTCACCGGCCCCCCAGGCAAACACTTGCCCCTGCTCATTCACAGCCAGAGAGTGAGTCTGACCACACGATACGCCAGCTATCTTCTGAGCATCCAGAGCTCCAACCAGCTCTATGAGACAGACACACACGAAAAAAAAAATAAAACATTAACCTACATGTGCATGTGCATTTGCATGGAGCGAGTGGAGCCGAGTGGCCATCTCAAATTCATTCTCTGTGGAAGCCGAACAGCATGCTTGAGTGGGATTTTGGGTGGGATTGATGGTGAAACCATTCTAGTTGTTTTTTAAAAGATTAATCGAAAAGAACGACACACTCACAAATCGGACATCACTACTTATATGAAACATTTCATGTAGTACATCACTGGAAAAAAAGTGTATTCATTATAAAAATTCCTATACTTTTTTTGGCTTTTTCAGACACACCCCCAAAAGTGGTAGATTTCTGTTTTTTTGTGAGCCATTTTTTTTTTCATGCCAGTAGGCACATACAGTCAGATTGTCACAAGCCTGTGTCAAATATCACAGTGGCCTTCATTACTTGGACATATTTTATATCCCAAATAGACTGGCTGCAACCACTGCTAGACGTGTAGGTTATTACAATGTTGCAATGCAAAACACTCAGCGGCTTTAAGCTGTTTTGTGCATGGTCTTTTAAAAATGAAAACATTAGCAATCCTTGTATCTTCTGAGTAAAACTGTCCCCAGCACTCACAGAACCAGGTGAGCGCCTCTAAGCAACTGATGACAAATCTGTTTTGGAAAGTGACCTGTGCTGGAAAAAAGTCTTTCTCTTTAAGTGTTTTCTAAAGAAAACCAAAAGCTAAAAAAAAAAACATTAAAAATCCCCTTTGTGGTGTTAGTGTGGCAAGGCAATATTTAACTAAACACACACTTAAACAAAATCACCACGATGTGAAACTGTATTTTATCTTAACATTTTAGCGACTTTTATATCAAAAATATCGGTTTTAACAATTAATCAGTGACGACAGTTGCTTTTTGGAAGTTCTGGATATCTGCAAAAATCGACCGATAGTTGCTGATATATTTATTTTTTTATTCTTCTGTGTTCCTCCATGGTCAAAACCATTCATCTGGTGAACATATAAGCCCCGTTTCCACCAGGTATTAAGATCCATTTCGGGAGATCCGATCACATGTGGTCAGCCCTAAATACAGGTCTAAACAGGGTCTAAAACATTTTGTGATTGGAACCACATACAATTTTTTAACCAACCGGTCAATTTTTGTTCCTACCCTCACCTATGGTCATGAAGGCTGGGTCATGACCGAAAGTACTAGGTCGCGAGTACAAGCGGCCGAAATTGGCTTCCTCAGAAGGGTGGCGGGCTTCTCCCTTAGAGATAGGGTGAGGAGCTCAGTCATCCGTGAGGAGCTCGGAGTAGAGCCGCTGCTCCTTTACGTCGAAAGGAGTCAGTTGAGGTGGTTTGGGCATCTGGTAAGGATGCCCCCTGGGCGCCTCCCTAGGGAGGTGTTTCAGGCACGTCCAGCTGGGAGGAGGCCTCGGGGAAGACCCTGGACTAGTTGGAGAGATTACATCTCCACACTGGCCTGGGAACGCCTCGGGGTCCCCCAGTCAGAGCTGGTTAATGTGGCTCGGGATAGGGAAGTTTGGGGCCTCCTGCTGGAGCTGCTTCCCCCGCGACCCGACTTCGGATAAGCGGTTGAAGATGGATGGATGGATGGACCACATACAAATGTGGTAAAAAACAAATGTGTCCACATCGCATTTGAGGTGTAAACAGTAATCTGTCCTGAATGTGTCCCGGCCGCAGCGAAGCACCACCACTAACTTGTCAATCAACAGCTGTGCTAAAACAAGAGCTTAAACATAGCTGTTTACGTGAGGCTTTAAAAGGAAATATCCGTTTGAATGGATTTTCTTCCTCTCCTCAGTCAGGCGCGTACTGCAGTGCTGCTCTCGCACGGCATCTTTAGAGTTTTTTATGATCTCATGTTACGTTAAATTATATCAAATGACTATTCGACAACGTACATTTGTCAATTTTTTTTTTATTGTCGTCGTTGTCGACAACATCAACTAATCATAGGTGCATGTAAACGCAGCCTATGGCAGAGTGATTGATGTACGTTGTCATGAAACAGAGACCCTCCCCTCCAAATCCGAACACAAGTGGTCACAGTAAATGCATTTAAATGACCAAGTGTAAACAGCGATGGGTCTCACCGGACCACATGTGATGGGATCACCCGAGACTATTTACAATACCAGGTGAAAACGGGGCCATATGCTACAAAAAGCTTAACTTAGGGGCTATTTAAATATAGAGCATTGTAACACAGCCAAGACTCTGTCTCTATTCCTATATGGACTAATTCACTATTATTAATATGAAATATTATTAAAAAAAGATACATGACAATTAACAGGCGAACAATGACATTCTACTAAAAAAATGAATTTAGCCCATATAGCAAAGTTCACTAAATTATGTTTTTATTTAAATACATTGTGTTCACATTCAAACCGATGAACACCGCTGGTTGGACGCTAGGTGGTACGGGTTAAGTAGGGTTAAGCCGACACCTTGATTTCAAACTTGGAACTTGGAAAAAATTAAGTGCAATTAAAAAGTGTGTTGTTCAACTTTTTGAAGGGCAACATCTCTTTGGCAAAGAACCTACTTCATCTGTGCATTCTCTACCGGTCAGGTATTTCATTGTCAGGGAAAATACATGTGTGTGATTTCATTTTGTTCCCTCCTTCTCGATATATATATATATATATATATATATATATATATATATATATATACACACACACACACACACACACACACACAAGTAACCACCCTTCCATTTACCATCAGGCAAATATCTGTCAAAACATGAAGACACAAAAAAAATTCTAAATGTAAAATTATAATTATAATGATGATAATCACTGAAATATAAATCATGGTTTGAGGTGAATGAGTTTTTGTATTCATATGTTTTAATCACAGATGTATAGGTTGCAGAGTTGCGTTCACAATGAACTGCTCTGTAGAAATAAAGAGAACTGAACTCAAAGCACCTCCTGAGCTGAGATGTCTGAGGTCATTTGCAGCCCTCACAGACGATACTATTCTTGCAAAAAAAATTCAGAAGACAGAAACAAAGAAAGAGTGAGAACCTTTTGCATGCACGTGTACACGAGACTGCACGCCTCCATACATACAGTGTCATACATGCGCATAGACGGCTTTTCTCGCATCTGTTCTTAATAGTATAATAAAGTGTGTTTCTACAAGCGTGATTATTTTATATTATAATTATACAATTATTTGTAATATTAACTTAATAACAATAGCCTAATAATAATAATTTAATACATTAATAGGAAAACAAGCCAAATATCGTCTTGACATCGCCAAAGGCATCAGCTATTGGCGATCACTCGGACCGTCATCTATCCCCGAGACCATCGTCTATCGGATCAATCCTATCTGGTTGCATAGAAAAGCACCAGACCGCTCATCAACAAGTCGCACGAATTGTGGTATCATTCATGCCTGGTGCACAAACGGTGCAGGACGAGATTCATGCTGAAGTTTAAGAGTCTAAGTTTAAGTTCAACTCCCTTACTCCAAATTTGAGCAATCGTGAATGTCTTAGAAAACACAGCTAACTAGAATCCTAATGAGATGTTGTGTAATTAAAAGGTGTTTTGTAACAAAAATAGAAAAAGAATAAAATCATACCTGGCCTGGCTCCTCCCTTGTCATGGCCCAGCTGACCGTAGCTGTTGGAGCCACATGTGTACACGCTCCCGTCATGCAGAAGGAAGAGTGAGTGGTGGCTACCGCATGCCACTTCTTTCAGACCCCTCCCGTCAAACATGCAGCAGCTCCTGGGCTCAGAGACCGGCACTTCTGATGCACCGATGCCCAGCTGACCCGAATCACTGCTTCCCCAACACAGCATCATTATTCACATAAACAGAGGGGTAGAAGGATGGACGAAAGGAGAGCTCCTAGGCTATACAGCCTTGCCTTCTCCGCCTGTTGAAAACGATGGATCTGAAAAATTATTAAAACAAAAAAGTCTGGCATGAGACAGAGATTGGCAAACAGGTGTGAAATCAGTAGAAGATAAGGGAAGAGGTCACACTCCATTCCTTGTCTTTTTGACAGCTAATGATGGCAAGGCCATTGTGACGAGTTATGCAGATAATAAACCACCTGGTGTGGTTAAATACAATTTTAGAGCATTCTGAACATTCAAATCAAGTTTTTTGGCGTCACATGTGGATTCAGAACGTTCAAATATAAACATGGGATGTGATAGGCGCAATGCCAACGTTCAAGGTGAACTTTTATAACATAGGATCGTTCTGAACATTAGAATGGAATCTTTAAGCATTTTTGGGGAGTTGCAAACGTTTCAAATCAATTTCTGGGGCATCACAGAAACAATCTTGCATATTATATGCGAGGTAGAAATGTTTGAATAAAATTTGAGTGCATCATACGTGCGTATTTTGACATTGTGTGCAAGTACTGAACAGTCGAATCCAATTAGCCCGCTTGACAGCTGCGTTTCCAACTTTTGAATACAATTTTTAGGGCATCATAGGACCATTCAAACTCATTTTGTTGGCGTCATATGCGCAATCAGAATGTTCAAATCTAAATATCGGGTGTAATGGGCATACTGCCCAAGTTCGAGGTGAATTTTAACTGCATCATTGTGCGCTCTGAACATTAGAATAAAATCTTTAAGCATTTTCGCGGCATTGCAAAGGTTCAATTAGAAATTGTAGACATTATATGAGCATTCCGGACATTTGAATCAATCTCTGGAGCTTTACAGGAATCACTTTGGGCATCATATGCACGGTAGGAATGATGGAATCAGATTTATTACATCATAGGTGGCATCATATGTGCATTCTGAACATTTAAATACAAATATTGGGAGTGATAGGCATGCTGACAACATTCGAGGTGAATTTTTACGACATCATAGGCAATGAACATAAGAATGGAATCTTTAAGCATTTTTGAGCCGTTGCAAATTATCCATCATGCATTTAAACATTCAGCTAAATTTCTGGGGTATCACAAAAATATCATTTTGGATATTATATGCAAGGTAGAAACCTTCTAATCAAATTTTAGTCTAACATAGGTGCATTCTGAACATTCAAATAGAGTCTTTTGGTGTTGAGTGCAATCCGAACGTTCAACTCCAATTAGCCCGCTTCACAGGCGGGTTTTAAACTATCGAATAAAAATTTTAGGGTATCATAGAAGAGTTCTAAACGTTCTTTTGGCGTCGTATGGGCATTACACAAGTTAATATATATATATTGGGCATGGCAGGCATGTTGCCAATGTTCAAGGTCATTGGTGCATTCTGATCGCTCAAAGTTTTGGGCATAATTCTCATTCCGGGGCGGCACGGTGGTGCAGCGGTTAGCACTGTCGCCTCACAGCAAGAAGGTTGTGGGTTCAAACCCCGGTTGCCCCGGCCTTTCCTGTTCTCCCCGTGTCTGCGTGGGTTCTCTCTGGGTGCCCCACCATCCAAAGACATGCAGGCTAGGTTAATTGATGTCTCCAAAAAATTGCCCTAGGTGTGGATGTGAGTGTGAGTGGTTGTCTGTCTATGTGTGGCCCTGCGATGGACTGGCGACCTGTCCAGGGTGTACCCCGCCTTTCGCCCAATGTTAGCTGGGAAAGGCTCCAGCGACCCTGTACACAGGATAAGCGGTTGACAATGGATGGATGGACTCTCATTCCGAATATTCGATTACATTTTTGGAGCATCCCAGGAATCTCTTTGGGCATCATATGAGTATCTACGGTAAGAATGTTCGAATCCAATTTTAGTGTGTCAAGGGTGGATTCCGAACGGTCAAATACAAAATTGGTCTTGGTAGACGCCTTGCCAACGTTCGAGGTGATTTTTTTACACCATTTTAGGCCTGTTCTGAACATTTGAATCAAACCTATAAGCATTTTTAAGGTGGGGCAAATGTTTTGAAGTATTTTTAAGGCATCATAGGGGCATTCCAAACGTTCAAATCAGATTCTGGGGCATCACAGGAACATAATCTTGGATATTATAAGGAAGGTAGAAACGTTCGAATCAAATCTGTGTGCATATTAGGTGCGTTCTGAACATTCAACTAGATTGTTTTGGCGTTGTGTGTTTGTTCCGAACGTTCGAATCCTATTAGCCCGTTTGACTGTCGCGTTTCAAACGTTCGAATCGAATCGAATTTTTAGACATCATAGGAGCGTTCTGAATATTAGGATCGAATGTTTAAGCATCTCCTGGGTGTTGCGAAGGTTCGAATCGAAATTTGAAGCATGATGTGAACGTTCGAATCGAACTAGTGGGCGTGATAGGCACGATTCCAACGTTTCGGTCGAATTTATACGCCTTCAAATCGAATCTTTAAGCATCAGTTAGCGCGTTGTGAAGGTTCAAATCGAATTTATAGGTAATATAGGCGCGTTCCGAAAGTTCGAGTGGAACATTTCAAACGGGCCTATGGTAACCAAATATGCTGTCTAGATAGCTCATAAGGTTTGGAAATGTTCCATATGTGAGTCAAATCTCTCTTCTGATGAGTTTGGCCTGTAAGAAGCCTGGCACTTTTCAGTATCGTCTCTCTTAATGACACAAGTCAAGTTGTAGCTCATATAATACAGATAATAACCTTAATCTACTCAGGATTATGTTAAACACAGATCCACCAATTCAAGATAATATTCAGGATATTGATTTATTAACTGACACATAACATCGAGGTGACAGTAACTGTAAGTGCTCTTTTATTGCACGTCTTCTGTCTGAAATAAGTCAAAAATAAAACATGTGTTAATATAGGTTATTTAAAGCAGATGGTGTTACCTGGTAAAATGCATTACGCCTCTTCTGTGTGTTTAATGGATCCGACAAAAACAAGGAAGTTACGGGTCAGATTATTGCGTCACCGATCACGTGACTCCTTTCGACCAGCACTGACAAGAGTTTCACAGGGCGCAACCAAAATGCATTTTTTTCCCTATTGACTATTTATTAAATATCGTTTGTAATATATAATAACATACAGTGTTTGCTGGATAGGTATTTTTATTTATTTTATTTATGTTTACCACTAATCAACATGCATAATAAAACGTAGGTGCATGCACCACCAAATAAAAAAATTAAAAATAAATAAAAAATAAAAAATCAGAAGTCTTAGTCAAACTACTCAATACAATATAATACAATATTATATAATACATGCACAACCTGTAGAGAAAATTTATTATTTAATGGAAATACAACCACTTTTAATCTTGGTTTGTGCAGCAAAACTGTACATCAGAAAAAAAAGTGTAAGTTTTGCAAAGTTGCTGTTTTTTTATAAACAAATATTAAGACATATTAATATTAGAAAATATCTATTGAGACAAACACACACACACACACACACATTTATGTATACATAAATTAAGTTATTAAACACAACACATCAAAAATATTACAATATTTGGAATAGAAACCTCTCCTGCCTGGTGTGAAAGAATTGGAATAGCAATGAGACAAACAGCAGACCTCATCTACATAATAATACAGTGAATAACAACAACTTTGTCTGTAGTTTATATAAATGTAAACCTTCAAAATGTGTAACAAATTTACACTCACAATTTACTTTATAACCGCATTTTTGTTCCTGTAAAATCTGCATTTTTGCTTATAAATCTATAAAACTGCATATGTGACATCCACACAAGTGGTTAGAAAAACAAGTGACAAAATGGATTTAGCTTGTTCCTAATTGCTTTGATCAAATGATCATGGATCAAGTTCTTAGACCTGTGATTAATGATTAAACACAACAAACTTTTCTATTTTGTAATAAGAACAACATCTAAAGAGTGTAGCCATGTTTTTAAAACTGGTGTATGTTATTATTATTATTATGTATGTACAGACATGGTTTAGGGGTTTTCCAAAATCCCTAAACCAAGACCAAGACCAAAATGCTCAATTGTAACTCCTCCTAGAGCTTTCAAGCTACACCAAACTTGGCACAGACCTTCAGACTGTTCTGACTTGTGTTGCTGATTGGAATCATGGTTTTGGACGAGCAGATGATAAAAAAATGTATGTAAGGAATGTTTAAATGGACAAAGACTATCAAAACCCCAACAGTTTTCTTTTACAAACACATGTAAAAAAAACAACAACAACAAAAAAAACATGTTTTAGCTTAACATTGCTTAAAGGGACAGTTCACCCAAAAATAAAAATTCTCTCATCATTTACTCACCCTCATGCCATCCCAGATGTGTATGACATTCTTTCATCTGCTGAACACAAACAAACCTTTTTAGTAGAATATTTCAGCTCTGTAGGTCCATACAATGTAAGTGAATGGTGACCAGAACATTGAAGCCCCAAAAGGAAGCATAAAAGTTATCCATAAGACTCTGGTAGTTAAATCCATGTCTTTAGAAGTGAAAAACCGATCAATATTTAAGTCCTTTTTTACTGTCAATTTTTCTCCCTGCCAAGTAGTTGGTGATATGCATGAAGAATGTGAATCGCATAAAATAAAAGAACAAAAATGTGAAAGTGAAAGTGGAGATTTATAGTAAAAAAAGGACTACAATTTTGATTGGTTTCTCACCCACACCTGTCATATTCTGAGGACATGGATTAAACCACTGGAGTTTACTGGAGATTACTTTTATATGCTTTTTGGTCGTTCAATTCAGTTCTGGTCACCATTCACTTGCATTGTATGGACCTACAGAACTGAGATATTCTTCTAAAAATCTTTGTTTTTGCTCTGCAGAATAAAGAAAGTCACACACATCTGAGATGGCATGAGGGTGAGTAAATGATGAGAGAATTTAAATTTTTGGGTGAACTGTCCCATTAAACAATGTTAAGCTAGAACATGTTTTTTTCTAACACATGTTTGTTTAAATTTTGAATATCCCTCGAATGGGTGTTCACATTTGTCTCTGTGACCGTCCTAGCGTGAGTTAGCAGACAACACATTTAAGTCTAGTTAAATAATTTCCTGAGAGCTTTGTGCTGTAGCACAGGTTAGATGTCCAAAGGTAAGATAAAAAAACAAAAATAAAACTCTTCAAGCATCGCTCTCATTCCTCCCAGAATCCTCTTTTGTGGTTGAGAGCTTCAATTAGTTTCTCCTTGAGTGTTGTCCTGCTCTGATAAACAGGAAGATCCAGCAGGGCGTGGCAGGTCAGAGCCTCTGGTAGATGGTCCTGTTGAGAGTTGGGCAAGTTTCGCACTCTCATCTTCACCTGACTCATACCAAGAATGGGCACTCGCGCAAACCCCGTTAAGAACACTGGAGAATGGAAAAGGGTGAAATCATGCTCAGCTTTTAAAGCTTCTTAATGTGTTTTAGCTTACAAAAGACAAGCAAGGGGTAAATGCCAGAAAGTCGAGAATTCGAATGAATTCATTTCATGAACCAACAGTATTTTCAAGAGTTAACTTACATAGAAAGGCCTTCTTTTGAACTGATGTCAGTTCATCAAACACCTCCCAGAATGAGATGATGGTTGGATGTTCAGCATCAAACAATCCTTCATATCTGGTGTTCTGGCAATCAAACGATATATGAGTGTTATTCACAGGAAGAAGTGCCATTTGTGTCACATGACCACCTGACTACTACTCCCTTAATATCAGTAACTGCCCTGTTATTGGACAATTTCATCCATTCATTTATTTAATCCTGGCTTACTGTGCACAGTGAACTACTGCGTTTGAATACTGCAGCATCCAGGCCACTAGGTGTCAGTGTAAGCCAGTGCAAGACATACTTCAAAAAATGACTGAATGCACCTTTAATTCATAGGATACTTAACTTTGTTTGATATATTCAACACTGCTTAGTGTTTAATGCAAAACAACATTACATTTTAAATAGTAATTTGTATTTATAAATGTTATAATCAATACATTTTTGTAAATAATCAAGCGAATCCTAGTGATGATATGACCTAGTGTGATTATTTTGGCCTCAGTTTTTTTAATTTATTTTTTTATAAATACAGTATATGTGTGAACGTAAAACCTGTTTGAGAGTGTCCCAGTCATATTCCTCGTTGCCCACCAGCAATCCTCTCAGCTCCTCTGGTTCAAACATCTCCACAAAGCGACTCTCGCACACTTTGAAGAAACCTCTCTTGAATTCTTCAAACACTCCCTCCACAGATGTATTCAGGACATAATCCACATACTTGTCCACAAAGTCTATCCTGTTGTGTAAATTAAAGATATTTGCATCACATTAACATTAAAGGAATAGTCTGCCCAAAAATGAAAAATCTCTCATCATTTACTCACCCTCATGCCATCCCAGATGTGTGTGACTTTCTTCCTTCAGCAGAACACAAATGAAGATTTTTAGAAGAATATCTCAGCTCTGTAGTGAATGATGCCCAAACATTTTAAGCTCCAAAAAGCATATAAAGGAAGCATAAAATGAGTCCATATTACTTGATTGGTTTAATCCATGTCTTCTGAAGTGACCAAATCAGTTTTTGGTGAGAACAGACCAAAATATAGCTCCTTTTACACTATAAACCTTGACATCAGCAGTCTCCTTGGCGATCGTGATTTTAAGCTGATTACACTTCCTCTACTGCCATCTAGCTCTCTGCGCATGCATTATGCACTTGAAGTGTAATCGAGCTTGATATCATGATCGTGCCTAGAGACTGCAATGGCAAGATGTACAGTGAAAAAGGCGTTACATTTTGATCTGTTCTCAACCAAAACAGTTTGAATCACTTCAGATCACTTTTATGCTGCATTTATGTGCTTTTTGGAGCTTCAAAGTTTTGGTCAACATTCACTACAGAGCTGAGATATTCTTCTAAAAATCTTTGTTAGTGTTCTGCAGAATAAAGAAAGTCATACACACCTGAGATGGCATGAGGGTCAGATTTTTTTTTTGGGGGGGGGGGGGGGCTCAGGAATTAAGCAGTAACAACACTTAAATGCAACACATGTAACACTGTGTCATTTCATTCTAAAATTATTTTTTCAAAACTCACCTGTTGTAATTTGTGACATTTTTTCCTGGCTCAGTGGGATCCAATTCCACTTCTACTCCATTCCATTTGATCTGATTGTTTAAAGACAGAAAGGTGAGCCATTTTTGATATGCCTTTAAAGGATATTTCAGTGCCAACTTTAACAGGATGCTGCACACAATAACGTGACACCTAAACAAACCAACCTTGAAGTAAATGTCCATTTCTTCAACATCATCGCTGTAGTCCAGAATTTCCTGAAAACTCCTGAGAACGTCATTAGTATTAATATTAGATATCTATCAAACATTGCTAATGACAAACATAAAGATGCTGAAATGAATCAAGATAACATTGAAAACACTCACTTGCCAAGAACCGGCTCAAACTCTCTCAAGTCTTTGAGAGACGTCTTGACATTGAGAAGTTTCTTGAACAAAGCTAAAGGAAAAGGCAGTTGCACTACACAGTTGTTGTTGAAGGCCAATCCACAAAGGATTCCAAAGAGGAAATACCTCTCCTTCTCTACAGTTGGCTGGTTTGAGGCAATAAATGGTTATAGCCAAAGAAAACCATGGAAATAAACAAGAGAAACACAATGTAAGATATGATGACACTGTAACTAAGCTAAAAAGGTCTTAAAAGTCTTTTTAAAAAAATGTACTATGTATACAATCTTTGCCTCACCCTTGTTGGGAACCAGATCATGGTTTTATTGTCATTATACATGAACATCTGAGAGGCCGGTTCACACAGCTCTTTAAACACGTTGAGAAAAAAGTCCCTCTTGTTGACATCTGACCTCTTCATGTCCTCTGTGTAATACACCTGTGTTTTAATAAACAAGATTTTTCAAGCTGCTGTTCGTCATATCTATATTGCCTTTTCCTATTAACTTTCACTTTAGTTCAGATCAAAATAGAAAATGTGCAACAAAAGCTTAAAAATAGGTTGATTAGCATGTATAAGTCTGGATTAACATTTAGATTTATTTATGCTTTAATATGTTTTAAAATTGGAGAATGCAGAAGACTTAAATCCAACACATTTATTAAAATTTAACCCTTTAAGCTTGGATTGGGCCCATGGAGAAAAAAAATAATAATATCAAAATATGAATAACTACAGTCTTGTCCAACACGAATAGGTATCATTTTAAAGAGTTGAATCTGTACTTTCATAAAATCATTATTTCTAGATGGGGATTCTCGTTAAATTGAGACCACACACAACGTAATTGGATGCATCGATCATTAGATAATCCAAACGAAGCACAATGTGCACACAGCACATATATGTGCTATCTGGCTAAAAACACATTAGCTTTCCTATCAGATGACTTTATCGGAAATAATGTAGAAGGTTGTCCAGCATCATGGAACGCTAAACCAATCATAATAGGATTCAGATCGCTGCAACCAGAGGTGTAAGTCATCCAAATATGGGCAGAGAGGATCATTCACTGTACTGTAATGTATTGCATTACATATGGCCAACAGGAGATGGCATCAAGTACATGATACAGACTCAATGATGGCTCAAATGACACAGAATGGAACTGAATGAGATCTCTCATGCCTGCATGCTTTGGAGAGAGAAGTTTGTGTGACCATTTAATCTTTAGCATAAAGGAGGAGGAGGAGAAGACTCGACTCAAGCTTAAATATAACCCCCCACCCGAAACTAGTAATAGATGGAGATGGTTTATATGGGCGAAATACCTAAGGAGGTGTAGGCAAGGTGGTGGGATGCTGGGAGAACTGGCACTGTGACGAGGTAAGAGGTTGCTTTTATACTCTCATAATTAATTGGAATTTTAGATGCTACTCCCGAACTTAAGTTTAGTAACTTCATTAGTCACTGTTGTATATGTATGTCTAATTAGTTCTCATGTACAATTATCAATTATTATGTTTTATTTGTTTGGCTTTTTGGGCACTTGGAGATGTTATTGGACACTAGGATAAATATTTTTTTTAATGCTATAACTTTTGATTGCTTTGTCATATCAAACATGTTACTCAGTTACAGGAGGCATGATTGAGAAAAAAAACTAAAGCAAGAAGCTACCTTATTTATACCCTGAGATACATAATGTAAAATCAGAAAAATAAGGAAAAAAGTAATTTTTTTGCTGAAGTTTTTTTTTTTCTTCAGCAGTTTCTTAGGCAGAGATTGTCATAATTTATCATAACCTTTATCATAAAACATTTGAAAAGTTTTCTTTCAAATGAAACCAAACCATGTTTACTTTTTTCTCGAGTTATAAGCCTTTAACTTTGGACATCCCACCGAAACAGGAAATCTTTTTAAACACCTTCAAAGCTTAAAGGGTTAAATGTAAAACCAAAAAATAAGAACATTGAACAACATCCAAAACTTTCAAGAAAAACTTCCAGATGTGATACTGAAATTAAAATGCTTCAGAGGCTTCAGAGTAAAAGGCATTCAGCGTTTGTACCTCATCTGTGAGAAGAGAAAATAATATAGTTTTACCCTCAAGCATCCTCCTTTGAGTTGTTGCTCGGTGGCATGTCTCAACACAGAGAAACAATCTTCCAGCAGTGCTGTGCGTCTCAAAGTCAGATCGTAATACCACTACACAAGCATATTATTATTATTCAAAAAGAACTATCTGGACACAAAAATATTTCTTTAGGTAAGTTTTAGGTTTTGGTCAAGCAAAAAATACCTGTCGTTGTCTAACGTTCAAAAAGCTGAATTTGGCCTCTAGGTTAAAGATGCATGGAAGCGATATAAGATTGTTTATAGCTGTCTGTAACAAAGGAAATACAACGAATCATGCTATGTTATCTTTATATACATGCATATTAGATTTGTGGTTAAAAATGTATTAGTACTCACATTATAGTACTGTTGCAATGCCACTATTTCATTGACATTTCCATTCCAGTTATGCCACCACAAATTGTTATGCACATCATCATTGGTGGCTTGCAGCTGTTGATGTGAGAGAAAGAGTTTGAATTAGTTGTCGACCTGTATCGGTCTGGCTGATATCTGCCATTTTGATCATCAGAATCAGATGCTAACTATGCCTCCAAAATCTAACAATAGCATTTAAAATAGATAAAGTGGATTTTTAGGATAAATCATTATGATTAATTATTAAGTAATTCTGGGTACACTGTAAAAAGTGGTCACCAGCCATTCTTACCTTGAGGATTTATTTCTACTTGATCTAGCACTTACTTGACTTGGTTTCTACAGTCATGTTAAATAATAGTTTTCACTTGAATAAAACATTTTAGATGTTACACCAGGAAATTTATTGTACATACTTTTGTATTTTATATACTTTTGCTACCATATACAGTATATGTATTAATGTAGCCTTAAATCAAGATGATATCGCCCACCCTACTCTCCACATATGCATTTGAATTACCCATATTGTTTGACAACTAGTTTTTATTTGGTTCTTACCGTATCAAGAAGATCATTGATCTCATGAATGATGAAATCACTCTTTGTAATGTCTTTGCTGGCACTACAACAGACCTTCACAAGAAACACAAATGTATACACTATATTAAACAATTATCCAAAAAATTAGCTTAAAGGGGTCATGGCATACTCTTTTTTTTATATAATTTTATTATCTTCCTTGCAGGTCCACTGACCTAGAAAAAGGCTAGAAAAAAAAATTGGGCACCAAAAAACGTAATAATTTAGTAATATATGGCCATTTTCCACCCTGTCTCTGGCCCTCGGTCTGAAACACTCGGTTTTGGCCTAACTACCTCCTTTAAACGTCAATGTAAATGTCCACTGTTCAAATTGGCTAACATCGTGCAGCCCCTCGAATACAGCGATATTTGAAACTCAATTGGAAAAAAAACGAACAAGCTCCAAAATATTATAAAACTAATTTTCAGGGTTTACACATAGCACACATCCAACACATTGCATTCGGATATATTAAACTGCTCATCTCAAGCACAGCTGTTAACACTGCACCATAGACATCAAACAGTCTCTGGAAACACATCAAAACGGTCAAAGACGTCCATCTAGTGCATATTTACATACACCAACAATTAAAAATAGTGCAGATGGGCGCAAGTAATTGCATTCACATTAGCAATGGTGAGCATGATACGGAGATTGCATTTTTGCTCTAAAATAACATTTTTACTCCACTGACAGTTAGGTTTAGGGTTGGGGTTTGAGTTAGGGAGTAGGGTTAATTAAATATGCATTCCTGTTGACAGTATTTCACCATTAACAACTAAAAATACAACTCGCTTTTGGTTTCACCCTTTGGACAACATTTCACCTCAAGAAAAGAACTTCCATATTCGCCCACTAGGGGCAGTCGTTCAAATTTCTGTAAACACAGACTGATTACAGAAGCAGAAGCTACAAAGTACAAAAAACAAGATGCAGCACAGCTGAATGAAACAGAATGTGGTCTCCTTTTCAGTCGTAACTTGATACTGTGTCTTTTAAAAGCAGTGCGAGATACATGACAATGCTCAAAGATGTCTGTCTAGTGCATGTTTATATACAAATATAATTCACAATAATCCAGATGAGTCCACTTTGGTATTCAGGAAATAGTCACACTAGGCCTGTCTGTCTTGCTCTATCTCTGTTTACAAACTGAGCAAAGGTGGGCGGGGCCAAGGGTGCGATGATGTATGGTAGGCGTTGATGTTGTTGCTGTAGAGGCAGTCATGAATTAATGAACCCCCCTAGTGATGTCGGCAAGTAGAGAACGAAGCGTTTTTAAACCTTGGTTTCAATTGAGTTTTGAGTTCTGAAATGTACGTTATGTTTTTATAGTAGAATGACTTCTAATATGTCAAAACATCAAGGAAAATGTGATTCTTCATGACATGACATGACCCCTTTAAATGTTTAGTTGCAAATTTAACTTCTAATCTATTTTATAACTAACCTTATAGAGCATCTGAAGGACCTCCACACATTTCTTCAGGCGTGTCGGTATGTCACAGTTCATGTTGTCGACAGCAATCCTGCCAATTAATTTGGCAGATGCCTTACGAAATAACTTCACCAAGCCTTTAAGGCAATCATCAGGCAGTCTGGACCAGTAGTTTTCTGAAATTAGAACATAAAAATATTAGATAAATAAAACAAATTAAACAAAAACAAAGGTTGAAAAGTACTACAGTTTTACCTAACAACTTAAGAGCATCAGATTTCAGATGAAGAATTTCAGAGGCCAGTGCTTCAGTGAGTTCAATTCTTTGTGGAGTCACTCTGATGAGCTCAGGGAGAAGAAGGTAAAGTCTCAAAGATTCCTCACAAATCGGATTCAGATTGCAGTTTGTGCTCAGAGAAGGCAGCACGGTACCCTGAACCGCCTTGACTACCTAAAGTACAAAGATCATGAACCGCAAACATAATCGCACAGGAAATCAACATGCTGCTTCCACATGTTCATGTACCATGAAATCGACCATATTTGGATGATTGATTGACAAGCGCAATCCCCCATCAACAGTTTTTTCTTTCCATTTAAACATGTTTACATTTCCCTGTGGTTCTACTGATTTCACACCACAAAAGTATTCTCAGAATTCTCCGGTTCTGGTCCCATTGAAACCAGAAAGTAATTCCATTCATTCCTTGACATGGGCTCTAGTCCCGTGGAAGCCAGGAAGTAATTGCATTCACATTAACAATGGTGAGCATGATTTGGAGATTGCAGTTTGTTCTAAAATTAAATATTTACTCCATTTACATTTATACAGACGCTTTTATCCAAAGCGACTTACAGTGCACTTATTACAGGGACAATCCCCCCGGAGCAACCTGGAGTTAAGTGCCTTACTCAAGGGCACAATGGTGGTGGCTGTGGGGATCGAACCAGCAACCTTCTGATTAGCAGCCCTGTGCTCTAGCCACTATGCCACCACCACTCCACTGACAGTTAGGTTTAGGGTTGGGGTTAGGGAGTAGGGATAATTGCATAGTGAGTGGTGGTGGCGTAGTGGGCTAAAGCACTGAACTGTTAATCAGAAGGTTGCTGGTTCAATCCCCACAGTCACAACCATTGTGTCCTTGAGCAAGACACTTAACTCCAGGTTGCTCTGGGGGGATTGTCCCTGTAATAAGTGCACTGTAAGTCACTTTGGATAAAAGCGTCTGCCAAATGCATAAATGTAAACGTAAATTAAATATGCATTCCTGTCGGCTTTCACTATTAACAACTAAAAATACAACTCGCTTTTGGTTCCACCCTTTGGACAACATTTCACCTCAAGAAAACTTCCATCTTCGGCTACCAGGGGTGGTGGTTCAAATTTCAGTAAGCACAGACCAATTTCAGAATACATATTACTTCCTGTTGCCAAATTAACAATGTATCTTAAAGTTAAAATGTAATAAACTATTTAAACAAATTTTCCATTGGCCTTACCTCGGATATAACCCTTTCCTTCTTCAATATCTTTTTAAAAGATCTTTTGACCTGGTCGAAATCCAAACCACAGAACTCCACAGATGTCTGGTAATGTTTGTCACAACTATAAAAACAGAAACTGGAATAAAATCTTTGATGGATGACAGCGTATTTTAAACAATGTGCTAGACAAGTCTACCTGGATCCAAGTTACCTTGTTTTGAGAAAACTTCCATTCAGAGATGCAGCGGAGGAAAACACTTTGTTAATTTCCCTGTAAATAACGAAACAATCCTATTAAAAAAGGTTTCAGTCTATTGCTAATCGTTACCATGTGTAGGTGAACTGTCCATGGTTCACACGGAGTCAAACACTCACTTCTTGATTGTTCTCCATGACTTTGAATCACATTCAGACAGCCATCGGTCAACCATTCTGTCGTTTAATGTCAAAACCCCTCTGTCCAGATTGGGTTTTCGCTTCGCTGATTCATTCCCAACTTCCTAAAAATAGAAACAATGCAGCAATAAAGTAACTGTTTGCAAATTTGTTAAACTGTTTGTGCAAACTGGTCTTACCTTGAAGCACAATGCAAAGGAATGGTTCTCGCCAGCAATGAGTTTCCCAACTGCATATGCATGATTAGATTCTGTGCACAACACATATTTGGTTAATGAGCAACATCATGAATATAAACATTTTCATAACAAAATTACCTATTGCTATACTTATTTGTAATTACCAGTTGGTAGCTTCACAGGTAACGGCAGAGACTGATTGCACATTTGTCCGTTTCCCAACTGCCCTTGCATCCCACATCCAAATGAGTAGACCAGCTTTGACGATTCCACTAATACAAGAGTGTGATTTCTTGAATACAACAAAGAAAAAAACCTAATTACTAATATAAACAACAGGTAAACATACATAAAAAGACATATTTCTTTTTAACCATGAATATTAACATTGATTGCAATACAGAAAGTAAACAGTATTATACCTTCCACATGTGACCTGGGACACTTCAGATCCCCAAAATTCAGCAACCACCCGCGGATGATGTTCATCACTAAATGAGTTGTGTCCAAGTTGGCCAAAACGT
Organism: Moxostoma hubbsi; assembly: GCA_032164185.1. Classification (NCBI taxonomy): domain Eukaryota; kingdom Metazoa; phylum Chordata; class Actinopteri; order Cypriniformes; family Catostomidae; genus Moxostoma; species Moxostoma hubbsi. The sequence goes on from JAVLUX010000006.1 coordinate 5,703,630, forward strand.
CCCGATCCAAATGTGAACACAGTGCCGCCCTGATAACACAAACATATTTACTTCTTCATCATGAATATAACAGTATATAAGCTTGTTATAAAACCCTTCTCTGGCATTGTGGAATGTACTATAATACCAAATAACTGGTATAAAATATAATATGATTGAATACCTTTGATATAGTGGCAGTGTGTTCCCCTCCACAAGAGATGAACACAGTTTTTTTTTGGTTCAGTCTGTTTACAACTGTTGGGATGTGTCTGTCTGTGATGGCAACAGAGTAAATTCATCACTTCCAAATACAGTATCATATTCATGTATTAACATGGGCTTTACATTGCATTGTACTATTCTCAGAAATGCCATATTACTGTGAGGTGACAGATCGGATAATAATGGGAACCTTTGGTGTCTCCTAGGCCCAGCTGTCCAGCGTTGTTCTTCCCCCATCCAAACACAGCTCCAGAGAGAGACAAGGCGAAGCTGTGGTCTCCTCCAGCGCTGATCTGAGCCAGAGGAATTCCAGACAGACTCTGAACGTGTTGAGCAGTCAGAGCGCCAGATTGTCCTTCCTTCAAACCCAGCTGACCGTGAGCGTTCTCACCCCATGCAAACAACTGACCATCTGAGAGGAGAAGAGGATCAACTTTGCACATCTACTCTAGCAAAGGCATTTATTTATTTATTCATTTATTTTACAAAGGTTGTGAGTACCCTGGGTTAGTGCCATTGAATGCTGGTCTCCACATGCAATCTGTATCACCTGTCTGTTTTCCAGGCCTTTAAGAGGACTGCAGGAACAAAACAATCCAGTCAAAATGAGTCATTTAAAGACATCAAACAGCAATATTTATAATGTATGTATATATGTTCTTTATTCTTATTCTTTAAAAAAATAAAAAATAAAATTATATATATATATATATATATATATAGATAGATAGATAGATAGATAGATAGATAGATAGATAGATAGATAGATAGATAGATAGATAGATCAGAGAGAGTGAGTTAGACAGACATACAGATAGTGGAACCCCTTGGAATTACCTGCATTTATTGTATGTATAAATTTGTCTTAAAATATGGTTTGATCTAATTTATAATAATAAATGAACACAATTTGTTTTAACGAATATCACACATTGAATTGTTCTTGTACGTATTGAATACATAATTCAAACATTCTCAGCGTAGGTTGTAAAAAGTATGTGAACCCCTAGGCTAATGACGTCAACAAATTAAGAGTCAGGAGTTGGCATAGCTGGCATCCAATTATTAAAACAAGAGATTGGAGGTGTGGGTTAGAACTACTTTTACTTATTAAAAGCACTCACACGTTTTGAGTTTGCTAATCACAAAAGGCATCTGCTGATGTGGACCATGCCTCGCAAAAAAGAGATCTCAGAAGACCTACGATCAAGAAGTATTGCTTTGCATAAAGCCGTAAAGGGTTAAAAAAAATTCTGGAAGAGCTTAGATATTCATCTGTCCACAGTTAGACAAACTGTCTATAAATGGAGATGATTTAGTACTATAGGTACTCTCACTAGAAGTGGCCGTTAGATATTCATCTGTCCACAGTTAGACAAACTGTCTATAAATGGAGGTGATTTAGTACTATAGGTACTCTCACTAGAAGTGGCTGTTAGATATTCATCTGTCCACAGTTACACAAACTGTGTATAAATGGAGATGATTTAGTACTATAGGTACTCTCCCTAGAAGTGGCCGTCCAGCCAATATGACTCAAAGGGCACACCGCAGGATGCTCAATGAGGTCAAAAAGAACGCTAGAGTGACAGATAAAGACTTGAAGGAATCACTGGAACTAGTTAACATCTCTGTTCATGAGTCTGCTATACAGGAAATCATTAAACAGGCATGATGTCCAAGACAGGACACAATGAAGGAAGCCGCTACTTTCCAACAAATACATTGCTGCACACCTGAAGTTTGCCAAAGACCACCTTGACATTCCATAACGCTACTAGTAAATATTTTTGTGGCAAGGCAAAGAGCTATGATCTGTGAGAAAATCAGCAAAGAAACGTTTTCGCAAAGATACCATCTCACACCCGACTGAGCAATAAATGCCTCACTGTGAGAATTTAGAAGAATTCTGACCAATTCTGGGGGTGTGCTTACCTCCTTTATGCAGATAAGGTGTGACCCCCGGACTTCCAAACCTATTCATCCCCAAATTCTTATTGTCATTCCATTTGGTTGTGGTCTGGGTATTTGAGGAAGTTTAGCACATTGTTCATGGGAAGTTTCTGTAGCCAGAAATCCCAGTGGAGCTTACACTACGTACTTTGCCAAAGTCATCTGTTACTCTTCAGATTCATCTTTGAGCATTATATATTTTATATTTATTAATTATGTAATTGGCTTGATACATATTTACCTTTCTAATAAATTGTTAAACTTGATTCTATTCTGACTTATTCTGACTTCTTGCCTTTAATAGATTATGTTAAGTCCTTGTTGACACAAATCTGCGATCAGCGTTAGTACAAACTAACGGCTCAGCGTTGATAGAGCATCGGGAATGTCTTCTGAGACCTTAGCTTTCTGGCTAACTATTCTGTATAAGATCTCAATTGATGATCATTAACTATTGGAATCTCAAGCTAAATTCGAGGTCTAATATTATTGAAGTCAGATTCGGTCTTAACTAAATCAAAAAGTTATGACGCTACAGCCACACGTGCACGAAAAAGACGAACACGCAGATACCTTCACCACTTCGCTGGATTCCGCCATTGGGCCAGCGAGGTGGCATTTTCACAAAGACATGACATATTATAGTTATTTATGTGTTGTTAGCTAAAGCACATTTTGTATTGTCTCCATTTTAATGACCAATTAATGCAGAAAACCAATTAATTCCAAAGGGTTCACAAGGGTTTTCGTGCCACTGTATATACATTCTTATAAATGCTTTATATGCATGGTATATAATACTGCTGGTATTGGCGTTATACCTGCTGTCGGACAAAACATATGTGCACATAGTAGCGTTATCCATATTAAGGACTTTTCCTCCATGAGCAAGAAGGACCGCACCAGTTCCTCCACAGACGATTGATCTGATTTTGTGTTTCTTTAGCTGTAGTGGTTCTGGAGTAAATAAAATATTGAAAATATCAGTTCAATTACTGTTCAAATATAATAACAAATATACATTTCTCATTTAGTTGGTCACACGTTATAATAACTTTCATTAATAAGTCATTAACCATCATTTTATAATGCTTTACAGATCAGTGGTTCATGTATTTTGAAATATGAAAATACATTCAAATGTTGCCCTAAAAGTATTTGGACACTTACAAATGTAGAGGCTTACATTTAATTGCATTTGAAACTAAACAGCAAAATGTCAAACCAAGTTGCATCTGCAAACAAATGATGAAAGACCTTTTCTCAGAACGAATCTCACTTTTTTGCAATGAACTTCAACAGATTGATTCCAATGTCAGGTCATCACATCATGGACATGTTTTATATATATATACACACACACACACACACACACACACACACACACACACACAGTATATTTTTCTCCCCTTTCCTCCTCAATTTGGAATGCCCAATTCCCAGTGCACTCTAAGTCCTCGTGGTGGCATGACTCCCCTCGATCTGGGTGGTGGAGAATGAATCTGTTGCCTGCATCTGAAACCCTCAATCTGTGCATCATCACATGGCTTGTTGAGCACGTTACCATGGAGACATAGTGCATGTGGAGGCTTCACACTATTCTCCGTGGCATCCATGCACACCTCAACACGTTCTCAACTGAAAGCGAACCACATTATAATGACCATGAGGAGGTTACCTCATGTGACTTACCCTCCCTAGCAACCGGACCAATTGGTTGCTTAGGAGACCTGCCTGGAGTCACTCAGCAGGCCCTGGATTTAAACTCGTGACTCCAGGGTTGGTAGTAAGCATCTTTACTCACTGAGCTACCCCGGCCCCCTGACAAAATCAGCTATTTCTGTAGGATACTTTAATTTTCTGGAAGTCTTTAATTTTTTTCTCCTAAAAAGTATACATTTGCTGTTCATTTGAATTTGGTCGAGTGCATTATCACATTAAAGGTGGAAAAAGATTTGACCTTCAATTTTAACAAGGGTGTGTAGACTTTTTACATCCACTGTACTGTTTTAGATCCTTAAATTACACAAACATCTTTTTGTCAAATGTTTGGCTCGAAAGGCTTGTGCTTATTAATGCACCGCCATACAATTTACAATGCTTTATATATTTACATGTAAAGTGTCCAAACTTCATGACATTACTGACTATTTATGTTTTCTTATTATTCACAGGCACTGTTTAGAGAGAGCAGCAGATCAAGAGGAGAGAGGCAAGGGGACATGGCCCGAGCCGGACTCGAACCCCAGTCTGTCGCATGAGCACAGCTCAATGTGTCAAAGCACTTCCAATGACTACAAGAAAATAGCTCTGCAAGGCTTATTATTATTTTTTTTTTAAAGGAACATAACTAATGATCTTAAACGTTATTAAATAGCTAGTTATTTAATCAGAATTCAATAATCAGTTATTTGTTACCATTTCGTTTATCATACTTAGTCTGCCATCATGGTCGTTGTCTTCAGCGCGCAACCTCATGACCGAGACCTTCCCATCCCGGATGAATCCAACAAAGCTTCTTCCCGCTGACAGGTCCTGTATTTCTGATTTTGGAAACATGACGCGTATACCACCAAAATCCGCATGTCTGACATGATCAGGCGGTAACAACCCGAAGCCGTCCCGGACCTGCGCTCCCCAATAACACAACATCCTCACCGTTCTCAGCACGAATGGACTGAAGCTCGACCTCTCTCACAATAAATAGAGCCTGAGTCGAAAACGAGAGCGAAACAGCTGACCGGGACTTCCCACAAAACGAAAGTAATTGACACATATTTACAAAGTTGCTTCCGCCCACTTGTACGTTTTGTTGTGATTGTGAAACGCATGGATGTGGATGGTAATGACGTGTGGAAAACGAAACCAAACTAGGCTATAAAGTAAACACATCGACACACACTGTGGTGTTGTAAAACCAGTATTACTGTAAACATGAAACTAGGCCCACTGTATCGTTAAATGTACTTGGGCAAAGTGAAAATATTATCGGTTATTATTTGAGTGACGTCACTGCCTTGGACGTACCGAATCACTCTTCTAAGCTGTTCATGGTGTATCAAGGAAATGCAAATGTATTTTTCCAGAAGTCTCTGACTCTGGATATTATATAATCTCATCCAAATTCAGCAATTTCTCACATTTCATCAAATTTAGCAAATGTGCAATGTCAGGAACACGGTTGACAGGTAGAGGATCACATAAGAAGGCAAACGACATCAGAAGAATTTACAAGAAAAAGTATTTAATTTTTATATTCAAATAAACATACACAAAAATTGGTCATGTGGTTATAAAGTGGTACTGGTTGGCAGGCCTACAAATGCATTCTATCTTGGGTAATATGGTAATAAAAATAACAAAGTGGTTTAGTTCATAGATTTACTGTGTAGGGTGACCATATATATATAATGAATAACAGGGTTCAAAACAGTGTTACTATGAATGCAAACTTTAATACAATGAAATAGACACTCTTAGCATAACATAAATATATATATATATATAAATAAATAAAAATGTCCAACATTCTTTTGAATGTCCATGGACTAAAATAAAATATTTGATAAGTGTAGCATAATTTACTATTACTGTTATTTTGAATGGCCGTGGAAAATGAAGCAATGTGATAAAACATTTTCCTGTAGTCCGTTAATTTACCTGATGAACTTTCACCTTTTGCTGACCCTTTATGCATCGCAGAGCTGATGTGTGCTTCTAAATCACATGCACCTTTATTAGCAACTGACACATAATAGAGCCATCTTTACATGCCATACATCCTGCTTCCCACGGATCTCGACCTGGATGAAATCATGGGAATTTTTTGTACAAATCTTCTGTAAATTTGCACTTTCATTTGGGCATTGTTTCCACTCAGCTGTCATTTGCTGCTACTGTCAAGCAACTGTTTGATGCCACACAATGAAGTCTTAGACTAGATGCACACCATAATGCAACTAAAGCTGAATCCCGGACATTTTTGCAAATTTAGAAATTCCGGCCGATCGCTTTTTTTAAGGTCCAAAAAAAGAGGACATGTCTGGGAAAAAGAGGACGCATGGTCACCCTATTACTGTGCCAACTGAAGATTGCTCTGAAGAACAATTAAATGGTAATTGAATAATAATAAAAATAAATACATAAATAAAATTGAATAAGTATAGCATTAACATTGCATGTTCCTTTACTAACATTTGAGGTCTGTACTATTAAGTCAAGCCATTTTTATTTGTATAGCGCTTTACACAACACACATTATTTCACAGAAGCTTTACAGAAAATTATGCTTCTTTAATTATACTTCAATTAAAATTATACTCTCTTTAATTCTGTAATATCTACATAAACCTACAAAAGTAATTCAGTAGTTCGCAAGTAAATGTAATCCTGCATTGTGCATAGTGTAAGTGAAGGGAGGTGGAGGGATGCCAGAAGACTCTATGCCACATAGAGGTAAACAGAAATGTAAGTGCAGCGTAGTTCTAGCAGGAAGTCTAGCAGCTGTACATCATCGCACCATTAGCTGGGTAACTCTTAGCCAATCACATGTAAGCCGTTGCTTTATAAGTCTGCTCACAATCTATCACATTGCTGTTTCAGTGTGCTAACACGGCAACCTCCACCACCCCACCACCACCTGTTGAGTCCCGTCCTGCATGGGGATAGGCTCCTCTCCCCTGCCTCCTATCTCCGGCAGGATATGACGGTTCCGAGTACTACAACTTCGGACCACCAGACGGGGCTTACGGCAAAGAGAGACGTTACATTTCTGTTTTATATTCATCAAATAAATGTCATCTTCAATTTCACTCAAGTCTGCGAGTCTTCCTGATAGAAGTATATATACTCTTACTCTGGCTCTGTGATTGGTCGGATTAAATGACTTGCTCCTACCGAACCTTGTTAAATGAAACTCCATTTTGACAACTTTTAGAAAAATATTTTCCCCTACCAGGGCAATAATGTAGGTTATCAATATTGACCATATATTTGCACATTTGTAACTGAAAGAGCTCCGGTTAATACGTATGTAACATTTCATAAAGAGATTCAGGCAAAGTCCACACTCATATGTTTTCGTTTGTAAACGCATATTTTTCTCTATGTTTTGACCTTCTATCCACACAGAGAGTGTTTTTGTCTAACGAAAATACAGCTTTTCGAAAACACTATCCCAAGTGGATGCATTTGGAAACGTTAGAGTTCGGACAGGAAAAACGATATTAATAAACAATGACGTATTTTTTGTCATGTGACGCAGTCATCTGATCCATTCAACCCCAAACAATTAATATGGCGGCTTATGTTGTAGCGGCATTGTTGTGCCTGATATCCACTTTGAAAGCATTGTTAAAGATAAATGTTACTTTCTATAACCTTCACAATGCATTCATTCAAAGGCAATGGAAAGTTACTCAGAATTGCTGTTCGGTGGTGACGAAACACGAGAAAAATTGCGTTTCAGACTGTACATAGAAATGACGCAGGCTAACACTTCTTTCTTTTGTTATTTCCAAATGAGCAGTGAGGGGATTTAAATGTTTTCAGACGTTTCAGTGGGGACGAGCCTTTAAGTGCAATCAGCAACATATATTTTGGGGCCGGCTTATACCTTGAGGACATTTCACCTCCGTCCAAAAACCTCACAGAAGTTGATAGCATGCATTAACTTGTTGCGAAGTATGTCAATATTGCTGTATTTGGGGAGATGCAACATGTCAAAACAGATCTGGGCTTCTGGGAAACGGTCATCTGGCTCAGAAAGGTTCAACTGCACAATCTTTAGTTTCCGCTTTGAGAGACCTCCGGCAGGAACACAGTCCGTTCCATACATGAAAACTAAACAAGAATGAATGGAGTGAGGATAGATGGCAACAATGGAAAATTCCACAAAGGTGCAGGTTAGATACATGCATCATAAAAGCATAATTTCTTGTTTACGTGCTCAATTGAGTTACATATCTTCAGCCAGCAAATTAAAACTTACGTAGAAATTTCTTCTTGTTCTCTTCAGACAACTCGAAGAAAACAGTCCAGAAATTCTTGATAAGCTCATCAGAGGGAGAACAGTGTTCGTAGGTAGCACACTAAAATTAGCAATAGAAAGTTAGGTCCACTGAAAATGCTTCTAGTAAATAAAACTTAACATGCTTGCTGCAAACTTGCATATTTTTGTACTGTTTTACCTGGTGAAGGTCTTTCCACGTATATTCAGGTGAACCATGAAAAAGCTCCTTGAGTTCTTCAGGGTGGAACATTCTCAAGGCACTGAGAGGAAAACCTTTCGTAAAACCTCTTGAAAACTGCTCGAACTGTTTCGTCACCGCCTTGTTGAAAACGAAGTCAACATACAAATCCACATACCTCTCTGCAAAAGGACAAAAACCTAGTGGCTTTACTTTGCAATTATAAAAATATTTTTTCTTGCATCTTTTCCAAGTAAAATGAATTGTGAAGTAAAACTCAAATCAATAGCACATAAACACAGGCAGTGCAAAACATTACTACCTATTAATTATGGTCACTGGAATCTGACATCCATTTGGAATGAGTTCTTGACCTTTGACCTGGAAGAGATACATAATGCTAACATGTAACGCAAGTATCCAAACAACAGCTGTCTAGACTCTAAAAGGAGAGAAATGTGAAAACTGTATTACCGTGAAGTCCAAAAAGAGCTCATCCACCACTTCCTCATCCTCCTCCAGAAGATTTTGCAAACTTCTAATTTGGGATTTAAAAAATTATATTAAAATGGCTTAATGGAAAACCTGCTCTGAAATGCATTTTGAGACCCACAATGTATTTAAACTGTTCATTTAAATGGTCAGTGCCTATTTCATGCAGCAATAAGCCAAGAAAGGCTTTGCATAACTGTGATTACCACGGTTAAGAGGTGTTCTTAGGTACAAAACCGTACTATGATAAAATGGTCTGCACTTATATAGTGCTTTTTTAACAGTAGAGGTTACCAAAGTGCTTTACACTGTGTCACAATCACCCATTCACACACACACTCATACACCAATGGGGGCAGAGCTGCCATGCAAGGCGCTAGCCTGCCACTGGGAGCAAATTGGGGTTCAGTGTCTTGCCCAAGGACACTTCGGCATGTGGAGTCGTGTGGGCCAGGAATCGAACCATCAACCCTGCAATTGGCAGCCAACCACTCTACCACCTGAGCCACTGTCAATTATTTGATACATTAATTATTGGAATAAACAATTCTTCCACCAAGTAAAACAGATTTACACAATTTGGCACATTAATACAAAACAACATGATACCATTAGTATTCAAAGATACAGAATTTATACACAAAGAGAGGTTCTATCCTAGGACTTCTAATACAGGACTAAGTAAAAAAAAAAAAAAAAAACTTCTCCAGATTAAAGTCATTATAATTTTAGATTTAATTTGCAGTATTTCGAGAAAAAAAGTCAAAATAAAATGTTTAGAATTAACTCATACTATGAGAATAAAATTCATTGAGTTTTCAAATTCAAGGCAAACGTGTCTCGAAAATAAACCCGTTACATTTGGAGAAATAAAACTCATAATGAACCATCTACTTTTCCAGGCCACATTTATATATAAAAAATATACATTCACAGACATTTAATATAACTTCATTGGTTTCAGCCCCCGATCGACACTCATGCACTCTGCGGAACGTGTCCTTGCTCTAGAAAGAAAAAAGCTAGACGCAGTGCGACAAATAAAACTTTCCCCTGGTATCTTGAGGCGAGTTTTAAAGAAAAACAAAACAACAAAAAAACCCATCTGCTTTGTGTCGGTCTCAATAAAGCTCATTTGGTATCTTTTGAGTGCAGGTTTGGGAAAGAGTGTCATGTCTAGTTTTCAAGTCTTTTATTTTGAAAAGTTTAGTTCCTGTTCATGTCATGTGTTTCCCTAGTCATGTGATGTCCTGTTTTCCCTCCATGTTCACGTGTCTTGTTTTAATTGGTTTATTATTTAATTATCTTGTTTAGAGTTCTGTTTGTTCATTGGTTTATGTTCCCCCATGTCATGTATTTAAGCCCTGATGTTACCATTGTCCATTGTGGAGTATTGTTAATGTAACACTGTTGATTTGGTCAAGCCACAGCCAAGCCACAGCCAAGCCACAGCCAAGCCACAGCCAAGCCACAGTCAAACCACAGTCAAACCACAGTCAAGCCACAGCCAAGCCACAGTCAAGCCACAGTCAAGCCACAGTCAAGCCACAGCCAAGCCACAGCCAAGCCACAGTCAAACCACAGTCAAGCCACAGCCAAGCCACAGTCAAACCACAGTCAAACCACAGCCAAGCCACAGCCAAGCCACAGTCAAACCACAGCCAAGCCACAGCCAAGCCACAGTCAAACCACAGTCAAACCACAGTCAAGCCACAGCCAAGCCACAGTCAAGCCACAGTCAAGCCACAGTCAAGCCACAGCCAAGCCACAGCCAAGCCACAGCCAAGCCACAGTCAAACCACAGTCAAGCCACAGCCAAGCCACAGTCAAGCCACAGTCAAGCCACAGTCAAGCCACAGTCAAGCCACAGTCAAGCCACAGCCAAACCACAGTCAAGCCACAGCCAAGCCACAGTCAAACCACAGTCAAGCCACAGTCAAGCCACAGCCAAGCCACAGTCAAGCCACAGTCAAGCCACATTGAAGCCACATTGAAGCCACAGTCAAGCCACAGTCAAACCACAGTCAAACCACAGTCAAGCCACAGTCAAGCCACAGTCAAGCCATAGTGTTGTCTTACTCTAGTCATGTTTTGTTTATGTCAAGTCTAGTTTAGTCATTCATGGTTTTGTTTTGATTCAAGTTTGTAGTCAGGGTTTTGGATATCACGTTTTATAATAAAACTGCACTTGGGTTCATCTTCACGTCTGCGTCATCATCTTCATCATTGTCCTTGCCAGCAACGTTACAAAGAGGGGGCGTGGCTAATCCAATGGCTCAGCTTGTGGAAATTCTAGAAGGGCTAAAATCGCTTACAGCACCTTTAACTTGGCACAGTCTATAAAGTGCGGCACACCAGCGCGAGACACTTAAAAAAAACAGCGGGGTGCGTGTAACGGTCAAAGATAGTGCATGTTTACATACAGCAGAAAAAACAAACATACACAAATGTGCATATAAACATTACATATAAATATCTACGTACGCTAATGGCATCATCCTGTAAAATGTGCTGTCACATGTGCATTAATAGCAATTTTACAATGGCTTCGATTCAAACACAAATCAACTGAGTAAAATTTAGTAGAATTAAGATTTTTTTTTAAATGTATAAAGAGTCACATGTTTACCTGGCCTCCACAGGGGACAGTTCCTCTAGATCACCGAGTGTGGGACTCAGTTGGAGGAGTTTCTTGAACAACGCCAATGGAAAGTTAATGTTCATGTAATGATGGTTGTACAGTGCCATTCCACACATAATGCCGATGTAATAAAAATCAGTGACATCACAATTTTCTTTGTGTATGCACTGAAAAGACACAAGAATCTTACATTAGCATGTTTCGATATAGGAGAAGCATTCTGTATGTGTGTGACATATCAGGAATGTTTGGTGTAGCAGTAGTACATACATCAGGATTGAACCAAACCACTGAATTCTCACAGACTTCCAGCAGCTGTTTCTCCCATGTAAGAATAGACTGTGAAAGTATGGAGAAAAACTCAGCAGATAAGCCATTCTCATCGACGCCATTCTCACCAACAAATTCCACCTGTACAATTTCAGAAAAATAGCATGAAAAAAAATACGTTCAAGATGCCGTAGGTAAAATCCAATATCAAATATTTTTTAAAAGGTCAACAATTATGGAGCAAATCAATAAGCATGAATTGCGCCCACTGTTACGCCATTTATTTTTCACGTGCTGTTTTATAGGTTGTTAAGGTCAGTTCGCACAAGGAATTACACAAATCAGGTTGTTTTGAAAACTCGCTTTAATTTTAATATTGATTGCACCAGGCAAATAGCGCTGACTTTTGTAAGTATGATGCATATTGAGTATCTACTGTATATTGAGCCTAATTTCCATTGAAAGAAGGTGTGTTTGCACTGAAAAGAATGATGATGACTTAATCAATATTTTGTAACGCCTTTTGTGTTCCCGGTCAAAAATGACTGGCCCACTAAAATGGTTATTAAATACCTCTTATTGCATATATTATCAGAAGATCTTTTTTGTTAACTTCTTTTTTATTAATTACAACAGGTTCTGTATTTCGCTTCTGAAAACATTTTTAAAATATCTATTAGTTTATTGATAGTAAGATTCATTGAACTGAGCTCATACCAGGATAGTGGGGGGGCACTCCCTGGAATAATAATAATAATGTAATAAATTAATAAGCATTTGCTCGAAGTAAACAAAATAGGTGTCTGTTATAGGGAGGAGGGTGGGGCCGGATCGTGATGCTACACACCCGGCCCCTAATCAGGCTAATCAAGCCTCAGATGGATAAAGGCCAACTGGAAGCTGCAGTGCGAGAGAGAGAGAGAGCGTTTACGGGCAGCTGTCTCTCTCTGTCCGTTTGTATTTGTGTCTTTTGGTTTAAGTTCTTAATTAAATATCATTTATATTGTCAAGCCGGTTCTCGCCTCCTCCTTTCCCGTTAATCCCTTTACAGTGTCTTTTTAAAGCTTAGAATCTGGATTTTAAAAAGCATAAATAATGCTTTTAATTTGCTGACAAATTATAACTATTTTGTTTTGTTTATCACAACAATTATATTCAGAGTTAATTAATGCGCACTCACGGCCGGGCCCCACCCTCCTCCTCGTCACACATACATATAACATAGACAATGACATATCATAACTTACAGCATACTATCCCGATTCAAACAAGCCCAAACACAACATAATATGTAGATCTTGAAATATCCCTCAAAGAGTGTGTATGGAAAAAAGGGCACTCAACATGTGTGTGCGTGTGTGTGTGTGTGTGTGCGTGTGTGTGTGTGTGTGTGTGCACATGTCTGAGGCCTTTGAACAATTTTCCTGAACATTTAATGTTCGGACAGTTTTGACCTGAACACAATATAAAGGGTTAATGTACATTTTCATGGTGCTGCGCTATTGCAACACTTTTAGTGTCAGGGTGAAATGGATTATGGGTGGTTAGCGTACACACATTTCTGTGCAGAAATACAGTGGTGCAACTGTTTGGAGAATTTGCCCCTTTCACTTTTAGTGCTATTGCTGTAAAATACTACCTTCATTGGAAGGGAAAAAGAGTGGGTGCCTTGTCTTAGATACTGAAGTGTGTCCTCCAATAATGATTGCCTGTTTATGTGCAACATGTTGCCATGGACAGAGAACATGAACCGGTCTATGTTTTGAATGTGTAGATCCTGCAAGTGCTAAAGAAAGTAAGAGCAAAACACTTTAAAAAGTGGTTACATCCAATGTTAACTTAAGGTGATATTTTTACTTAATCTAGCCCTTAAAATTGATTTAGTCATGTGATTTTTTTGGTTATTTTTACAGTGTATGTTTGCTGAAAAATGTGTATTTACATAACATTATTACATTAAAATTGGTACAACATGTTAATTCAAAAATGTCTCTGACTTACAAAGAATATTCTCTGTTTAGATGCGGTGTCAGCCACAAAAGGGAAATCAACCAACATTTTCATATTTCCCTGAAAGAAAAGCATGTTAGTGATATAAGATTGCTTATAGTTGTCTTGAATAAAAAGCTTAAAACATTTTCACGTGAATCTCTTTTAAATATCCATATTCCCCATGTTTGTCATTGTAAAAAGTGGTAAGCTGCAATTCTTATTTATTGTTATGTATTTTGTTGGTTTAATGTATTTATGTTGATTCATTGATATATATATATATTTTATTTATTTTCTCCCCTTTTTCTCCCCAATTTGGAAAATAAAAATGTTCTCCAATGGATCAAATCTTTTGGGTTTTTTACAGTGACGTTAACAAAAAAGTCTTTGATACCCACAACATAGTAATCTCTCAACTCCCGCAACATATCGATCCCTCCACTCTGATCAAGCCACCAACTCGTGTCAGTCAGGTCTTCGTTGGTCACCTGCAGCTATTGATGTAAGAAAAACATAATTCTGTGATATTTAATTTTTTCGTCTAAATTTATTTTTGTGAGATAGAATTCAGTATTGTTTTGGTTCTCACCGTGTCAAGAAGATCATTGATCTCATGTATGATGAAATCCCTGTTTGTGATGTCTTTGTGGGTCCTGCAGAAGACCTTAACAACACAAATACAAAAAGTATACACTGATGAGCCAAAACATTATGACCACCTGCCTAATATGCTGTTGGTCCTTCGTGTGCTACCAAAAGAGCACTGACCCATCGAGGTATGGACTTTACAAGACCCCTGAAGGTGTCCTGTGGTATCTGGCCTGCAAGATATTAGCAGCAGATCTTTTAAGTCCTGTAAGTTGTGAGGTGGATTCGCTGTGAATCGGACTTGTTGGTACAGCACATCCCACAGATGCTCAATCGGATTGAGATCTGGGGAATTTGGAGGCCAGGGAAACTCTTCATCGTGTTCCTCAAACCATTCCCAAAAAATGTGTGCAGTGTGACAGGGCGCAATATAAAAAAATATTGAAAGAGGCTACATACATCAGGGAATACCATTGCCATGAAGGGGTGTACCTGGTCTGCAACGATGTTTAGGTAGGTGGCACGTCTCAAATTGACGTCGACATGAATGGCCAGACCTTTCCCAGCAGAACATTGCCCAGAACATCACTTTCTCTAATGGCTTGTCATCTTCCCATAGTGCATCCTTGTGTCATCACTTCCCCAGCTAAACGGCGCACACATACCCGGCCATTTAAGTGATGGAAAAGATAACGGGACGCATCGGACCAGGCGACCTTCTTACACTGCTCCAAGGTCCAGTTCTGATGCTCGCGTGCCCATTGTAGGCACTTCTGATTGTTCGGTTACCATCTAATCTACCCAGACCTTGATTTGCAGCCTTGTTAGGAGACGATCAACGTTATTTGTTTCACCTGTGAGTGGTCATAATGTTTTGGCTCATCTGTGTACCGTATATTAAACTTCAATTATAAAGTTATGAAGTTAAATGTGCTATCAATATTTTTTTTCATTTGATGTAATGTGTAAGGAAGGCACCTTATAAAGCATCAGAAGGACCTGCAAAAAATTCTGCAGGTGTCTTGGAATGTCCTGGTCCAGTAGACCAGCAGCAATCCTGCCAATCAAGTCAGCAGTTTCTTTGCGAAATAACTTCACCAAGCCTTTGAGATAGTCATCAGGGAGTTCGAACCAGTAATTCTCTGAAAATATAACAAAACATAAAAATACCACTAGACAAATAAAAAAAAAATACATAAAGGTTGAAGAGGGATTCCAATTTTACCTAACACCTTCAGAGCAGCAGGACTGAGTTGAAGGATTTTGGAGGCCAGATCTTCAGTCAGTTCAGTTCTTTGTGGTTTCTGGAGAACTCTGATGAGTTCAGGGAGGAGAAGGTAAAGTCTCAGAGCTTCTACACTAGCTGGGTTTTTGTTCAGAGAAGGCAGCAGTTTACGCTGAACAACGTTCACAACCTGAGGCACAGTACAAAAATGTAAGCTACATCTGTTTGTAGACAATCTTAATATTTTCTGGAGATTTAAGATTAAACTTTACGTACCTTTGATATTACCCTTTCACTCTCTGATAACTTTACAAAAGACTGTTTGATCAGGTCAAAATCCAAACCACAGAGCTCCACAGATGTCTGGTAATGTTTACCGCAACTAAAACATTTAAGTTGGCAAAAAAAAGTTGACTGCATTTTTTAAAAGAGAAAATAAAAGTAGAAAGTGCTAGACAAGTCTAACTAATTACCTAGTTTTGAGAAAACTTCCATTCAGACAGGCAGCAGAAGAAAACACGTTCTTGATTTCACTATAAACAATAAAGTATTCCACTTAAAAAAAAGCTTATATAGTTTATTTATATCCATTAACAATAAAGCTGGAATTGAGTCAGACACTTACTTCTTTATTGTTCTCCATGCCTTTGAGTCACATTCAGACATCCATCTGTCAATCATTATTTCGTCTAATGTCAAAACCGATCTATTTGGATTTGGTTTACACTTTGCTGAAGCATTCCCAACTTCCTAAAAAATACAAAAAAGTGAAATACAAGTAACCACAATATAGCAATAATTTAGTTGCTAAACTATATGTGAGTGAAAAAAAAGGATTGTCTTACTTTGTTAAACAAGGCAAAGGAATGGCTCTCCCCAGTCGTGAGTGTTTTAATTGTATATGCATTATTAGATTCTGTGTAACACAAATATTTATTCAGTCGATGAGCAACACTATTCATAACATTCATCCATCCATCCATCCATCCATCCATGCATCCATCCATCTATCCATGCATCCTTCCATGCATCCATCCATCCATCCATCCATGCATCCATCCATCCATCCATCCATCCATGCATCCATCCATCCATCCGAAGTCGGGTCGCGGGGGCAGCAGCTCCAGCAGGGGGCCCCAAACTTCCCTATCCCAAGCCACATTAACCAGCTCTGACTGGGGGACCCCAAGGCGTTCCCAGGCCAGTGTGGAGATGTAATCTCTCCAACTAGTCCTGGGTCTTCCCCGAGGCCTCCTCCCAACTGGACATGCCTGAAACACCTCCCTAGGGAGGCGCCCAGGGGGCATCCTTACCAGATGCCCAAACCACCTCAACTGACTCCTTTCGATGCAAAGGAGCAGCGGCTCTACTCCGAGCTCCTCACGGATGACTGAGCTCCTCACCCTATCTCTAAGGGCCTGCCAACTTTCTGAGGAAACCGATTTCGGCCGCTTGTACTCGCGACCTAGTACTTTCGGTCATGACACTATTCATAACAAACCAATCCATTTCTATTTGATTTGTAATTACCAGTTGGTAGCTTCACAGGTAACGGCACAGACTGATTGCACATTTGTCCGTTTCCCAACTGCCCTTGCATCCCACATCCAAATGAGTAGACCAGCTTTGACGATTCCACTAATACAAGAGTGTGATTTCTTGAATACAACAAAGAATAAAAACTCATAAAAAGTGTAATATTTGTTTTAGCCGTGTTCAGAATATGAATGTACAATGGTTGTATATGAGATCTGTATTGATTTTCTGAAATATTGATTGCAATACAGAAAGTAAACAGTATTATACCTTCCACATGTGACCTGGGACACTTCAGATCCCCAAAGTTCAGCAACCACCCGCGGATGATGTTCATCTCTAAATGAGTTGTGTCCAAGTTGGCCAAAACGTCCCGATCCAAATGTGAACACAGTGCCGCCCTGATAACACAAACATATTTACTTCTTCATCAAGTTCAGTTGTGAATATTCATTATAAAATGGTACGCCTGCAGTAATGTGACATCTCAATACACATTCTGTTCAGCTTGTATCCATTTATGGTAAATATGAAATAACTAAACTACTGTATAATATCATTGGTATAAAATATAATATGATTGAATACCTTTGATATAGTGGCAGTGTGTTCCCCTCCACAAGAGATCAAGACAGTTTTCTTCTGATTTAGGCAGTTTACAAGTGTTGGGATGTGTCTGTCTGTGGTAGGACAGTAAATTGATCACATTCATGCTTTGATACGGGCTTGACCCTGCACTAATCTCAAAAGAGCCATATTGAGTGGTGACAGGCTGGTTACTGTATACAATCCTGTATCGATACCAGATGTTCAACATTCCATATAATCTTAATGCATTATCAAAGAAAATGACCTTTGGTGTCTCCTAGGCCCAGCTGTCCAGCGTTGTTCTTCCCCCATCCAAACACAGCTCCAGAGAGAGACAAGGCGAAGCTGTGGTCTCCTCCAGCGCTGATCTGAGCCAGAGGAATTCCAGACAGACTCTGAACGTGTTGAGCAGTCAGAGCGCCAGATTGTCCTTCCTTCAAACCCAGCTGACCGTGAGCGTTCTCACCCCATGCAAACAACTGACCATCTGAGAGGAGAAGAGGATCAACTCTGCACATCTACTCTGGCAAATGCATTATTTTTATAAGTTCATGTCAATCTAGAGAAGCCAACAGATTGCCAAAAACTAAATGGCAGCCATTGTCTAGTCATTTGGTGTTTGGTGGAATGGCTGTGAATACCGTGAGTTAGTGCCATTGAATGCTGGTCTCCACATGTGATCTGGATCACCTTCCTGTTGTCCAGGCCTTTGAGAGGACTGCAGAGAAAAAACAAATATCAAAGCTCCGGCGTTAAAGACTGTCAGGTATGGTGTACACAGAATAATAGATGTTGAAACTTGACCCCTCTAGTTGTCCCATTTAACCTGTATTCACCCAATATTTGTTTTAGTTAATAATGATGGTATTGGTGTTGCTGCCTACTGCCTAAAAAACATACTTGCACATAGTAGATTTGCCCATATTAAGGACTTTTCCACCATAAGCAAGAAGTACCGCACCAGCTCCCCCACAGACGATCGATCTGATTTTGTGTTTCTTTAGCTGTAGTGGTTCTGGAGTAAATAAAATGGTTTGATCAATTCAGTCTGTTGAGATCGTAAACACACAGTGATGACAAATAGGCTATAATTTCTTATTTTGTTACACAGGGTAACTTTATTTTAACTAAGTCATTAACATTCATTTTATAATGTCTAACCGATTAGTGGTTCATGTACTTTCAAATATGAATAGACCTACATAAATATATATATAGATGCCTCAAAAGGTATTTAGACAGTTAAGCCGCACATAAAATGTACAGGAATACTCCGGGTTCAGTACATGTTAAACTCAGTCGACAGCAAAATATTTAGACTCGTCCCTTCCTTTCTTTTAAAAAAGCAAAACTGGGTTACATACAGTCAGGCACTTACAATGGAAGTGAATGGGGCCAATTTTTGGAGGGTTTAAAGGTAGAAATGTGAAGCTTATAATTATATAAAATCACAAACATTAACTCTTCTGTTTAAACTTCTGGTCAAAGTTCTTTGAATACTAATTTTTACAGTCATTTGAGGGTTTAAGGGCATCATTTCGTTTTTATCATGGCAACGAAGTTGTAAAATTGGATATAATTTTCCACCTAAAGGGTTAGTAAGCAATTGGATTACACTAAAGTAGTGTTAATATGCATATTGTTTATGTCTTGTGTCTATACTTTTGAAACACTTATTATTTAACGTTTACAGATTGGCCCCATTGACTTCCATTGTGAGTGCCTCACTGTAACCCAGATTTTTGCTTCTTTCTTTTTTTTTTATGAAAAGGAGGAGCAAGTCAAAATACATTTTTGTGGTGTTCAATATTGTGCCACAAATGCTGTGGATTGAGCTTAACTTGTATTGAACCCGGAACATTCCTTTAGGTTTAGTGAGGTTTTCAAACAAGATGGTAATATGGTCATTTTTATGGACACTACGTCACCCAGACGTCTATTTGTGTGTGTGTTTACATCTGGAAGATGCATTTCTTTTAGGTCGTTTGCTCATCTGCAATACGTCTAAAGACGTTTCCTCTCAGATGTCAATAAGACATTCAGCAGATGTCTTTGAGACGTTTATGATTAAGAAGGTTTGTAAATCTGATCTTTTTAAGATGTTTAGATTCCAGATGAAAGGATCTAAAACAGACATCTCAGAGATGTAAACATTTGTTTTTGAACATTAACATTAATTATCTTAATAATGATATAATATTGCCCAACGTTACTTTAAACTTCCATTATCATACTTAGTCTGCCATCATGGTCGTTGTCTTCAGCGCGCAACCTCATGACCGAGACCTTCCCATCCCGGATGAATCCAACAAAGCTTCTTCCCGCTGACAGGTCCTGTATTTCTGATTTTGGAAACATGACGCGTATACCACCAAAATCCGCATGTCTGACATGATCAGGCGGTAACAACCCGAAGCCCTCCCGGACCTGCGCTCCCCAATAACACAACATCCTCACCGTTGAGGAAGGACACCAGCAGTGATTCACTGCACTACCTCTGAAGCACACAACTCGTAGACTATTTAAAATAGTTCCCGCAAAACGAAAGTAACTCCTGAAACTGGTTTTGTTTTCTTATTCTTCCGCGAGCGCGCGTAGGTTGCGTAATAGTAGGCTAGAAACAGAAGTAGTGAAAATGGTGAAAAAGCACAGGGCAAATTCCAAGCCAGTTAAATAAATAGGCTATACTTCACATTCCTTTGGCTAACTAACTATTATATAAAAATAATAATAATAATTTTTTTTTTTTTTTTTTTTTAATTCTCCCAAATTTGAAACGCCCAATACGCTCTTAGTCCTCGTGGTGGCGTAGTGACTCAAATCAATCGAATCTGAATCTCAGTTGCTTCTGTGTCTGAGACTGTCAATCTCTACATCTTATTACGTGGCTTGTTGAGGGCGTAAAAGCAGAGACACTGCGCGTGAGGAGACTTCATTCTATTCTCTGCAGCATCCATGCACAACTCACTACAAAATGTGAGAAAACTACATTATAGCGACCACAAAGAGGTTAACCCAACATGACTCTACCCACCCTAGCAACCGGGCCAATTGGTTGCTTAGGAAGCCTGACTGGAGTCTTGTGACTTCAGGTGTGGTAGTCATCATCTTTACTTGCTGGTCTACCCAGGTCTCATATTGACTCTGTAAATTATACATTTGGTGATTGAGCTACTTTTAATAAATACGGTGCATTACGCTCAATTCAAACCACAGTCAGTCAAAAGACCACAGTAAGGAATGCAAGTCTCACACTCATTGAAAACATGGACAACATGACTTTACATACCAAAAGAATAATGAAACAAATAATATTAAACAATACTCTTTTAAACGCAAGTTTGCTGCATGATTTGTCACCTCATGCGGAAAGCACCAGTCAAAAACCTTAAAAAAGTCTTATTAGGGTAACTTTAAAAATGTTAATTTATCAGCCGATATAGCCTCTAATCTATCGTGCATTCCTAGACACTGTAATAGTGTACGTTGAAAATGCATTAAAAAAATTCTATCGTGCATCCCTAGACACTGTTATAGCATACCTTTGAAAAACCATTTAAAAAATGTATTTATACCATAACTCAAACTTTACAAGAAAACAAACTCAATTTCTTATATTTGATTAGCAACTTCATTATGTCAACACCATGACTGAAAGGTAGCTCAAGAATAAAAAGAGGGTAAAGTATATGAGAAGAATTCACAAGAAAAGGTATTTTATTTGAAATAAACATGCTTAAAAGAGACGTCAAATAAAAGCTTAAATTGTTATAAAGCTACACACACACATTCATTTTAACTTATGTAAAACCGTGTGATCCTAAAAATACAACAAAGATGTGCATTAATTCAGATATTTACTGTGAACTGCTGTCTGTATCATTAAAAAGGTGATTTAATACAAAAAAATACAATAAAACAGAATATCTAACACTAACATTGCATGTTTATTATAAACATTTGAGGTCTATAAACGACTCAGTTTTATGTACATTTCATAAAGAGTTTCTAAGTGCAATCAGCAACATATATTTTGGGGCCGGCTTATACCTTGAGGACATTTCACCTCCGTCCAAAAACCTCACAGAAGTTGATAGCATGCATTAACTTGTTGCGAAGTATGTCAATATTGCTGTATTTGGGGAGATGCAACATGTCAAAACAGATCTGGGCTTCTGGGAAACGGTCATCTGGCTCAGAAAGGTTCAACTGCACAATCTTTAGTTTCCGCTTTGAGAGACCTCCGACAGGAACACAGTCCGTTCCATACATGAAAACTAAACAAGAATGAATGGAGTGAGGATAGATGGCAACAATGGAAAATTCCACAAAGGTGCAGGTTAGATACATGCATCATAAAAGCATAATTTCTTGTTTACGTGCTCAATTGAGTTACATATCTTCAGCCACCAAATTAAAACTTACGTAGAAATTTCTTCTTGTTCTCTTCAGACAACTCGAAGAAAACAGTCCAGAAATTCTTGATAAGCTCATCAGAGGGAGAACAGTGTTTGTAGGTAGCACACTAAAATTAGCAATAGAAAGGTAGGTTTACTGAAAATACTTAAAACTTGAAATGCTTTCTACAAGCTTGCAAACTTTTACCTGCTGAAGGTCTTTCCACGCGTATTCACGCGAACCATGGAAAAGTTCCCGGAGTTCTTCAGGGTGGAACATCTTCCAAGCATTGACCGGACAACCCTCAGAAAAACCTCTTGAAAACCGCTCGAACCGATTCTTCACTGACTTGTTGAAAACAAAGTCGACGTACATATCCACATACTTCTGTCTGCAATTGAATTGAAAATAAAACCTGGTATTTTCACTTTGCAATGGCAAAAATGGAAGAGCACATTACATCTTTGGATATACCATTCCCACCTATTAATTTTGGTCACTGGAATCTGACTTCCATTTGGAATGAGCTCTTGCCCTTTGACCTGAAAGAGATACCAATGTAAGAGTCCAAACAGCTGTGTACACTACTATGAAAGCGAATCATTAAAACGGTATTACTGTGAAATCCAAGAAGAGCTCATCCACTACTTCTTCATCCTCCTCCAGAAGATTAATCAAGCTTCTAATTTGGGATTTAGAAAAAATGATATTGATTTGGCTTGACGGATAAACCTGCTTTTAAAAAAACATTTGAAGCCTACAGTGCAGGCCATTAACCATGTACCTGGCCTCCACAGGGGACAGTTCCTCTAGGTCACCGAGTGTGGGACTCAGTTGGAGGAGTTTCTTGAACAACGCCAATGGAAAGTTAATGTTCATGTAATGATGGTTGTAAAGTGCCATTCCACACACGATGCCGATGTAATAAAAATCAGTGACGTCACAAACTTCATGTGCGCACTGAAAAGACACAAAAATCATTCGATGTACTGTATCGATACCGTCCATAAGGGATAAGGCGGGTTTTGTGCGACAGCACGACTTACATCAGAACTAAACCAAATCAGAAAATTCTCACAGACTTCCAGCAGCCTTTTGTCCCAAGTGAGGATTGACTGTGAAATTAGGGAGAAAAACTCAGCAGATAAGCCCCTCTGATCGAACCCATTCTCCCCAACAAACTGGACCTGTTCAGGAGACAGTTGCATTAAAAATGCTGGAAGGAATATGTCACGATGCCTTTGGTAAAATGGCATTTCAAATATGGTTCAAATGATCACAGATTCTGTTTCGGTGAGCTGATACTACCTTCAATTGATAGGAAAATGAGTAGAGGTCTAGTTTGAGATACGAAAGTGTGTCCTTCAATATTGTTTCCCGGTTTATGTCCAACTTGTTGCCCTGGAAATTTAATAGGTCCATTTCTGCAATGCTCTGCAAGAAAGGATCCTGCAAGTACTTAGAAAAATAAAAGATAAATTGTTAGCTTTAGGGTTTGGGAATTTGGGTATTTAGAGTATTATACAATTATTAGCACATTTAGACTAGTATGAAATACACTGGAAATAAAATGATGTTGTGGGGAAGTAAATAAAGCAGAAAAGACTGAGGGGCGGATTAAGGATGCTGCAGACCACCCTGCTTCTGTCGTGCTGATATTTCACTCCCTAGCATCCTGATGTTTAGGGATGGGTGTAGGGATAGGCATTGGGGATAAGGACCCAAACACTCCCTATAAGGGTTAGGGTTGGTGTAGGGGTGGGCTTTAAGGGGTAAGGACCAATCAGGTAGCGGGGAGTAAGAATCTGGCAGGGAGTCAAATTTTGGCAGAACACCGGGACTGAACAGCATCACTTTGATCATCTCTTAAACATGCAGAATGTGCGCTTGACGACACCGCGCATCTGGATATATGCCAGATTATAACACTTTTAAACATAATTTGATGATTATTCAATTAATACCAGCTGAAATGATCGGTTGAAAATGTTCACAAACATTTATTTTAAATAAAATTCATTTTACTGACTACTTTCATTTGGCGGTAATAGCGCGATGTAAATTGCACAGTGCAAATTGAGTTTTGTGAATGAAGCGCAATCTTTCATGAGCCTTATTTACATAGAAAGGAGGCATATTAGCGCGAAAAGGCATGACAATGAAATTTCAGCAGTGATTGCGCCCGCTAAACTTGATCGTGGGTTAGTGAATAGTACAGAAGTATTTGTGCTGCAGTACCATGCCCAGCGGTGGTGCAAATGTTTAGTGAATCAGCCACTGAATATATGCTAGTTTAGCGAGAACTTGAAAATAATATGTAAATTCACATTTGTACTCAGTTCAAACATAACAGTAAATATTATTAATTTATTGATCGCTTGTTAGCTTTACAATGTGCCATCATGTATCAATCCTAAAGTAGAAAACCTTTTCATATTTATTCACTAATTTTACAGGTAAATAAAATAAGCACATGCACTGGATTTGAATAATTAATGAGCTTGCACGGTTTCACTGTTTATTAACACCGATTTTATTGTTGATTTTCTTGTTACGTTTGGTAACTTCTTGTTTTGTGTTGGCTGACGTTAGTTTTCTACTCAAATTTACTCGTTAATGACGAAAAAATATCTGTTGATTGCACTCAGTAACTTTTGTCTTTGTGTCATCTTGGATTAACACTGACACCTAGTGGTGTGGATGCAGCATCATTTAAAATCAATAGTTTTCAGTTTTAGATGCTATTGTAGAAATTTATTATTTACAGTCAGCCGTGATTGCTTTGATCAATGAGTGAAAGTCTCAGGAAATAACAGGACAGTTACTGAGATTTAGCGAGTAGTATTCGGCTGGTCGTGTGATTCCAACATGGCCGCCCCCATGTGCGGACCCTCTCCATGTAGAATGAAACCGCTTTTATAAGATTACTGATATGACTGGAGTCTTCATTGTAATGCGAGTGCTCATGATTTCCAACATATATTGCAAAATTACAATTCATGTCTTTTGGAGTTAAACTTATTAATGAGGAAAAAAAGAGTGCACCTTTAAACTTTACTGTGGAAGATGTCACGCAGTACATGATTAAATGAGAACGAAATGTTAATTGACATTTTTGAATGTTCATTTGAGTGCCATTTACATCACATTTGTGAGTAAAAGTTACTGTAGTAATTTAAGTTAAATTTACTCACTTTAATCAATATTATTTCATAACATTAAGTAGATTTTACTTCATTTTCTACCATTAAATTGACTTCCAAAAACTGTGCAAAAACTTTTCAAGTAAATCTTACTAGTCATTTTTTTTCAGTGTACATATGAAGCCATTGTATGACTGTCTCTGACTTACAGTAAACATTTTCTGTTTAGAAATGGTGTCAGCCACAAAAGGGAAATTGACCAGCACTTTAAGAGTTCCCTGAACAAAAGAAAAGCATGTTACTGATATAAGATGGCATATAGTCGTCTTGAACAAATAACAATAAATATCATATGCTCATATGCATCTCTTTGAAATGCCCATATTATCATGTTTGTGGTCAGAAGTCTGTGATACCCACAATATAGTAATCTTTCAGTTTTGAAATTTCAATGAGATCTTCACACCCATCAAAATAAAAAACTGTGCCTACTATGGCTACATCTGTGGCTTGAAGCTGTTGATGTGAGAAAAAGAGGATTCTGTGTTATTTAGGCGCTCCTCAAAAAATGGCCTCTTTGTGAAACTGAATTCACAGTTGTTTTGGCTCTCACCGTGTCAAGGAGATCATTGATCTCATGAATGATGAAATCCCTGTTTGTGATCATGTCATTGTGGTTAATGCAGAAGACCTTTACAACACAGACACAAAAGTAAATGACTATTATAAAATTCACCGTTTAAACCAGTTGTCTATGATTGTGAATCTCATCTCGTGATCTAATGTGTAATGAAGGCACCTTGTAAAGCATCTGAAGGACCTGCACGCATTTCTGCAGCCGTTTCAGTATGTTCATTTTGCCAACGCAAATCCTTTTAATAAGCTTAGCAGATTCTTTACGAAACAACGCCACCAAGCCTTTGAGATAGTCATCAGGGAGTTTGGACCAGTAGTTCTCTAAAAATATAAGATGTCATGAAAAGTCTTAGACCAATACAATACAGACATAAAGGTTGAAGAGGGATTCCAGTTTTACCTAACACCTCCAGAGCAGCAGGATTCAGCTGAAGGATTTTGGAGGCCAGTGCTTCCGTACATTCGGTCCGTTCGGTGCGTTCAGTTCTGTTGATGAGTTCAGGGAGGAGAAGGTAAAGTCTCAGAGCTTCTACACCAGCTGGATTTTTGTTCAGAGAAGGCAGCAGTGTACGCTGAACAACGTTCACAACCTGAGGCACAGTACAAATATTGTAAACATTCGCTCATATAAGATTTTACATTTTTGGTACATTTTGGATCGGGCATTACCTCTGATATCACCATTTTATTCTCTGATAACTTTGCAAAAGACTGTTTGATCAGGTCAAAATCCAAACCACAGAGCTCCACAGATGTCTGGTAATGTTCATCACAACTTAAAAAAAATTAAATTGGCTTAAACATCTGTGATGGGTGACGGGATATTTTGAAGGAGAAATTGCTAGAAAAGACGAATTACCTTGTTTTGAGAAAACTTCCATTTAAAGAGGCAGTGGATGAGAACACTTTGTTGATTTCACTGTAAATAACAAAACAATACTTTTACATGGTCTTCTACATTCCATTTATATCCATATAACATTTGACTAATGCATTACAATATTAGGCTACAAAACATTTAATTAAAAACTAGTACGAATCCTCATAAGTTCCATGTTGAAGTTTTGAGCTGATATACTGAGATTTACTGGGGAACCCTAACTGGGCATTTGAAGTTTAGGTTGGAGAAAACGGCAGAATGTTTTGGGTGGCTACCTCTCAGTTAGTGCTCTAAAACATCCAGAATTGGTAAACACGTGTAGAGGTGGATCGATCCTGTTATAGGAGATATTCCCTTAAAAAGTTTAACCAGTTGGAAAAGACTAATCTACGGAGCCTAGTAATATTACATGAAAATGTAAACTTTGGTAATAAAAAATTATAACTTTGTGGTTATTATGGTTTTACTATACAAATACCATGGTAAAACCATAGCAACCACAAGATTAACCATGATTAATCTATAGTAAAATCATTTTTATTATATGGATTCAGTATACTGTATTAAAACCATAATTTCTTCCAATAACTATGTTTACTACGGTTTAAAATACGACTTTACTAAAACCATGATTTCTGCCCTAAACTATGTTTAGTACTGTTTAAAATATTACTTTAGTAAAACGCCTTGGTTACGCACGTATCCTCGGTTCCCTGAGACGAAGGGAACGAGACATTGCGTAGCTACACATATAGGGAGTGCCTTAATATATGACCTAGTTGAAACCTCTACAATAACGCCAATATTCTAACATTGGCTATGGTGTTTGAGCCCCGCCTTTTTTGGCACGAAACTGACTGCTATAAAAACAGGTGCACAAAAACCATTTCCTCAGACTTTCTGACTGAGTACAAGGAGTGCATTGCTCGTGCCTCAAGAACTCGGAGTCTTGTAGTGCGGCTAGCGTGCGCAATGTCTCGTTCCCTTCATCTCAGGGAACCGAGGTTACGTACGTAGTCAAGACGTTCCCTTACGTATCAGTACACTTGACATTGCATAGTTGCCCATATAATTGCATAGTTGCCCATATGGGGAACAGAATCCCATCATGACGCGCTACACGACATAACTTCCCAAAGAGGAAACGTGGCGGCGTCTTATGGGACTTTATGGTAAATTATAAAGGCCTGAATGCAGGCAGTTGTGTAAATTATGGGGAGCCTGCTCTTAAAGGGAAGGGCATATATATATATATATATATATATATATATATATATATATATATATATATATATATATATATTTGGCCTATGAATAGCAAGTGCTCTAAACAGAGAGGACTTGTGAAGAGAGATGTTACGTCTAGGTTGTAAAACCTTGCGAATGTGTTTTGATGGGACCATCCAGCTGCAAATCATATGTCTTGTAAGGACACACCATTCGTCCATGCCCATGAGAGACCATGCCTCTAGTTGAGTGTGCTGTAACACCAACTGGGAAAGTCTGACCCTGTGACACATAAGCCAGTTAAATTACATCGACAATCCAGCGAGAAAGTCTTTGTTTGGAGATGGACATTCCTTTTGTACATCCTCCATAGCATATATATAGCTGATCGGACAGTCTGAACTGGCAAGTATGCTCAACGTATGCTTGTAGCTCCCACACAGGGCAAAACAAATGCAATGATTGTTCCTCATCTGAATTAAATGGAGGAGGGAAGACCTCCAAGGTGAACCACCTTAAACCCTATGTACCTTGGGTACATAGCCTTTCCTGGGTTTGACAGTGGCTCTTGAAAGAGTGCCAAACTCCAGACATTAATTTCAACTGATAGTGCATGCAGGTCACCTACCCGTTTTACTGAGGCCAGAGCTAGCTCTAGTGCAGTCTTAACGGAGAGCATGCGCAAATCAACAGAGTCCAAAGGCTCGAAGGGGGGCCGTGCGAGAGCTTTTAGGACTAAAGGTAAGTCCCAAGTTGTAACTGTGGCCGGCTGAGCGGAGTTTAATCGTCTTGCTCATTAAAGGAACTTTATGATTAAATCATGCTTGCCAATAGAGGCGCCGGTTTCATGTGCTTGATACGCAGATATAGTCGCCACATACACGTTGAGCTTTGACGGGGTGACTCCTGCGTCTAATCGCTCTTAAAGAAATATTTGAATTTCATGTATCGGGCAGTTTACTGGGTCCTTGCTATGTGAGAGACACCAAACAGTGAACACCTTCCATTTTAGTGCATAGAGGCATCTTGTGGGCGGTGCTCTGGACTGTAAAATGATGTTCATGACTGAACGTGTCGGTACTGGCGTGTGTAGTGCGCACCGTTCAGGGGCCACATACGCAGGTTCCACATCTGGGACCGGGAATGCCAGATTGTGCCTTACGCCTGAGAGGAGATCCCTCCTCAGTGTTATTTCCAATGGTGAGCTGCACAGCACCTCCATCATTTCCGGAAACCATGGTTGGTTGGGCCATTTCGGCGCAACTAATAGAACCGTTTTCTTGTCCTCTCTGACTTTGCATATGACTGAGTGATTAAGGCATACCGGGGAAAACATATATTTGCATTTCGCCTGCCATTTGTGTGCCATTGCATCCGTTCCCAGCAGGGCTTAGGACTTCAAATAACAGAGGGGACAGTGGGCAGTTTGAGGATAAAGTCTCCATTCGCCCAGTATCACCCCTTAGCATGACAGTAGGCCCACGCTGTAATTCAGGTGGCCTGGGACATATGTCGATCTCAGGGAGAGATGATGCTCATTCACTAGGAGAAGGTGACACGTCAGTCTCAACAGTGGTGGTGAATGAATTCCACCTTGGTGGTTTATATATGCCACAACTGTCATGTTGTCTGAGCAAACCAGGACATGACAGCTCACTATTTCTGACTGAAAGCCTTTAAGGCTAGAATTACAGTCGATGGCTCTAAGCAGTTGATGTGCCATGCCCTCCTCGCACCCGTCTAGGTGCCAAAAGTCGGGCGTCTATTGCACACCTCCTCCCAACCTGTGTTGGAAGCATCCATGGTCACCACTTTCCACCTGCCAACTTGAGACTTGGAGTACCAAAGGGGACAGTGGGAATGATTTCTGCTTTGCCAGATAATTCCCAAATGCTCAATACAGTTTGAGGGTGAAGTCTCCTGAATTCCGCCTTTGTGGTTTATATATGCTGCAACTGTCATGTTGTCTGAGTGAACCAGGACATGACAGTTCACTATTTCTGACTGAAAAGCCTTTAAGGCTAGAAATACAGCCAATTTTAGAAATATTTCTAAAACAATATGTATGCATAATACAGTTACAATGTGAACTGATATGTTCAAATGTATGTTTGGCTGTGTTTCTGTGACAACTGAAGGGTGTTTGACAATGAACAAGGAGAAAATAGACATTATTTTGAAAAACTAAAAAATTGTAGTCCTGAAAGGCAGTTACAGACATGCATTTCACATTACCTCAAGAGCAGTGTTTGGTAAGTTTCTCGAAAAATGTATCTAATTAAATTACTGAAAATAAGAGTAATCCCTTTTGTTACTTTTTAAAAGAAAAAGTTATTTAATTACAGTAATTAATTAATTAGTAATGCATTACACCCAACACTGCTCAAGAGTGACATGAAGATAACACATACACTATAAACACTACAACAACAGCATAAACAGCATAATGTCAATCACAGCAATGTCTTAGGAAAAGAGTCAAACACTCACTTTTTTATTTTTGCCCATGATTTTGGGTCACTTTCATACACCCATCGTTCAATCATTCTGTAATCTAATGTCAAAATCTCTCTGATTTGATTGGGTCTAGGCGTTGCTGTATCATTCCCAAGATCCTTCAAAATACATAAAAGTACAATATTAGTAATCAAGTTAAATAGTAGTTAAACTATTTGTTAATGAAACCTGTTTATCCTACCTTGAAACACAAGGCAAAGGAATGGCTCTCCCCAGAAATGAGTTTTCCAACTACATATGCACGATTAGATTCTGTGTACAACAAACATTGAGTCAGTCAATGAGCAAAACCATGAATATAAAGATGTCCTCAACAAACCAACCCATTGCTAAAATTTGATTTGTAATTACCAGTTGGTAGCTTCACGGGTAATGGCACAGACTGATTGCACATTTGTCCGTTTCCCAACTGCCCTTGCATCCCACATCCAAATGAGTAGATCAGCTTTGACGATTCCACTAATGCAAGTGTGTGATTTCTTGGATGCATGAAAGAATCAAATGCCTTACTGAGTTTAACTCCAGCCATAATAACTTGTAATTATTGGTGTAATGGTAGAATAAAATTATGCTCTGAAAAAAAAGCTTGTAAACAGTTTAGTCTACCTTCCACATGTGATCTGGGACACTTCAGATCCCCACAGTTCGGCGACCACCCGCGGATGATGTTCATCTCTAAATGAGTTGTGTCCAAGTTGCCCAAAACGTCCCGATCCAAATGTGAACACAGTGCCGCCCTGATAATATAACCATCATTACATCATCTACTGCAATATTCTTACTTTACTATAAAATGGGATGTCTTTTCAATTTCATGAATTCATGATGGCTTTTTTAGTACGTCTTGATCATTCCAGTCCTTGAATTTTATTGGGCAAGCTTGGTATACTTTGTATCACTCCGCTTGTCTGTGTTCAAGGCTTTCCAAATAGTGTTGGGGATTTTGATTTGTTCATTTTGATTTCTTTTGCTGTTTCGTTTAGTAGCTGGTTGTTTCCATCCAGCAGTTTTTATGCAACATCCCAAAATGTGCATAAAAATATGTGGATGGAAACACCAAGATGCGAATATATTCTCTAAAATGAGCATAAAAACGTATATGATCACTTGAGGTGGATATATTTTTTTTATTCAATAAGAAGAAATGGGCATAAACTATGATGGAAACACATTTGCCTGATAAACTCCTATTGATTTTTTTAGGAATACAATATCACAAAAGTAATGTGACTGAATGACTCGTCCATAACTGGACTAACCAGTTGACCAATCATCACAACTGAAATGTTAACGTGTCCTAAAAATCCAAAGCCTACATTGTTCCTCATCTGAATTAAATGGGATGGAAATGTGGCTTTATTCGCATTGTTTTTGCTATATTATGATTTTTCACATAAATTAAATTCGCAACTTAAATGGAAACGTAGCTGATGACCATTTCTGCAGATTATATTTTACACCAGTAGGTGGTGACCAGGGCTGCCAATAATGGGGTATAATTGGACCTTTTTGTCCCAGTCCCAGGCTTGAGGGGGGCCCAGAGTAGAGCGGGGGTCCACTGAAAAGCTATTTCATTTTGTAGAGCCCATCGAATCGCGGTCAGCATGAGACGCGTATATATAAACACAGAAACAGTTGCAACCAGGAAACCCGTCCGGGTACAGCAGGTTGATGGTATAACTGTCTGCAACTGGACGGGGCCGATGAATGCATTTTGTACCGGGCCCACGAATTCCTTCCTGCAGCCCTGGTGATGACAAATTAGTGTCTTTCATGTTATGAGTGTCTTATTGACACAACCAATTCATAAAAAAACACTGATTCGTGCACCACTAAAACAATCGAAGTGAACGATAACGATTCATTTACTTCGATTTGTTTATTAAGGTTAATTCGAAACACTGATTTGTTCCCAGCTGATCAACCTAGTCTCAAAGAACTTTTTTAGGTTTGGGATGTATGTTTTACTCCATCTAATATTCATCTGAAAAACCTTGTCTGATTACAATAATTTCACTGGCTTTTGGCGCCCCCTGCTGGACATTTCACTGGGAAACGGCAGCAAAACGTGTAATGAAGAACGTGATTTTGCTTTGCAAACATGTTGCCACGGTCACGTGATGTTCATCTTTATCTACATCTTTATCTCGAAACCAGAGCATGAAAGCAGTGCAAAGAGCAAACTGTGCTTGATGCTTTGGCTTCTTTTGGAACTATTTCTGCCGGCGAAAAATAAATGTACAAACTAACTTGCCAATTTTTGTCTGAAACTTACGTTATTCAGTGCTATTTAAATGGTAAATAAATGCTTACACTTATATAGCGCCTTTTTAACCTTAACGGTATTCAAAGCGCTTTACACTGTGACTCATTCACCCATTCACACACCCATTCACACACCAATGGGGGCAGAGATGCCATGCAAGGCGCTAGCCTGCCATTGGGAGCAACTTGGGGTTCAGTGTCTTGCCCAAGGACACTTTGGCATGTGGAGTCATGTGGGCCGGGATTTGAACCACCAACCCTGCGATTAGTAGCTGTCATGCTCTACCCGCTGAGCGACAGCTCAGTTGGTAAAAAGCAATATCATACTCACAATTGTACCCTCTTGTGCTTTTGTGAAATGATTTGAATGCAAATGTAGTATGCACTATATTTGTCATAATACCTTTGATAAAGTGGCCGTGTGTTCCCCACCACATGAGATCAACACAGTTTTCTTCTGGGTCAGGCTGCTTA
Source organism: Moxostoma hubbsi (assembly GCA_032164185.1). Lineage (NCBI taxonomy): Eukaryota > Metazoa > Chordata > Actinopteri > Cypriniformes > Catostomidae > Moxostoma > Moxostoma hubbsi. The sequence goes on from JAVLUX010000006.1 coordinate 5,736,847, forward strand.
CAACTGTTGGGACATCTCTGTCTGTTAAACAAAGACAGTAATTTAATTACTTCCAAACATGCATTGATGTTGTATTTCACTAATGACAGATGGTTATTGTTTATGATGCTTTGACAAGATCAGGTTTTAAATATCAAGCATTCAACGCCACGTGCATCATTTTATGACATTATCTAAGAAGAGACCTTTGGTGTCTCCTAGGCCCAGCTGTCCAGCGTTGTTCTTCCCCCATCCAAACACAGCTCCAGAGAGAGACAAGGCGAAGCTGTGGTCTCCTCCAGCGCTGATCTGAGCCAGAGGAATTCCAGACAGACTCTGAACGTGTTGAGCAGTCAGAGCGCCAGATTGTCCTTCCTTCAAACCCAGCTGACCGTGAGCGTTCTCACCCCATGCAAACAACTGACCATCTGAGAGGAGAAGAGGATCAACTCTGCACATCTACTCTGGCAAATGCATTATTTTTATGAGTTCATGTCAATCTAGAGAAGCCAACAGATTGCCAAAAACTAAATGGCAGCCATTGTCTAGTCATTTGGTGTTTGGTGGAATGGCTGTGAATACCGTGAGTTAGTGCCATTGAATGCTGGTCTCCACATGTGATCTGGATCACCTTCCTGTTGTCCAGGCCTTTGAGAGGACTGCAGAGACAAATGTGTCAGATCTTCAAGGTTCAAAAAAATTAAGTTGAATTTAAAGGTTTATAGAAGACACCAAAGACAATTGCAATTTTATTGATATTTTGGAAATTGCTATTTCTACTGCTTATTGTGTTGCATCCAGTCACTTACTTGCACATCGTAGATTTGTCCATAATAAGAACTTTTCCTCCATGAGCGAGAAGGACCGCACCAGCTCCCCCACATTCAACTGATGTAATTTTATCATTCTTTATTTGTAACTGTTCTGGGGTAAATACAATATTTCTGGTTTTTAACGAAAATGCATTTCCAATTAAGTCGGTAACACTTTCATTATAATAACTTTCATTAATGAGCCATTTGCAAATATTATAAAGCCTAATGCTTAAAGGAATGTTCTGGGTTCAATACAAGATAGGCTCAATCTACAGCATTTGTGGCATTATGTTGATTACCAAATACAATTATGCCCTATGCGGGCACAGTAAAGGACTTACAATGGAGCTAAACGTAGATAAGCGTCAAATTACACACGTTTCAAAAGTAAAGCTACAAAATGTAAACATTATACATATTAATACGATTATAGTGTGATAAAATCCCTTACTAACTTTATCTGTATAAAGTAATATCCCACACCAGGATTACAGGTTGTTGTTGTTGTTGTTGTTGTCAAGGCCACTGTAATGGGGTTCAGGATGGGCAAGGATGAGGCGGGAACTGGCAGAACAGTCAACATAACTTTCATGATATGAATCGGCTTAAACAAACACACAGACACACACACATACACACACACACAGAGAGAACGTGTGTGTCTCTCTCGCTCTCGAACTGGCGCCCCCCCAGCTTGTCTTTATCCCCCTCCCGGCTGATTAGGACAATTCAGGGCCGTGCGTGCTTCCTCACTGTCCAGCCACGCTCTCTTCCTCCTCACAGCAACTACATTTGTTATATTGAATATATCTTTACACAGATAAGATTGTTAACGTGTATAATATTTACATATTGTTGCTATTGTGTCTTTTAACGTTTATGGTCTGGCCCCTATTCCCTCCAACTTCCATAATTATCTTACTGTACCCGCTAAACAACTGAGGGACGAATCAAAATTATATTTTGTGGAAATCAGAATTGTGCCAAAAATGCTGTCAACTGAGCTTAAAGGGACCGATCACCCAAAATGGAAAATTCTCTCATCGTTTACTCACCCTCATGCCATCCCAGATGTGTATGACTTTTTCTTCTGCTGAACCCAAACAAGGATTTTTAGAAGTTTATCTCAGTTCTGTAGGTCCACACAAGTAATGGTGGCCAGAACGTTTCAGTTCCAAAAAGCACGTAAAGGCAGCATAAAAGTAATCCACATGACTCCTGTGGTTAAATCCATGTTTTCAGAAGCAATATGATGATGTGATCAGATCAATATATAAGTCCTTTATCCAATAAATTCTCCTCCCTGCCCAGCAGGTGGCGATATGCACAAAGAATGCAGATCACAAAAAAACTAAAGATTAAGAAAGTGAAAGTAGGGCCTGGGCATCTCAGCGAGTTTTGACGCTGACTAGAGTCGTGAGTTTGAATCCAGGGTGTGCTGAGTGACTCCAGCCAGGTCTCCTAAGCAACCAAATTGGCCCGGTTGCTAGGGAGTGTAGAGTAACATGGGGTAACCTCCTCGTGGTCGCGATTAGGGGTTCTCGCTCTCAATAGGGCATGTGGTAAGTTGTGTGTGGACTGCGGAGAGTAGCATGAGCCTCTACATGCCGTGAGTCTCCGCGGTGTCACGCACAATGAGCCACGTGATAAAATATTCGGATTGGGAGAAAAGGGGATAAAATGTGAAAGTAAAAGTAAAAGAGAAAGTAGAGATTTATAGTAAAAAAGGACTTAAATATGAATCTGTTTCTCCACACCTATCCTATCGCTTCTATAGTCATGGATTTAACCACTGGAGTCTTATGGATTACTTTTATACTGCCTTTATGTGCTTTTTGGAACAGAACATTTCTGGTCACCATTCACTTGCATTGTATGGACCTACAGAGCTGAAATATTCTTCTAAAAATCTTTGTTTCTGTTCAGTGGAAGATGAAAGCCACACACATCTGGGATGGCATGAGGGTGAGAAAATTATGAGAGAATTTGTATTTTGGGTGAAATCTTCCTTTAACTTGTATTTAACCTGAAAAATTCCTTTAACATAACAAACCAAAAAAATACATTACATGCATACTATTATGGGGTGCCGTTTTTTTTAATTTATTTTATAAAATGTGTTACAAAAACTGGTTAAATCGTGTCAGATTTAACAATAAAATCTGCTCAACTTGGCCAGATTTCTGTAAATAAGCATTTCATATTTTTTTTTCTTATTTTTGTTTGTAATAATTTATTGTGTAACAAACATAATATCAAATCTAAATGTAAATGTTAAATATAAATCCTACATATAAATCTAATTATAAATCTTAAATGCAAATGATTAATGTAAACACTAAATCTAAATATTAATGCGCATCTATGTGCAGATTGACGGTCTCAGATGCGGAGGTAGCTGGGATTTGTCCTCCGCCACCCGGATTGAGGCGAGTCACTACATGACCACGAGGATTTAAAAGAGCATTGGGAATTGGGCATTCCAAGTTGGGTGAAAAAGGGTGGGAAAAAAATCACCCCAAAAACTTACAGGAACGCAGGGTCATTGCCCTGTCACGCTGCTTTAACGTCACCAGTCAAGACAGCCCGGGGGCATTATTCATTTGCATGTAAATGTTTAGCTCAAGATTTATATTTAACAATTTTATTTAAGTTTGATATTTTATATTTACATTTAAAGATTTAACATTTGGATTTACACTGGTGGCCAAAAGTTTGGAATAATGTGCAGATTTTGCTGTTTCGGAAGGAAAATGGTCCTTTAATTCACCAAAGTGGCATTCAACTGATCACAAAGTATAGTCAGGTCATTACTGATGTAAACAACAGCACCGTCACTATTTGAAAAAAGGTCATTTTTTTATCTAATATAGACAGCAGCCATCACTCCAACACCTTATCCTTGAGTAATCACGCTAAATTGATCATTTGGTACTAGAAAATCACTTTATATTGCCATAATTCGCCTTTTATATCAAACACAGTTGAAAGATATTTAATTTGTTAAAAGAAGCTTAACATTGTCTTTGTGTTCGAGTTGTCACAGTGTGCAGTAGACTGGCATGTCTTAAGGTCAATATTAGATCAAAAATGGCAAAAAAGAAACAGCTTTCTCTAGAAACTCATCAGTCAATAGGTGGCGGGTGTGGAGAGTGACATGCGTGTTGCACTGACAGACATAAAGCCCAGGCTTGACAAACTGTGTAGGAGCCACCAGGCCCACCCATCCCATTAACATGCTCTCTTTCTCTCTCACACACACACACACACACACACACACACACACACACACACACACACACGCACGCGCGCGCACACACACACACACACACTCCCGATGTTGTTGAATGTTGCCACCAGGCCCAGCCCTCCCATTGATATGCTCTCTCTTCTTCTTTTCTCTCTCACTCACACACACACACACACACACACACACACACAGTGTTGAATGTTGCAACCAGGCCCAGCCCTCCCATTGATATTCCCTCTCTCTCTCACACACACACACACACACACACACACACACACACACACACACCCTCTCGTTAAGATCTCTCTCCTTTCCATTCACTGACACACAGATACAATGTTGAATGTTGAAGTTACGGTACCAGATTTGAAGATGTTGAAATTACTTTACCATATATGAAGATCTGACATACAAATGTTATTATTACAACACCAATAAAGGTTAATGGATGTTCACCTAGATGTTTTATTTATTTATTTCTACATTTGCCATATGGAAAAGGGGGGCCTTGTCATGGAAAAGTTTGGGAACCCCTGAGTTAGACTGTAAGGTTCGTGAGAAGTGCCCGACAAGACAGTCACATCTATGGCAAGTGTTACAGGAAGTGTGGGGTGAAAGGTCACCTGAGTATCTGGACAAACTGACAGCTGGAATAACAAGGATCTGCAAAGCTGTCATTGCTGCAGGTGGAGGATTATTTGATGAGAAATCTGAAGTATTTTAAGAAGTTCTGAAAAAAAAAAAATTCTAATTGTAATAGTAATTTTTCACATTATTAATGTCCTGACTATACATTGTGATCAGTTGAATGCCACTTTGGTGAATAAAATCCAATTTCTTTCTGTAAGAGCAAAACCTGTACATTTTTCCAAACTTTTGGCCGCCTGTGTAGATTTAGGATTTACATTTATAATTTATATTTAGGATTTATAATCATTAACATTTAAGATGTATATTTATAATTACATGTTGGATTTAGATTTAACATTTATATATAATATTTAGATTTAGATTTGAGTTTTACGTTTAGATATAAATTGTCATTTTATATTTATATTTTATATTTATTTAAAATTATTTGTTGCACAATAAATTGATTAAAAAAAAAATAATAGCGATATAAAATGCTTGTTTACAAAAATCTGGCCAAATTGATCAAATTTTGTTGTTAAATCTGACAAAATCGAACCAGTTTTTGTAAAAAAAAAAAAAAAAAAAAAAAAAAAAAAAAAATTATAATCATTATTTTTATTTTTTTACAAACGGCACCCCATTTAAAATATATAACATAACATAACATAACTGTTCGTTTATCATACTTAGTCTGCCATCATGGTCGTTGTCTTCGGCGCGCAACCTCATGACCGAGACCTTCCCATCCCGGATGAATCCAACAAAGCTTCTTCCCGCTGACAGGTCCTGTATTTCTGATTTTGGAAACATGACGCGTATACCACCAAAATCCGCATGTCTGACATGATCAGGCGGTAACAACCCGAAGCCGTCCCGGACCTGCGCTCCCCAATAACACAACATCCTCACCGTTGAGGAAGGACACCAGCAGTGTTTCACTGCACTACCTCTCAAATCAAACGAGAAATGAACTCGAAAGTTACGAAGGAACCGCTACTTATCAGCCTTAACGAAACCTCAGCACTTTCCCACAAAACGAAAGTAATTCGTGTATCAATGTGTGTCTACAATATTTGGTATTATTTTGTTACAAAAGCGAGTAAGTAACTAATTGTGGGGAGGTTTGGTAAAAAGTTTTGTAAAAAACGTTATTATAAAAAAAAATAAAAATAAATAAAAGTCTGCGTCCCCTACACGCTCACTACAAACACGCCCACTAAAACGACACGCCCACCACACGCCACGCCCCTTTAACAAAACCGTGGAAATGCTGAGAATGATTTGAAGTAGGTTCTTTACCAAAGAGATGTTGACCTTCACAACTGCTGTAAAGCCATCTTTCAAAAAGTTGAACAACAAAAATTATAATTGCAATTTTATTTCTGCGGTTTTTTTTTCTGCGACCAATTAAAACGTGGTTGACCAAGACTCTTCTCATCGACTAAAGTTTGGTCGACTATCAGGGGGCAGCCCTAGAAAACACATTTGCAAACAGCTTTGATAGTAACACCATTGTGTATTTGAATACGGGTTCCCCTCTCCTCCCACGGCAGCTGCAGAGGGACACACGAGGGAGGCGTGCGAGCATGGGGTAGAGCGCGGAGGTTTGCCTGCCTCTCTCATCCCGCCACGGCTGGGAGCACACTGACTCAGACCTCGCTTAGATTGATTATGAGCACATTAAATCTTAAAATGCTTTTTCGTTTTCAATTTGAATAAACAACTTCACTCAGCTGCGTCCATAGTAACAGCCATAGTAACAGTCACTCATCTGCTGTCGCTGTGATACGTGTTCTCTATGTCATGGTGGTTTGTTACAGCGCATGCTCATTAGCTGATACAGCAACACACATAAATGTACGTAATCCATTTTAAATGGCATAATAAACTAATATTATTGTTTTAGCAATAAATGTGTAATCCAAGTAACATAGTTTTAGTCATGTCTGTAACAGTAATCAGATTACTTAATTTAAAAGTAACGTGTTACATTACTGTGTTACCACACAATGTAATTCGATTACAGTAACGTTTTGATTTGTAACGCCTAACACCCAACAGTGGTGAGGTGGAAGTTTTGAGTTCTGAAACTTACAGTCTGTATTATAGTACAATGACCTCTTGTATGTCAAAAGATAAAGGAAAATTTGATTATTCATGTCATGACCCCTTTAAGAATGTTGAGATGGTACCAGCGAGTGCAGGAGCTCCCCAGTGTACTGAGGACCGCAAAGGATTGTGGGATGGTCATCCAAAGTCTCAACACAGCTGACCCTTGCCCTCCTCACCCAGAGGCCCCTCAACCCAGTGGAGCACAGCACGAAGCCCCCAAACTGAAGCAGGAACCCTTCATCGGGGGCCCGAGGCCAACTCTGACCAAACTGCAAGTAATTGAATTTCTCTCACTCGCTCTTTCTCTCGCTCTTTTGCTCTCTCCGTTCCTCTTCCCTCTCACAGGGAGAGATTACACATGGCGCGCACAGAAGCGCTTCTTTTTGCCACTCCACTGAACCTGTCAGCAGCAAACTCGCATAATCCCTAAACGGCGATCTGCTTTCAATGCGTTCAGCGGCGTGCTCTCGTCCCTTTACGGCAGCCTTGTGTGCCGCTGCGGGCCTGAACCGTGATGATAAAGGTTTTAAGCACTCCAGCGAGGCAGAACAGCAGCTGCACTGACTCGCTCTTAACTGATGGGACTCCCTGCCACTTGATACTTTAAAGACTGCCATTACGGGACTGTCTGACTCTGAGACGCACTGGATGTTCTTTTAGTACCTTTTCAGTACCTGAATTATAGAGCTAAAGAATGAGGTGTGATTCTTGATGGACATATTTTTTAAGCATTTGTGACTCCATCATTTTGAGTCTATGAGTGACAGAGACACATTTTGAGTTATTTGCTCTTTCTAATGATATAAATATAATAATATTATGTCTACTTCAAACTGTTGTCAATATATTGTCATTTAAATGTTGGCTTTTCCTTTTACATTAATGAATAAAACTCAGAATGTGTTTCTGGGTCAAAGTGGAAGTGGTTAACATGAAATGTTTTTTCAAGTGTAAATGTAATCACAGAACAGATGGACGCTCAGTTTGTCAACTCAAGAGTATCAGTTTTTTACGCTTAACTTGCAATCAGTAGTTTTGGTTCGTACAGTTTTCCAGCAAAATATTGTTGACTGAAAAATAAAGCAACGCTGTCAACTTCACAAAATGGCAAGAACGTTTTCACTTATTAAATAGAAGGTCTTTTATTTTTCACAACGTTTTCAAAATTACGTGCGTGAGGAAAAAGTTCAGATGGTTCAACTCTGTGGCCTCATGGTTTGATAATTACTCATAAGTTTGACGAAGTCAGTCGGATTATAATGTACAAAACCACATTGTATAAAAACAAGGTAAATATTGACATACTGTATGTTAAATTTAGAAGTGTCTTGAAAAATTTACTTCTCAATCCAGGAAAAATTATTTGGCCTTGAAAATGAATGACTATATATTGATCAATTGTCACACATTATACATACATTTCTGCATATACACAGTGAAATTATTTATTTTTCACATATCCCAGCTAAGCTGGTGTCAGCTATGATACGGCACCCCTGGAGCAGATAGGGTCAAGGGCCCAACAGTGGTATCTTGACGGTGCTGGGTCTTGAAACCCCGACCTTCTGGTCAGTAACCCAGAGCCTGAACTGCTGAGCCACCACTGCCCTAAATGTATATTAGGATTTAACGCGTTAACTCAGTGCGATTTTATTCAAAAATAACACAATTAATCGCAATGCCCCGGATTGTAATAAGGAAGATAACTGAGAACTGCTTGTAGTACCACCTGTTTACTCCAGGGGGCGGTAAGAGAAATTTCAGCTGTATGAGCAACACACAGTTTATACAGTGAAGAAAACACGGTATGTTCTTGCATTCAAAACACTTGATGGAGCGCAAATTCGAACTAAGAGATCTCAAGATGTGTTCTAAGTATTAAACTATATTTAACTTGAAACAGTAAAGAACATTTTATGTTTATGACGCAATGCACCCATGATCATATAACAGTCATGAAAAGTAGGATAGCCAATTTAATAAATAATGTAATTTTATTTCTCTATTCAAATAACAAAATAACAGATAATAACAAAATAACAGATAACGGGTCATAATATGAGGTTATAAATTCCACATACATATCCATACCCAATACAATAGCATAAGTAATATAATATATATGAATGCAACTACATAAGTTGTGTTTTTACATAAAAAGTGCTTACCTTAAATCCCTTACAACACTTCAAATGAGTTTTCCTGGTATAAAATATTTTTTAACATGAACAACAGTTCATTTAGATGAAGAACAGGTTATAGGTTGGTGTTTTCAATGCAGTTTATGACATTGCAATCAGCGGCAGTCAGCCTAGTTGACAACATATTTAGTGTATGCTTTTTTAGCCCTGCTGACCTCGAGGAAATTTCACTCCCGTCCAAAAACCTCACAGAAGTTGATAGCATGTATTAGCTTTTTGCGAAGTATGTCAATATTGCTGTATTTGGGGAGATGCAATATGCCAAAGCAGGCCTGGGTTTCTGGGAAACGGTCATCTGGCTCAAGATGGTTCAACTGCACAATCTTCAGTGACAGCTTTGAGAGACCTCCGGCAGGAACACGGTCCGTTCCATACATGAAAACTAAACAAAATCAAATGCAATAAAGGCGAAGATGCATAAAACAACTTAATAAAAGAGTTACTAACTACTAGTTGTAGATGCAAACATTTTGTTGTAATCTATTGTCAGTATCATACAGAAATGTAACATCAGCAAACAAGACAAAACTTACACAGAAATTTCTTCCTTTGTTCTTCTAAGAACTCAAAGAAGACGGTCCAGAAATTTGTGATAAGCTCATCAGATGGAGAACAGTGTTCATATGTTGCACACTAAAGTAGTAAAATACATTTAGGTTAACTAAAAATTGTTAAAATGACATTTTAAATAATTTAGTTACCCTAATGTTGTTCCAAACCTGTAGCATCAAAATTCTTAAAAATGTCTTCTGGTGTTCCACAGAAGAAAGAAAGTCATATGGGTTTGGAACGATATAAGGGTGAGTAAATGATGACAGAATTGTCACTTTTGGGTGAACTAACCTTTTAAATTGCAATATATGCATAAAGTTGACATGCATAAAGATTTTGCACGTTTACCTGGCGAAGGGCGTTCCACTCATATGTAGGGCAACCACGGAAAAGTTCCCTGAGCTCTTCAGGGTGGAACATTTTCCAGGCATTGAGAGGACAACCCTCAAAAAAACCTACTGAAAATTGCTCAAACTGATACTTCACTGACTTGTTGAAAACAAAGTCGACGTACATATCCACATACTTCTGTCTGGAAAAAGATGGAAGTTAAAGCTTGGTCAAGTTTGTGTTTATTGCAATGATAATATTTTTTTCTTTTTAAAAACGTTGCAAAAAGTGAAGAGCAGCACATACATCTATGGCATCTTTAGCCTATAATGTGTTCTAATTTTTCTGTGTTTTTTTTTTTTTTTTTTTTGGCTTCCTTTCAAGTAACATGGATTATGAAACTAATATCAAGACACAAAGTACTAATCCTACCTGTTATTTTTGGTCACTGGAACCTGACATCCATTTGTAAAGAGCTCTTGTCCTCTGACCTGAAAAGAGATAAATAATGCTATTAATAATGCTCCATATACAGCAGCTCTCAACCCTGTAAAAAGTGGAAACCTGCAATTGCTGTTAAAAGGACAGTTCGACCAAAAATTTAAATTCTTGAATCATTTACTCACTTTCATGCTATCCCAAATGTGTATGACTTTCTTTAAGATTTTTAGAATAATATTTCATCTCTGTAGGTCCATACAATGCAAGTGAATGGTGGACAGAACTTTGAAGCTCCAAAAAGCACATAAAGGCAGCATAAAAGTAATCAATTTGACTCCAGTGGTTTAATCCATGTCTTCCGAAGCGATCCACTCCCTTTGTGTGAGAAACTGACAAATATTTCAATCTTTTTTTTAAACTATAAATCTCCACTTTTACTTTCAGAATGTGAACGTTTTGGAGATTAATTGTAAGAAAAGGACTTAAATATTAAATATTCATATCGCTTCTGAAGACATGAATTTAACCACTGGACTCTTTCATGGATTACTTTTACGCTGCCTTTATGTGTTTTTGGAGCTTCAAAGTTCTGGTCACCATTCACTTGCATTGTATGGACCTACAGAGATGAAATATTCCTCTAAAAATCTTCGTTTTTGTTCAGCAGAAGAAAGAAAGTCATACACATCTGGGATGGCATGAGTGAGTGAGTAAATGATGAGAGAATTTTCATTTTTGGTTGAACCATCCCTTTAAATGGGATATGGAAAAATATCCTTCCTTGCTCTTTTGAAATCAAATAGTTAAATCTGCTATGTGGACAATGCAAAACTATCTCCCCAATCCATCCAAAGGTCATAAAAAGAACAGAATATGGTCCCTTATGTAAAAAGTATGAAAAATGGAAACGGAATTACCGTAAAATCAATAAGTAGCCCATCTACATCTCCTTCTTCCTCTTCAAGAAGATCTTTCAAACCTCTAATTTGGGATTAAAAAAATGTTTTATAGTGATATACTGTAGCTTTACATATAGTCTGTATTTTTAAGGGGACAAAAAAAACTTGGATTTTTATATATATTTTAAATTATTTTAATATACTGTCTGTTTTAGCTTTTAAAACAGACAGATATAGATAGGTAATGAGTCACATGTTTACCTGGCCTCCACAGGGGACAGTTCCTCTAGATCACTGAATGTGGGACTTATTTGGAGGAGTTTCTTGAACAATGCCAATGGAAAGTTAATGCTCATGCAATGATTGTTGTACAGTGCCATTCCACACATGATGCCGATGTGATAAAAATCTGTGACATCACAAGTCTGAAAAAAAAAATGAAAAAAATATATATATATTTTGTTTGTGCAGGATAATTAGTGGACTTTAAAGATATTTTGAAGGATTTGTTGTCATGCTGTGTACATGTTCTGAAACTCTTTTCACAATATTCAGGATGATTCTGAATATTCGGGAAAATGCTGATTTTGTTCTCCATGCATTCATATTTATATTGATTTTAATTCATTTTTTTGTTATCCTGAAAAGTACAATGACCCATACTGAAGGATCACAGTGAGTGGTGCATTACACTTGCGAATGGGACAGAGGAATGAACAGCAGTACGTACATCAGGATTGAACCAATACAGTTGTGAATTCTCTGAGACTTCCTGAAGCTTTTTCTCCCACGAGAGAAAAGCTTTTGAAAGGAGGGAGAAGAACTCTGCAGATAAGGCCCTGATATCTATGCCATTCTCCCCGATAAACGCCACCTAGACAGGACACATTTTGTTTAAAAATCCTGGAAGAAATATGATCAAGATGCCTTAATGCCATATCGAATATCTCATGAACGCTCAACAATTCTGAACAATTTTAGGAAGATTAGACTACTACAAAAAGATTACACATTTGCATTTACCGATTTACAGTAGCATATGATTTAGTCCGACTCTGGCTGAACGTGATTCAATTATGAAGTTGTTCTACATGTTTGAAAATGAGTTTCCTTAAATTAAAATTAACATGTAATCTCAATTTAAATACTTAAGAGTAGAGGCTACCCAACTGAATCAAGTAAACCCAACAAAATTGAACTCTTTTAGCTATTTGCTAGCTAGGAAAGGAAATGTTAGCATGCTAAACACATGCTGGTGGGAAGCACTACTGGGCCCCATACCGCCCCATATCAGGCTAATTATCCCTCGAGGGGTATAAAGGATGACTGAAGACGGCAGTGCGACGGAGAGAGAGATTTACGGACAGCTGTCCTACACCTGTGTGTGTCTTTTTGGTTAAGTTTATAATAAGCCGGTTCTCGCCTCCTCCTTTCCCTTTACAAGAAATGCAAATGTATCTGTAGAGCGGAGGAGGGCGAGGCCGGGCTGGAACAACGCACGCACGGTCCCCAATCAGCCTGATGGGGGCGCACAAGGGATTATGGCGGCCGGTGACGACGGTTCGAGAGAGAGAGAGAAAGACATGAAGCAGCTGCATGTCATTCTCTCACTCTCTCGAACCGTCGTCACAGGCCGCCTTTATCCCTCACGTGCCCCCATCAGGCTGACTGGGGACCGGGCGTGCGTTGTTCCAGCTCATGATAGCAAGAACTTTTTTATACAAAGAAACAAGTGCAACGCAACAGACCTTCAGTGGGTTTGAAAATGTGAGGCTGCCTTGTCTGAGATACTGTAGTGTGTCCTTCAACAATGATTTCTTGTTTATGTGCAACGTGTTGACAGGAATAGGTAGTCCAGATAGAAGACCGCTTGTCTGCACTACCTGCATGAGTAAGTCCTTCAAGTACTTTTCAAAAAAGTCAAATAAAAATGCCGTTACATTTAAATGTGTATTTTATTCCAATAAAATTATACAAATGATTAATTAGCATCATAACTACTAATAGTATCATATTAAGACTTTCTATGACTTACAATAAAAATTCTCTGTTTAGTAACAATGTCAGCCACAAAACTGAAGGGAACCAACTGTTCAATATTTCCCTAAAAAAAAAAAGAAAAAAAAAAGGAAAGAAAACAGTCAGAAAGGTGGTAATACAAACATATCTTTTAAGTAGCATCAAAACAGTGGTCTTACATTCATTGGCAGGTGGGAAACTTCACTGATGCAAAACTGATATTCAGTTAGCATGCTTTTCCTTTGCCTGTTAACCTGGAGCAGCACAAAACAAATTAGCATAATGTATATTATAGAAATGTAAAATAAGTCAAGCTGAGCTTGTTTGGAGTACGCAGATTTACCAAAAATAATCGCTTCAGAACACGAAGGATGGTGGTCAGGGACTCCCAGTGGTCACAATGTTGTGCTGTCATTTGTTCAATGAGCCTTGCAGACTCCGAATGCAAGGTCTTCACAAGCGTCCTAAAGTATGAATATGGCATTCTAGTCCAGAGGCTCTCTGTGGAGATTTTAACATGTCATGATAAAAACACGGGAGGTATTTTTTCATGTAGATCACGGTATATCTACTTTAGAGTCTTAAGCTTTACCCAAAGCATCACATGGAAAAGGATCCAGTTTTAGAACGGCACCAGCCAGGTTGACCGCCAGTTCTGTTCGTTGTTTTTGTTTCTGTTTCTGGATGACTCTGACGAGTTCAGGCAGGATAAGGTAAATTCTCAGAGCCTCCACGCCAGCTGGATGGATGCTCAGTGATGGAAGCAGCTCTCTCATCACTGATTGCTGTACCTGAGGAATAGTTGTCAGCATGTTGTCAGAATGCTAATGTCAGAGTCTACATAGTATGAAAAGAATACTACTGTGAACTTAAAAATGTCACCTCCGATAGCACTTTGGTTTTTGTGGCTATCTTCTCAAAAGCAAGACGGGCGAGGGAAAGATCCAGACCGGAATATTTAGTTGAAGTCAGGAAATGTTGGTCACAACTGATGATAAATATTTAAAAAAAAAAATAAAAATCAATAAAATATGGAAATTTGCAATGAATAAAAACTTTCTTAACCCTCATGCACTATTGAGATTGACGTTATATTTAATGTCTCGGGTCCTGCGGACCTTAATGATGTACTTGTAAAAATGAAAGCTTTTTATCAAATTAATTATGTGATATGCTCATTAATTAATCAAATTAATTACAATTAATCACATGTATAAATGTTTTCTGAGAAAGTCCCTCAAAATAACAATAATTCAATATATAATGTTTTAATCATTATAAATAATAGTATTTAAATAATAATAAATCTAATATATATTTTAGAGCTGTCAAAATTAACGCATACGATTAAGTAAAAAAATGAAAAAACAGTGCTACCCCTGTCAGTGATCAAATAAAGGAGAAAGGAGTTCTTAGTGCAATTTGATGTACAAAACAAGCCCAGATGGGACTTCCAAGTATTTTTCAACCCAAGTACGGGGGCAAGTCTTAACTATCACCAAAACGCAGATTGAGATGTTTTTGTCTTCAAGCGCTTTTCATGTGGAGTTTAAAGCGACGCTTGATGCTGGCACTGATGACCTGATGCTAAACATGAATGTGGCTTCATGATTCAGGATGCAGGAAAGCAGATAGCCACAGTCTACCGGCAGATTAATATTGTGGAGGATGAGAGATTAAGAGATTTAATGCCAATTGCACTGAAAATGCAACCTATGTGGGGAATAGTTCTTTTAATTAGTCACTGAACTTCCATTCAGACTTTGGGAAACGTTTAATGTTACATGAATTGGTGCGATTTTAGAGCATTTTTATCTTTATACTGTGGAAGGCTTTGTTTGGAAATGTTTTATAAAACATTATATTGTTACATATTGTTTTGTTTTCTTTCCTAAGATGGAAAAATGCATTTTGACAGGAAAAATATATTTAGGTTCAAATTTCAGAACGTTCAAAATCTGTGATTAATCGCGATTATGCAAAAATTATGCAATTAATCGTGAGTAAAAAATTTAATCGACTGACAGAACTAATATATTTTTAATATCATAATTCAGATAATTAAAATGCTTTACATTATTGTGGCAGATGATTAAAGACAATTTTTAAGACAATAAAAATGTGCTTGAAATGGCAATAAATAATTGTTTATTTCCATATTATTGAACATAAGCCTACCATTGGCCTACAGTCCACAATTTTGCAATTGAATTTGTCAGTCTGTTCAAGATAGATTTATTATAAGGGCTTTACTAAGGACACGTCAATGTAAAATGAATGCTTTTGCAGAGATTCTTTTATTTACTTAGATAAAAACCTCCACGCTTTTACCATAGCACAGAGCATAACGGTCAACTGGCGTGTTATTACGGTAAGTCACCGTTTGCAAATTCTATACAAATGAATGGGGAGTGCCGTAAACTGACACCTACCTGCCGCAAAATTGTCTTGTGTCTTCTCTTATAAAACATACATTTTATTGTAGTGAACTCTACACACAGTTAATTCCAAAAGGATTGTTTAGTGTAAAACATGCTGAAGATTAGCGGACAGATGGTCAATTAATTTAACATTGTACAGCCGCGCGTTACCAGCTGGAGTTTCGCTTACTGCCACCCGTTGAAAACAGGTGGTACTTCAAGTTAATGCGTTAAGTTTTTATATAAATAATTGTACTGAATAAGGGTGTTAAATTGACAGCCCCTATAAAAATACAAATAATAGTCATTTAAAAATTAACCTCTTGTTAACCGTCAAAATCTTGTAATAAGTTCATCTGGCCTCACCAAAATCCACTTTACAGATATTGTTAAAGCTGCATCCCTCTATTTTATCATGTACCTTTCTGAAATGTGACTTGTATCCATTCTAGTAACATTGTTTGTGTTTTGGGCCAATTTGATCTCAGCAAAAACAATAAAAATCTTAAATGTTTTGTATATTATTCAAGCAACTACAATGGTCAGTTGTCAACATGAGGGTTAAAAAAAGACTTAAGACTTAGATATCGCTAAAATGACGAAATACCTTTTATCAATAAAACTCCCGTTTACGAAAGATGCAGACGAAAACATCCTTTTGATTTCCCTACAAAAAGGCATTCGGTTACTTATTATTCAACACATTGTTTAATCTGATGTAACTGATCTAATCTAAAAGGCATTTGCACCTTTTGGCTCGTGTCCATGCATTCGTGTCACACTCTGTCAGCCATTTGTCAATGATTTGGTCATCTAGTGTTGCACATATGCTCGGTATTACACTTCTTTCATGGTTCTACATATAAAAATAGATGGGAGTATAAAATACACAGATGAAAAAGAGCTAACAATTTTCAGTTTGTTAAAAATAATCATTCTGTTTATCTCACCAATTCATGATAGAAGGCAACGGAAATGTCCCCACCAGCTACAACTCTCTTCACTTTTAATGCAGGGTTGTGATCTGAAAGACGCATATACGGTACACAAGCATGCAACAATGGATAAAATTAAATAAAGGACATAAATACACGTTTGCATTGTTTATATGGTGTTTGCTTTCATGTTTTTACCTGATGGCAACTGTATTGGTAAGGGCACAGGCTGGTTAATTTTCTTTGCGTTTCCCAGCTGCCCTTGTTCCCCGCGTCCAAATGAGTAGATCACATTATATAGCTCGGACAATGCCAGAGTGTGGTGCCTTTAAATAAAGTGAAGTGATTTGTTTATTACAGTTACTCATTATCACTTTGAGCACATTTCACTGATCAGGAAAACACGTTGTTGTATGTAACAGGAAATTTAGGAAATTAAAAAGGGTACTAGTAATATACTATTACTGTAAAAGGCTTATCATGTTATGAAGAGTGCAGATTTTAAAATTGAACACAGTGAATTTAGTACCCACTGTCCACAGGCGATCTGAGACACCTTTGACCCCATGAGTTCAGCTATGAGTCGAGGGTGATACTCGTTCCTTACTGAATTATGTCCAAGCTGCCCAAAGCTGCCTGATCCACATGTGAACACAAAGCCACCCTAGAAAACAAAACCACATGATCTAATATAATAAGATAAAAGGAAATTAAGCACTAATATGTTTGCTAAAAACAGACGTACAGTTGCCTAAATAGTAATGACTTCATAACCCACTAAAAATGATCAGTTGGTTAAAAGTAACTACAAAAGTTACGTTATCTAAAGAAAATTACTTAAAGCTGATGTATGTAACTTTTCAGTGTTCAAAATACTTTCTCCTCTCCCAGATTTATATGTAGATTAAACTATTATTAAGCCATGTATGGGTCAATTTTCTTGCAAACTGTAAGCACTTTGTCTTTGAGGCGCTTTGAAAATTCCTCTGCTTGTTTTGAGCAACACGCTTAGACCCGCCCCAACAATGTTACTCAACCAATGGCGTAAGCTGGGGGCGGGCTATCTCTTTGTTTGACCAACGGCAGATGGGTGCTATCCATATATTTGCAAGTGTGGCTAAAGTGTTCAAATCAACTTTTTGGGGCCACTAAATATTGCTGATTTCAGTTTATTGACCTTTGTCAGCATGGCAGTATGCTCTTCCCCACATGAAATGAAGACTGTTTTCTTCTGATTCAAGCTCTTGACACAAGTTGGAGTGTATCTATCTGCAAAAAAACATTAGCATCATCATTGCTTTGTATATTTACTAATGTTAAGTGTACTATTAAAGAGAAAACTATAAATAAGTACTGGTAATGTCTCCAAGGCCAAGTTGTCCAGCGTTGTTCTTCCCCCAACCAAACACGGCTCCTGAGAGGGACAAGGCGAAGCTGTGGTCTCCTCCAGCGCTGATCTGAGCCAGAGGAATCCCGCACAGAGATTTGAGCGGTTGAGGTGACCGAGTGGTTTGTTCTTCCTTCCCTAAACCCAACTGACCGTGAGAGTTTGCACCCCAAACCAACAGCTGACCATCTGTAAGAAAGTGAGGTATAGTATAAGCTGTAGCATTAATAACTACATTCATGAGAGTAAAAACGTAAGGGGTTACAGTAATGCACTTACAATGGAAGTGAATGGGGCCAATTTTTAGAGGGTTTAAAAGGTGAAAGAAATGGAAGCTTATAATTTTATAAAAGCACTTACATTTGAGCTGTAAAGTAGATTTAAATAATTGTTTTTATGGTTGTTTTCAAGCTATGGCGTTTTTTTCATGGCAACAAAGTTGTAAAATTGGCTATAACTTTACACAGAAAAGGTTAGTAAGAAATTGCATCACGCTAAAACCATGTTAATATGCATGTTGTTTATGTCTTGTGGCTTGTATTGAATCCAGGGCATGCTGAGTGACTCCAGCCAGATCTCCTAAGCAACCAAATTGGCCCGGTTGCTAGGGAGGGTAGAGTCACATGGGGTAACCTCCTCGTGGTTGCGATTAGGGGTTCTCGCTCTCAATGTGGTGTGTGGTGAGTTGTGTGTGGATCGTGGAGAGTAGCATGAGCCTCCACATGCTGTGAGTCTCCGCCGTGTCATGCCACGACGAGCCACGTGATAAGATCTGCGGATTGACGGTCTCAGAAGTGGAGGCAACTGAGACTTGTCCTCCGCTATCCGGATTGAGGTGAGTAACAGCGCCACCACGAGAACCTACTAAGTAGTGGGAATTGGGCATTCCAATATTCTTTAGATAGGCCCCATTCACTTCCATTGTAACAAGTTGAAATGAATTCTAGTTGTAATCAACATTATGCCACAAATGCTTTCAGTTGAGCTTATTGAACAGGGAAAATTCCTTTAACCAACACTCAAAACTAATGTGAATACCACGGATTAATGCCACGGAATGCTGGTTTCCACATGCCACCTGAGTAACCTGTTTTTCACAGAGCACTTTGAAGGGCCTGTAAAACAACATGTAATATAAATTAAAAAGGTGAAACAGGTGTAAAGCACATATTATTATTATTGTTGTTGTTTATCGTTGTCACACACACACACACACCTGCAGAAATTCCATCTCTCCAACAGGAGAATCTTTCCCTCAGGTGGAAAGAGGAGCGCACGAGACGGTCCACAATGCATCACTTTGATCTTGTCTTTCTTCAAGCTAAAGCACTCTAAAACACACACACACACACACACACACACACATATGTTTTGAACTGGTTAAATTTAAATGTTGATCACATACAATGACAAACATAACTGATAGACAATCGTACTTTGCACCACAGCGTTGACATTTCCGTCAACACACAGACTGAGGACCGTGACGTTTCCATCTCCACCGATGAATCCGAGATATTTTCCTGTTGGATCATCCTGGATTGTTGATTCCGCACAAAATGTGTCGCTCGCGCCCCAGGAGTAGAGCATCTTTACATTAGAGACTCTAAAGCTCCATTCTGAGGTCAGTTTTCCTCACTGAGCGAGATATGATACGCAATGAAGGGGGGTGGATTTCCATTGTTTCGATGACAAGCTCGTTTCAAGCACAAACGCAACTCAAGCGATTTCTCTGAAAACGAAAGTAAATAAATGCTGGCACACAGAAACACGCCAGACCGGATTACTAATTACGAATGACTTTGCGTGCTTTAGTAGCCTGCCATTTAATAGCAGAAAAACTGTCTGAATTATTCCAAACTATTGAAACGTTTCAGTGTGAACCAGAGATTATTTAGCAGAGACGGGCCACTTCTATCAGTTTTTCCTCAGTCACTTTGGCTAATATTTTGAAGCAGTCTGAACAGTGTCTAAACTGCCAGTGCAATTGTCTCCAACTGTTTAATGGGACATCACAACTCTATTGCATGTCTGCAATATGCAGTAACTCACCCCCAAAACATTTCATTCATGCTTCAAAACCTATTTCTTGTGTCAGTAAATTGGCCAATGCCACCGAAATAATAACACATCGCCTCCTGTGAAGCAAGGGTCATCTCATCTCCCTGAGAGCGGCATATGTCCCAGGCCACCTGGATTATGGCGTGGACCTATACTGTCATGCCAAGGGGTGATACCGGGCGAATGGAGACTTCATTCTCAAACTGTATTGAGGATTTGTTAAATATTCGGCAAAGCAGAAATCAATCTATTTGCCTCGTGGGGAATACCGACTGTCCCCTCACCATTCTGAACAGCACTGTGGCAGCAGAGGAGTCATTCGGGTTCCTGGGCACTACCATCTCACAGGACCTGAAGTGGGAGACCCACATTGACTCCACTGTGCCGAAATGGCCCAACCAGCCATGGTTTCTGGAAATTATAGAGATGCTGTACAGCTTGCCATGGAAAATACCGCTAGTAATTGACAGCATATGTTCATAATATTGATTACCACACAAATTTATTTTGACTCGTCTCTACTTTTCTTTAAAAAATGTAATAAAAAAATCAAGGTTCCAGTGACGCACTTACAATGGAAGTGAATTGGGCCAATTGTTGGAGGGTTTAAAACCAGAAATGTGTAGCTTACAATTTTATAAAAGCACAAACATTCATTTTCTGTTCAAATTAATTGTTAAAAAAAAAAGTTATTTGAGCTGTAAAGTTGTTCAAATCGTCATTTTTTTTTACAGTCGTTATTTAGGGTTTTAGGATTTGTTGACTACATTGTCATGGCAACAAAGTTGTAAAATTGGCTATAACTTTACACAGAAAAAGTTAGTAAGTGATTTCATCACACTAAAATCATGTTTACACACATATTGTTTGTGTCTTGTGTCTATCCGTGAGTGTTTTAACGTTTACGGATTGGCCCCATTCCAAGTGCCTCACTGGAGCACAGATTTTTGCTTTTTTTTTTAAGAAAAAGAGGTATAAGTCGTTATTAATTTTAGATGTAATTAACATTATGCCACATATATTGTATTTAACCTGGAATATTCCTTTAAACAACCACACAAAAGCACTTTTTCAACCAGCATCACTTATACACAATATACACTGTATATATTAGAGGTCGACCGATAGTGGATTTTGCTGATAACGATAACTAAGGTGGTGAAAAATACAGATAACAGATTAATCGGCCGATAGTTTTAAATTCGATTTAAAGAGTGTTAAAAATGTACTATACTACAATGGGCACAGACGTAGAGGCTACAAGAGTCCAACATGAATAATATCCCAGATTCAGTTTATTGTTCAACCAAAAATCCAAGTAATAACCCAAAAAATAAAACTGTAAACAAGTCCAAAACACGCACGGGACTCTTATTTTGAAATGACAGAGACTTGGCTCTTTTTTATAGCCTATATATTGACAAGATGAAGAGTTTCTATATATATTCTATATATTTATGTCTGTGGATGATGCAGTCAACATGGGATCGCATCATATCCTGCAACATCTGGACAGACCAGGGACATATGCATGAATCCTTTTTGTGGACATCAGTTCGACTTTCAACACCATCATCCCAGCTATTCTCCAGACTAAACTACACCAACTCTCTTTTCCCATGTCTTTCTGACAGACAGGCAGCAGCTAGTGAGACAGGGGACATTCACTTCCAGCACATGTACAGTCAGCACTGGTGCCCCCCAGTGATACGTGCTCTCCCCACTACTCTTCTCCCTGTATACAAACGACTACACCACCAAGGACCCATCTGTCAAGCTCCTGAAGTTTGCAGATGACACTACTGTCATCGGCCTCATCCAAGATGAGGATGTGTTTGTATACAGCAGGGAGGTTGAACTGCTGGCTGTCTGGTGCAGTCAAAACAGTCCTCCAGCTGCCTCCGGCTCTCCATCTCATGAACAGTTAAAACTGCCCCATTGAGCAATAATTAATGTTCAATACACAGTCTAGTGTTTTTATATTTATCCAGCATACCATACCTCTTCTGCCATACATTCCCTTGCTTCTGTATTGTTTTTCCTATTGTGTATTTCTATATATATACTTTTATTTATTTTCACTTTTTATTTATTTTACTATCTATTTTTATTATTATTATTATCTCTGTCTTGTTGTTGTATTGTTTGTGCACTGGAAGCTCCTGTCACCAAGACAAATTCCTTGTATGTGTAAACATACTTGGCAATAAAGCTGATTCTGATTTCACCAGATGAGTTTTAATGTTGAATAAGGTTTATTATTACTTCTTTTGTTTTTAAAGGGGTACATTCTAGGAGGTCAGTTAATGGTAATACAAATAAAACCTAATAATCACCATTAGGGACGTCCTGTGTAGGTTCCTATGATGTTGTCAAAAAAACTATCTTTGAATGTTCTGGGAAAGTTAGTTTATGGTTATAAAAACAAAACCTAATAATAACCATTAGTCAACATTCTGTGTAGGTTCCTTTAGGTTGTCACACAAAAACCTCCCTGCAACATTCTGGGAATGTTAGTTTATGGTTAATACAATAAATAGAAACAAAAGAGAATGTTCCAAGAATGTTCGGAATTGGTTCCCCAAAAAAATAACCAAACGGGACCAAAAATGCTAACGTTGTGTTCGCTGGGAGAAAAATATAGGCTTTAAAGCTGAATTGTGTAATTTTTTTCAGTGTTCAAAGAAAAGTATAAGTAAGCCATTCTTAAGTTACATTTACATTACATTTATGCATTTGGCAGACGCTTTTATCCAAAGTGACTTACAGTGCACTTATTACAGGGACAATCCCCCCCGGAGCAACCTGGAGTTAAGTGCCTTGCTCAAGGACACAATGGTGGTGGCTGTTGGGATCAAACCAGCAACCTTCTGCTTACTAGTTCAGTGCTTTAGCCCACTACGCCACCACCACTCAAGTTCATTTTTCTCTAAAACTGTAAACACTCTGTGGCGCTATAAAAATTCCAGTGTTTGTTCCAACGATGTTACTCAACTAATGGCGTGAGTTAGGTCGGGACTATCTGAACGACTGCAGATGACAGGGGTGCATTCAGAAAGCTGCATTGGATGGTGACTTGTGGGCAAGTACCCAGCACTATGGTGGCAGACAAAAGACATTATCATAGTGTTTTTCCTCTGGACTGTCCCATTGTAAGCTCTCGAAAGTCTGACGGCTCATGAGAGTCGTTATACTCTGTCAACATTTGTTGATTTGTTGGGCATCATTTTAATAAAGTAATAAACACATGAAGGAAACGATATTTAACAGAAGTTATTCTTTTTTTTTTATAGCCCCTTTTCTCTCCAATTTTAAGGAATGCCCAATTCCCACTACTTAGTAAGTCCTCTTGGTGGCACAGTTACTAACCTCAGTCTGGGTGTAGGAGGACAAGTTGCCAAATAAACACGGTTGTGATGGTGCGTTCACGTGCTATGGTAAATATGATATTTTCCACTTGTGAACTGGTATTTACAAGTGTGTTGCATTCAAGTGCTTTTGTTGTCGTAATGTGGTAAAAAGATGGAGATACACACACACACACACACACACACACACACAATTGCAATCTTGACATCGCAGCCTGTTGATTATGCTGCGTTCACACCAAACGCGAATAGAGCGTAATTTATCGCTATTTAGAGTTTTATTTATTTTTATAACGTGTATTCTCTGTGTAAATTCGTGCACCGGACCGCGCCGTTTCGATTCAATACGAATGTACCGTTCCACCCCTAGCTTACAGTAGCAAAAAAGGTTTGGTTTTGTACTATGTTTACCATTCAACACTATCGCGACGCTCTCCGCCATTTTGAAAATGTCAAAGGTTATCTCATCTCGGCAACTCGGGCATCAAAATATTCTACGAGTTGCCCAGTGGAAAATACCACATGAGGGGGTGTTCATGTGCATTTTCCACGTCGGCTTTTGGTATTTACCATAATTACCATAGCACGTGAACGCACCATGAATCCCAAACACTTGAGTGTGTGAACGACGTTAACGCTATGTATGGCGTTTCGCTCAATCTATTGGTTTAGGCCCATGTCAATCACAGGATTGTGGCCAATCAACTGACTGAACCCCCACCGGCGAAACTGAGCGGTCTGATTGGTTCACTGGTATCTTCGTTCTGTAGCGGTTGGTGAGTTGACGTGCTGCTCAACCGAATCGACGCTGAGAACAAACGACCATCTGTTTACTGTTACATTGCATACATTAATCCGTCAGATTAAGCGATCAATAAATCACCTTCATTGCTTTCATAGAAACTGAAGGTAGGTAGAAATCAAAAGACAGTGCTTTGATAATATTGGCTCTTTTCTGGAGCGGGTTTATCTGTGTTTGCTAGCAGCTCGAGCGCAGAGAGACAGAAACACCTCGATGATTTAACTTAATTTTCATCAATGTTTTTATACAATAAACACCTCCTCGTGTAGTTTATATTTATGTTATCCATGCTGCGCTATCGGGGTTGTCAAAATGTTTTAAAAACACGCCGTTTTAATGTATAGCTAGCATGATGTTATATAAGCTCCGTGTTGCGTCATGTTTATTTATCCAATATATTCACACGTAACTTATTTATTATGCATTTGACTCTTTAATTGGGGTTAGTCCACTTTAAAATCATTGCAGTGTTTTTGTCTTCGTGCGCTGTGTTTATATAACGTGTTAAATGTATTATGAATTAAAAAGGGGGCGGGGCAAGTGTGGGAGGGGCTGTAAACATTCACTTTCTATAAGTAGTGCATTTTTAGGCATATGTTATGCATAGATAAAGCACTTACTGAATGACTACATTGGGAGGGCCAGTGAACACGATGTTTAATGTGTAAACAACAACTGTCTAAAATCCTTGTGAGCTCACCACCTAGACAATATTTTTATGTATTCATTATAAACAAGTATGTTAATATTAAATGATTGGGAGGGCCAGTGAACACTGGAATGCTGTCTAGGTGGGCAGCTCACTAGGTTCACGGTTTGTGTACTTATGGATCAGTCTGTATGTTTAGGCCCTCGGGCCAAGTCATTCATTTGTACATTTCCTTGCTGTTTTTCAGAGAACTTCTGATCAAGACTGCATACCTGCTGAGACCTGCTTGCCTGCCTTTTGCACAGATTTTTGACTTTTTTAAAGGGTACTTGGGGGCATTCATTGCAGACAGTTTCACATTAGTGAAGTCACCAGCCACTGAGCATGTCAGTGGCTCTTCTTGTGCGATATGCCACACTCGGCGGTTCTCGTGTCTGCTGCAGGGCTGCTCTTGGACTGACCAGCACTCATCACGAAGACCAGAGACGGGCTCTGTACACTCCATCACCTCCCCGATCCAGCAACTCTCGCTTTGATCCGGACAGTAGTGGGCATCCGACAACCTGGGACTCTTTTGGGATCTGGGACAACCGCATTGATGAGCCTATATTGCTACCGTCAAGTATACGCTACGGAAAGCCCATCCCCAAAGTTAGCCTGTCTAAGGTGGGATGCGCTTCTCAGATTGGCCAGCGGAAAGAAAACGAAGACCGTTACCAGCTGTCGCAGATGACGGGGAACATCATGTATTTCGCTGTGTTTGACGGGCATGGGGGGGCAGAGGCTGCTGAATTCTGTCACAGGAACATGGAAAAGTATATTAAGTAAGGATTAGACCTTTAAATGAGCATTAATGGGGTTCTGTTTTATTTTCAAAAAGTACCTTTATTATTTCCAGTTACATCAAGCTCACTTGGTCATGACAATGCTCACGTAGTAGATCCCTGTGGTGACGCAAGCGGTCTGTTTGAGACTAATTCTTGGAATTCTTTCCAGGGGATAAGCACTATGCTTCTAAATCTATTTAAATGATTATAGGCTTCAGATTTAGCGCTCAACAGGCATTTATGTCCACAAAATAAGTAACTAACTGTTTGTATTACATTTGGGGAATGTTTCAGAGACATGGCCGAGGAAGAGGATAACTTGGAGTTAGTTTTAACCAAAGCATTTCTTGAGGTGGACAAAGCATTAGCAAGGCATCTTCACTTCAGTCCAGATGGTAGGTCCTGTTTCATTGATTTAATCTTGAAAGCATGCATGTTATATGAATATCTTAATTTGTTGTTTTAGAGTGCAGTTCTTTTAGCTCTTTAAGTATTGCTTTGATGCTTCAGCTATACATGTAAAAGAGCCAAGGGAATGTTTGTGAGCATTTTATAAAAATAAAAAATCAATGAGCTCTAACAGAGAAAACATAAGACTTGTATAATCTTTTTCTTGTGATGGTTTACAGAATTCTCTTTGGCTCTGTAAATTGCGTTCATCCCAACATACAGGTAGCACTAACTTGCATGTATATAGCATTAGCGTAAGATTTTAGCAAGTATGTTAGATTCACTATGTTAAAGGAATAGTTCACCCAAAAATGAACATTCCTTCATTTTTTCACCTTCATGTTGCTCCACGCATGTGACTCTCTGTCTTCACAGGTTTTTGTAGTGCAAACGAATAGCGGATCTGGTCTGTCAAGCACAAAAAACACAATAAAAGCACAGAAAAATAATAGATATGACTCGTGCACTATATAGCAAGTCTTCTGAAGACATGCGATCACTTTATGTGATAAATTGAACTAAATGTAAGTAATTATTCACTATCAAATCATATAATTAACAAAGTCAAGTATGGTGACTACATCGATAACATCAAAATTAAGGCATGTCACAAGAACCAATGAGGTTTAATGTTATTAAAGGGACAGTTCACCCAAAAATTAAAATTCTCTCATTTACTCACCATCATCATTTGTTTTGCAGAACACAAACAAAAGATTTTTAGAAGAATATTTCAGCTCTGTTGGTCTATTCAATGCATGTGAATGGTGACCAGAACTTTGAAGCTCCAAAAACCACATAAATACAGCATAAAAATAATACATAATACTCCTGTGGTTTAATTCATGTCTTCAGAAGCAATATGATACGTGTGGATAAGAAACAGATCAATATTTAAGTCCTTTTTACTATCAATCTCCCCTTTCACTTCCACATAATTTTTTTTTGTTTTGGCGATTCACATTCTTTGTGTATATCGACACCTACTGGGCAGAGAGGAGAATTTATATAAAAAAAAGGACTTGATTATTGATCTGTTTGTCACCCACAACTATCATATCTCTTCTGAAGACATGGATTAAACCACTGGAGTTCTATAGATTACTTTTATGCTGCCTTTATGTGCTTTTTTGTGCTTCAAAGTTTTGGACCCTGTTGACTTGCATTGTGAGGACCAACAGAGATGAAATATTCTTTTAAAAATCTTTGTTTGTGTTCTGCAGAAGAAATAAAGTCATACACATCTGGGATGGCATGAGAGAATTTTCATTTTTAGGTGAACTAACCCAAAATGAATTTGATTTCAGAGTGAATAACAACTTAAATTTCATTGTGTTATCATATAAACTCAGAAGATTTGAATATAGTGCATGAGTTGTATTGATTACTTTTACTGTGCTTTATGGTGTGATTTGTTCTTTTTAAAATTAAAAATGTACTTTTTGTGTTCCACGGAAGAAAGTCACATGGGTTAGGAGTGACATTATGGTGAGTAAATAATGACAATGTTCTTTTTTGGGTGAAGTATCCCTGTAATGTGATTTAAAGCTATTATGATAGTACAAGTAAGGTTATGGCAGGTACATCTTATTCATGTAGTGTGCGGCCCACTAGTGTGGCCTGCTGCGTGACATGTCCAATCTTGCCCTGTGTGTTTGCGTGTTATATCTACAACAGCCGAGGACCCAGCTAACCCCCTATAAGAGCTGCAGCTCTGCGGTACCTTTATGGAGGCCGGAGGGCTAGATTGCTCCAGCGGGTCCTTGCGTGGACTTCTGGAAGGTTCCTCACCTTTCTCTCCCTTTCTCTATCTTATCCCTCCTTTACTGTGCTCTGCCTTCTATATTGGTTGCTGGAAAAATATGATTGATTAGCAGTGTTCAGAGCTTGTTTTCTGTGTATGAATAACATAGGCATATTTTATTTTGTACTTAGGAAATAGCTTTCAGTAATTCTGATTTAAGAAATGTCATTCACTAATAAAAAAAGAGATGAGCGTCTTCTAGTCCAAACATAATGTTTTGCATATGTAGTTCAGTACCTTAGCTAATAAATAAAAAACACCTTGAATAATGTTATCAGATGCTTTTAACCAAAGCAGTACATACTGCATTTTGTAGTGTGGGGCACTTTATTTATATGAAGGCCTTGCAACAGGACTAAATAGCTTCTGTATGTGAGAGATAATTGTGCAAAATCGGTTGCAAAGCTATGCATTGTGTTGCACTCAATCTGTGCTTTCACGAGCGCTAACCATTCTGCCGTGATCTCTGGTGTGTTACAGCCTCTCTGTTGAGTGCAGGCACCACTGCAACAGTAGCTCTGCTGAGGGACGGGATTGAGCTGGTGGTGGGCAGTGTGGGCGACAGCCGGGCCATGATGTGCCGGAAAGGCAAAGCCCTTAAACTCACTATGGACCACACACCTGATAGAAAGGATGAAAAAGAGAGGTAGGATTATCTTGGCTTGCTGTGAATCTTTTTACTGCTGTTGTGAGTGTACTGATCATTTGATTCTTCATTTGTTTATGTAGGATACGTAAGACTGGAGGTTTTATAACATGGAATAGTCTGGGTCAACCTCATGTCAATGGCAGACTGGCTATGACACGCAGTATTGGTGATTTTGACCTCAAAACTTCAGGTGTCATTGCTGAACCAGAGACCAAGAGAATTACGGTGAGAGACAGAAACATGTAAAAAAATGTATATATACATATATTATTTTTTTTTTTTATAGTAGGTTTATAGGGGAATTGACCAAATTAAGCCCACTCTTTTATTTTGAAAAATAAAAAGACAGGACATGGAGAAAAATAAAAGACCAAGACTGTCGGATTCAGAAATTAAAGATTTAATTACAAAAATAATCCAAATTGAGGTGTTTATGTAGTAAAATGTGAAGCATTTAAATTTTTAAAAGCATACTGGGCTTATTAAGGACACTTGTGGGATTAAATGGTTAACACAATCCTTATAAGCCTACTCCAGTCAGTTTATCACAAAACATAATAGTTTAGATGTATAATAGAGTGTTTAGATGAGAGATTGATATTTGATTTAATACTCCTTTTATTGAAAGGCTGTTAACATTGATTTAAGAAAACATATAAAACTTAGATTTGGGTGGGTTACTTGGGTCACTTCCCCTGTACTGTAAAGAATCAGTTATGTTGATAGACATCTGTTTGTGTTTCAGTTGCATCATGTCCATGACTCGTTCCTGGCACTCACCACTGATGGCATCAACTTCATCATGAATAGTCAGGAGATCTGTGATGTTATAAACCAATGTTATGACCCTAAAGAGGCAGCACAGCGCATATCTGAGCAGGCGAGTCCAGTAATCTAATTCCAACATTACGTTTGGTATTATTATTTTTTATGTTGTTTAACCTGTTGATACGCAATCGACCGCACACGGCAGTGACGTCACTCTGCTTACATTTAATATAGAATTTACCGTCTATAAATGTAATTAATATTAACAAATTATACATCTTGTCAAAGGTCTAAGGGTTCAACATTGATATCCGATCTCTGTTTCACGATAGCAATGCTCCAGAAACAGCAATTGGGTTATTTGTGCAGGAGTACAAATGAAAACATGCAATATCAAAACGAGAATTCATACATTTATTATGAAAACACGATCGCCAGATGAATCCAGTTCAACACACTTGGGTCAATTGTCCATGATAAGCTGTTCATTGAAAAACATCCAGTAGCACTTTTTGTCCATAAAAGTGATAAATCTGAGAAATATTGATATATTCTCCATTGTTCGTATAAGATCTCGCCAGAAAGAATTAC
This sequence comes from Moxostoma hubbsi, assembly GCA_032164185.1. Classification (NCBI taxonomy): domain Eukaryota; kingdom Metazoa; phylum Chordata; class Actinopteri; order Cypriniformes; family Catostomidae; genus Moxostoma; species Moxostoma hubbsi. The sequence continues at coordinate 5,766,789 of JAVLUX010000006.1, forward strand.
TCTTCGTCATCGTTCTTCAACAAACTGCAATCTGTGCAGCATTCATGTTGTAAAACTGTATATTATATATTAGAGTCTCCTAAACAAAACGAGACTGTCTCGTGTCAAATGTGGCATAGTTTCATTCATAATAGCCAAGCAGTGCCGTCAGATTTTGTGTCGTCTTGAAAGGCGGAGCCTTAATTTTACTCTGTACACCGGCAGCGATTGTACTGAGAAAAAAGCTGCAGGAACCTCATTTTTTTTTTTCCGATAATCTTCAAATTTGAAACGTAACTTCTTTAGACTTGTGGCTTTGAGGACATTGTATTTCTGGGTTGTCTTGGTACTTTTATTATTGTTTTTTTAGATTATAAAACATGTTCAGCACAAAATATTTCCATTACTATAAACTTCAGCTTCTCTAACTTTAAAAAATAACAACATATATTAATTCTGAAACTTTGGAAATAAAGCCCAAAGTGTCTTCTTTCAAAAGATACTACAACTGTGTCCATACTCCAAAGGGTCCCGTAAATACATCCATTTAACTTCAGCCATGTCATTTTCATGGTTTGTCCTCAAAAGGGGGTGCGTATCAACAGGTTAATCCTGAAAAGTTGAGACATTGCGTAAAACAAAAAAGAAAAAAAAATCATGATTTCATTGCTAATTAATGTTTTATGATAGTTAATGTTTTCACTAATCATCTTTAAACATCAGTTCAATACAGGTCATATAGGTTTGCAAATGAATGATTTCTGTTTCGTGCATTTCTATATTTATTTATTTAGAAGTTTTACACATTGTTTCAGCTTTTTGAAATTTAGGTTTTTAGGTAAAAAGCCAAAAAACATCAAGGACATTTCTATATTGAAAATACAGTATATAGATATGCTCAGTTCTGAAATATTTAATAAGGTAAAAATGGCTCTTCCCTAGTGCAATCCACTTAAAATGCATAAAATTAGAGATGCACCAATACAAACATTTTTATCCAATACCGCTTTTAACACACACACAAAACCTATTGGGCGATACTGATATTTTGCCACTTACCTTATTTTGGCATCAGATCACTGCTCAGGAATTATGTTTAAATCTTTTGTACCTCTTTGCACATGACAGGCCACAAATAGAGCCACAATGAAGGATAAATAGAAGATAACAAGATAAAAAAAATAAAAAAAGAATATCATAGTATGATGATTGATGTGAAAAATATATATATATTGTATTTTTGTACATTTTTGCACTTCTGTTTTTGAGTTCAAAACAACATAACTCACATTTGACATGTTTGTACTGTAAATAATAGAAAATCACAAATTCATATTATGCATAGACAGAAATGTCAACCACATCATGGAAAAATTAAAAGTTACCAATGGAATAAAACGCACTAAGTTCTATTGTGGGATAATGGAAAATGCCATCCTGACCACTAGAGGGCGCAGTTTGCTTACGCAATGCTGAATGAAATGCTGAAGCGCTGATTGCAGTCTATGTGACTCTAAGCAAGGAGAGTCTGCTTTTAGCTATTATGCCAGCCGCAGCTGGAACCAGGTTCCAGAAGAGATCAGATGTGCTCCTACAGTAGACACATTCAAATCCAGACTCAAAACACATCTGTTTAGCTGTGCATTTACTGAATGAGCACTGTGCCACTGTGTGTCCGACTGTTTGTACTGTATTTTATTAGATTTTTATTTTTATTCTAAACTGTTTTAATTATTCTTATTTTATTATTATTATTTTATTTTTTTATTTTTTTTCTACTATGTAAAGCACTTTGAATTACCATTGTGTATGAAATGTGCTATATAAATAAACTTGCCTTGCCTTGCCTATTTATAAACGTTGCCTTTCAAGCTTTTGTAATCGTGCAAGACAGTATTTGCAATTTCATTCTTATCTCAATCATGCAGCCTTGATGGATATCATACCAATGTCTCAGAAGTCAAGTTTGCTGGTTTCAAAGCATTTTGGAGGGTTTTACCTCATTAGTAAATGCTGCTTTCACAACTGTCACATCTGTAACAAATTTTTTCCTCATTAATGTGTGAACGAGATGTAATATAGAATTTTTTTTCTATGCACTTGGGAGTGCCAACCCCTCTAAATTCTGTTGCTATAATTATTTCTGGATTGTGCATTTGAATTCAAAGAGCTTTTACAAAGTGTGATGATAATTATAAATGAAGCATTTGTTTTTATATCAGCGTTTTCATGTGTAAAACCGATTTGCTGACGGTTTTAATTTTGTCAATAATTAGCCGATAAATATTGGCAGACGATATATCAGTGCATCCCTACATAAAATCTTTTATAAAATCTAGTATCCGTATCCAGTTATCACTAGGCACTGTGTACATGGCTCGGCAAGGTGTTGAATGAGAGAAGACATGATGCCGTCTTTGTGTGCTTTCAAGCAAAGCCAAGTGTAACTGAATACTTACAGTATTTTGACTCTTATTGAATTTTACTCTATTGGTATTCGGGTCTTGTTGGAGTCATGCATACCAACAGACAAGGATCTGTTTTATGGTGGAAAGGAAATGCAAATGCCATCTGTGGGTTACTGTACTTCACTACAAAAATGCACATCCCTAGTAATCACGAAAGACTGGAAAAATAATTGAAATTCATGGGTCAAGAGGTGTGGGAAGCCTGGAGGGTCCTTGCTTTCTTTTGTTTGGTTCCATATTGTTTCATAATTGGAATTTATTAATCATGATGTTAACTCTTATGTCCCTCTCAGGCTTTACAATATGGAGCTGAGGACAACAGCACAATCATTGTGGTGCCGTTTGGTGCCTGGGGCAAACACAAGAGCTCTGATGTGAGCTTCTCCTTCAGCCGCAGTTTCGTCTCCAGTGGTCGTTGGGCCTAAATAACAATAAGGAAGATTGACGGTTTAAGTCATAGAAGTGACAAGAGTGTGAGCTGACCAATGTGCAATATTCTCTTAATCCATATGTTGAGGAACGCCTCAAAAAAGACCATTCAAGCAACATTTTGAAAAAATGCAAAGCTTGCTAACTTGGACTCATCAGAATGATACTGATTGGTCTGTTTTGTCTAGAAAAGCAAAACAAACATTGTAATAATTTCTAAGACATTGCTGGAATTATTGCTTCCCACTATTTATTCCAAATCCGTTTCAGTGTATAGATTTTTCCGGTTACCTCAGTTCTGTTTTTGTTTTCACGTTTACAAATACAACATGACTGAGGATGTGAATGTAACATTGGTACTGTAGAATAGTTTACCTTATCTCTTATAGTGAAATCAACACCGTTTCTTATGTTATTTTTTTATAACAGGAATTTTAAGCACTTTCAGATTTCAGGAGGTTCCATCCATAATTATTTTCGGAATTGTTCCCACTGCCTCAGTAGTTTGGCCAGTGGACTACAGGCTATGTATTTCCTATGCACATTTGCCCATATCCACTCAGTAGACGACTGTATATACTGAAGTATGTACTCTAGCGTAAGCACACGTTTATATATGGGTGTCTCCCGTTTTAGTGTGAATATTCATTAAGCTTTAATGCTACACTTGCAGTTTATGGGACTATTTTTACTAAATGGAATTTGCCACACAACTTAAGGTCCACTTCACAAATGAATTTGTGGTTTTTCTGTGCCTTTTCCATAACAGTCTGCTCTTATTTGATATGCACAATGTTCTTCAATTTTATACTGTGAATTGTGCTGTCAATCACAATGCATAGAGCAAAGTACAGATGCTTGTTTTATGTTATTTATATAATATGGATGGACATTTAAATGTATGATATATATATATACAATTGTATAGATGTTATATTTAAATATTTTTTTTCTTGTCTCGGCGCTAAAGAAGAGGAGTGTGACATGATCATTGTAATTGCAGACATTCTGCTTTAGCCTAGACATTTCTATAGAAAAGGCTTCGATCATAATCTCTGATGTCCAGTGATTTATTGTATTTTTTATTTCTAGAGCCATACACGTGACCTCAGAATAACCGCATCTATGTTCATGTCTGCATTAACAGTTTGTATTATGATGCTTCTATTACTTGACATATTCATTTGTACATCAGCCTAATGTGAAGAGGAATTTGTCGACCTTCATTCTCACTCAGCATTTCTGCTCATTTTAAACTTTTAACTGAGTTTGTTTTCCTTCAAAACAATATGGGGTCTTCCTGTAATGTTCAATAGCGCATGCGGAGGATGTACCAGTGGTTTCTCTACTTGCATATTGCTCTTATGTCTACTTTTCTGTCGAAATGTATTCTATTCAGTGTTATGATATCTGCATGGAGTCCTAGAACTTGTTTTCATCAATCTGTAAAACGATTATTTCCTGTTCTCTACGTGGACCTAATTTTGCTGTATTGGTATCAGTTTGAATAGATTGTAAAGTATAATACACATGTGAATAAAGTTTCACCAGAAACATCTCCGTTACTAAAACACAAGTGATTTTTACCCAAGGAGGCAGCCATACAAATTTTGACCTATATCATACACAAGGAGCCAGTTAAAGTAGGGTTATAATCGGGTTGTTTAGTGTCATCTGAATGGAGTAAACATGTTTATCTACGGATTACAATTATTGATATATTTCAATTTATGTTTTTATTTACACGCATGGTGAATGAAAACAAAAATTTTAAGTATAGCCTTAGTTCAGAAAAAAATGTGTGTGTGTGTGTATATATATATATATATATATATATATATATATATAAAAACAATATCACACGAGCAAGAGTGCGATATGGCCCTATATCAGCACTGCTGTGATTTGTTCTGTTGCTTGTATACGACAGTTCAATGAACAAGTACATTTGAAAAAAAAATTAAAAACTGAGTACGGTCATAAAAATGCATTTGTGCATGGAAGTACTTTTTACGTGCAGATCAGAATCTGCCGTTGCTGGTTCAAAACAAATGATGCGTCCAAGCCTCCGTTAGTCATTAAAAAATGTTGCCATTTTGAACAAGTTATTGGATAAACAAGGACGGATGTGTGTGTTTGAGTGAGTGTGTGTGTAAGAGAAAGAGATGGCGCATGAGCGATCACCTGTTGCCATACCCAAGCAGAGATGCTGTCAGCTTTCTGAGGATTAGCTCTCTCAGTGGAAAAGTAGCATCCAAGCAGGGTATTTCTCCCTATTTCACGGTAGCAGGTGCGCAAGAGTATTTCACTATAGAAACCGCAATGTCCTCCGCCATTTTGTCTGTTGTGTCTCTCAGCTGTGATGAGCTGTAATGCTGAAGTTGTTCGTTTAAAGCTATTTCCTAGCTTTAGTAGTAGTAATACAAGTGATCACGAAGAGCTGTTTTATGTAAACACTAGCTGACGCTTCACGTCACCTAACTGGCTCATATTACGCACAAAAGTTTGCATTTGCCACCACCTGCTGGCTAACATATGTTATGTCAAAAAAGAAAAAAGAAACAGATCTGCACTGCTCTTAAGCTGCGTTCACACTGCCAGCTACTTTATTGCTGCATGTCACCAGTGGCTGGCAGTTAGGTCGCTAGTGGTGTGTATGGAGAGCCTGAACAACACTGTTTCTTTACAATTAATGTTATTTTTTAAATATGAGGATCACGTGAGCTCTACCATCTTCTCTCGTATTGGCTGTCGCTCCCGAAAGTCGCTCTTCATTTGCATAAAGTTAAAAATTTCTCAACTTTGTTGCGTCGCTGGACACGCCCACTTCCGGTTGCCGGAAGTCACGAGCTCTCATTGGAAATGAATGAGATGATGTAGTTTTGACGCTGCGTGTCGCTGACAGTGTGAACCAGCTTTACGCTTTAGTTTAGAACAGCATGAACACAAGCGGAGTGACACACACACACACAGTGAAGCCTCGGAGTGCTGATGGTGTCAGACCATCAGTGCTCATGTAACATCTCTCGTCCAATCAGATTTGAGCACCGGAACTATGTTGTATGTATGTGTGTATATATGTATATATATATATATATATATATATATATATATATATATACACACACACACACACTACCATTCAAAAGTTTGGGGTCACTAGATTTAAATGTTTCTCATGATCTTAAAAAGCTTTTGATCGGAAGGCGTATGCTTAAATGTATGAAATTACTTTTGTAAGACAAAAATATAATTGTGCCAACATATTAATTTGTTTCATTATAAAACTAAAATTTTATTTAAAAAAAAAAAGGTTTTTGAAATGGATGACTTAGACCGAATAATTAAGAAAAGCAGCCAATAAGTGCCCAACATAGATGGGAACTCCTTCAATGCTGTTTAAAAAGTATCCCAGGGTGATACCTTAATAAGTTGCTTGAGAAAATGTCAAGAGTGCATTTCAGCACATTCTAGGCAAAGGGGGAATACTTTAAAGATGCTAAAATATAACAGTTTTGAATTATTTTGGATTTTGTTTAGTCACAACATAAATCCCATATTTCCATTTATGTTATTCCATAGTTTTGATGACTTTACTATTATTCTAAAATGTAAAATGAATGAGTAAGTGACCCTAAACTTTTGACTTGTAGTGTATATGTGTGTACATGTATGTATAAGAGCATGTTGTGCTCTTTGCTGGAGTCGCGTAGAGAGACTCTCTGGCGTTACTCAGTGTGCAATATACAGTTTGGCGCGCACAATAACGTATCGCTCATTTTCATCCAGATATTTATTTAAAGCTGTTTTCTCTTAAATTATTTATTAGCTACAGTATTTGACCGGACATAACTCTAGAAGACAACTGCACAAACCGCTTTAGTCTGTAAACAGTTTTCAGTCGGTTAACTTTTTCAATCGCAAATTTTTTTTTAGACAGAACCGAATTATTTTCATTCACGACTAGATTATAAATATATATATAGTCATCATTTTCATTACTTGTATCCTTCCTTAGTGCCGTCGACGCTGTTTTACCGCCGAATCCCTCCCTCTGCTGCTCCATCTACTTAAGAAACCCCGCCACAGGCTGATTCACTTTCCTCATCCGAGACTCAAAAGAAGAGCCCAAACACTTCAGGACGTGCAGCGGTGCTCAGGAGGGTAATTATCTTTTAATATCTTCACTTGAGTTACTTTATGGATTGACAACGTCGTGCTCGCAATGTTTCTACCTCAACAATTCTCTGCTGATTTATTCAGATCTACAACAGACCGAAATGTGCTCTCGTTCAAAAAATATATTTTAGCCTATTTTTTTAATTTCGTAACAAAATTCCATCAAATTGTTTACCAAAAGTAAATTAATTAAATTTAAAATGTTTATTTTATTAAATATTTTTTCCATTTAATTTGTTGGAATTTTGCTATTGAATTTAAATGCATCACAAAATAAATTAATTTTCTGAGTGTAAACAAAGTGTGACAAAGTAATATTACAAAACCTCATTGCATTAATCAGATGTTGGTGATGATGATGATGATGATGATAACAATTTTGGTGAGTCCAGAAATAGGATGCAAATTTTGACCCCATAATAAGATGGCAAAACCCACCAAAACTGCAGTGGAACTCAGCTGTATTATTATTATTATTATTATTATTATTAGTTAATGATAGATAATACACAAGAACGACAAGACAATATATAAATAAATACGGATTACAAGCTTTTTGACCTCTTGTACAATTGCTTTAGTTCATAATAACTCTCATCAGAAACACTATATATATATATATATATATATATACACACACATATACACACACACACAAAATATGTTATCCTATTTTTAAGATTTACGCATTTTAATTTCATAACAAAATTGCATCAAATTTAATTGTGTAATGTTTAACAAAACTTAATAAAAAATAATTTTCTGTTATTTTATTACTCAATGCAATTTGATGGAATTTTGTTATGAAATTGAAATGCGTTAATCTTAAAATATTTTTGAGAGTTTTATGATTTAAACGCTGTAAAAAAAATATGATATATTATTATCAAATAGTTTAACAGTTTATTAGTATTGCACATTTAAATAATTATAAATTGCATGACACTATTACATCTATTTTAAAGTTTGAATGATCATACGATCAGAGCTACTGAGCATTATATTTATGTTTATTAATGACTTGTTAATTAATGTTACCAATTATCAATTACTATAATGCATATTCGAGCATAGTAATACATTTTCTTGAATATATTTCTTGATTGGAAACCAACCAGTCTATCACCACAGTGAATTGTTCACCAGCCCTTACTACACGATGATAACAGAATATCATGTTACTATTTTTTAATGCTTGTTTCTGACAACACAGTGAAATTGCGCTTATTTTATTTGAATTATTTTTTAATAATATTCAGCATCCATTGCTATTGTCCAGCGTTTATACCATTAGTGGCAGGTTGGCCATTTGTAAAATTTGTACATGGAATTTGTAAGCTAGCAAAACATAATTCTGCCTATGAAAGTTGTATTTGTGACTTCAAATATAATATAATTCCCCTTATTTATGTTATAGTTGTGTTTTCATGTAGAAAGCCTGACAGAAGATGACTGACAATGCTGTCTTCGAGAATGATCAAATCCCCGAGGAGACGAGCGGCAGAAATGGGATGGCGAGGTCAAAGGTTATTACCATGGAGGCCATCAGACAGCATCATGGAGCCACTGTCAGCTTCCACAGCATCCATTATAGAGTAGAACAGAAGACCGGATCCCTCTGCAGAAAAAAAACTTTCCATAAAGAGATTCTAGTGGACCTAAAGTGAGTTCTAATATCACTATATATTGCCCTGTGTATAAGTGTGCATAAGAGTTTGTAATAAGGATTAGGGCTCATTTGGTCTCTTTAATCTGTTTACGGATCATTCTCGAGCCAAACTTGAACACATATTCCTCCACCAAAAACAGAGCATTTCGAAACAGTTCTTCATTAATGCATACTTTCAAATGATGACGTTCAGATTTTTCAGAAAGTAAGAAAGTCCTACAGGTTCGCTACATGCATTTAACCTCCTGAGACCCGAGCGTGACTCAATGCCAATGGCCAGCATCATCCAATCACTGCCAACCATGCTAAAATAAAAGTTTGCATGAAAAACTCTCAATCTATGTACTGATTACCATTGTCCCATGTCTGCAAAACAGGGTTTAGTGGTCTAACCATCATCTGCAGCCTGAAACTGAACTTTTGACTGGATGTTAGGAGTGAATGCACTTGGCTGCATAGGAAAACTATACAGTAGGATGCTCCCTTGCTCCCTAATTATGGAATGACTTAACCTCCAGTGTCTGTCTCTTTGCACTGGTATCAGAACAGTTTAAAATGCACCTTATTTTCATCATAACTCCAATAATGCACAGTGAATATAGGATATTTTAAGGAAAATGAGCCTATAGTTCACTGTATTTAACAGCGTGCCATTTCGCAAAAAATCAATGAAATTGTTTGACTACTTTTTCCAACAGGTTTTAATGTAAAAATCTTTATGAGGTTTCTTACCAGAAGTAGTTTTGTTGCCGTTTCTCCCAAAGACAAACTCAGCTGTGGTCAGCGCCATGTTGTTCTGTCACACCACTCGGTGCATCGAAAGTTTAACCCTTTAATGGCAGCACAGAGTCTCCTGAATTGAGATCAGTCAGTTTAAATGAAATGAATTTATACTGTACATAGCCTATAGTGAAGCCAAAATGTAACGTCCATGCACGTGGACGCGGGGTCTCACTATTTTTGGGTGAACTATCCCTGTAAAAAGGTTGTCGGGTGTCACCTTAAATGGGTTCTCCAATGGCATTGGTTTGTAAAATACTTTTTGGAACATTTGTATGTGCTAAATTATGTGTACACCAAAGGCAGCAAATACCCTTGACATTTCCCATAGCAAAGTATGTAATTTCTTAGTCTTTGGGCATTCTCTCCTTAGTGTTAATTATATGATATTAAGCATGGGTTTTTGAGTCTAATCTCTTGATCTTTTGGCATACAAACCACAAGTACACCGAGTTAAATGCAGTCAAGTGTAATCTTGACCTAATAAAAGGCCTGATTGATTCTGTTGAGGGTCTCATCATCACCTAAATGCCAATTTTAAATCTTTTGAAACTCTTAAAACAACGTTCTAGTACATTGCTTAGATGAAGTTGCCTATATTGGCAAGCAACAGTTGGCAAAAGCGCTCTACTTTTGGATTGACACAATAATATCTGAAGTGTGCCACATTTTTTTCCTCAGAGACTGAAGAATTCCATAGCAAGTGACATGAACATAATCTGGTTTTTATCTCCCTTTTCAGTGGGATCATGAGACCTGGTTTAAATGCTATTTTGGGTCCTACGGGAAGTGGCAAATCTTCGTGAGTAGATTTTTGACTTTTACACACCTTAATAAGATATCTGTGCCAAGTAGATCAAGGAATCTTGATGTTTTAAACAGGCCTATTGAATATTGATCATGACACTTACCTCGAATAAATCAAAATCAATTAGATGTTGTTTATGCAACATTGTTACCATTGCCATTATTCTGAAGCCGTTTTTCGCTCTGTACCAGGTTTTTGGATGTTCTCGCAGGCAGAAAGGATCCTGCTGGTCTTTCTGGTGAAGTTCTAATCAATGGATCCCCACAGCCACCAAATTTCAAATGTCTTTCTGGTTATGTTGTCCAGGTACCGTGATTGATATGAACACTCAGGGATTTGCTATATTTGCTACTCATATTTGCTACTATAGCAATAGATGATACGTGACATTTGTGTGTCTATATTAAGGATGACATAGTGATGGGCACTCTAACAGTGAGAGAGAACCTCCGTTTCTCAGCTGCCCTACGTTTGTCCTCCCATGTTAGTCCAAGAGAGAAGGAGGCAAGAGTCAACCATCTAATCTCAGAGCTGGGCCTCAACAAAGTCGCAGATGCAAAGGTGAAGAAATGCGTAAACATATTTTCCCTTTAGACTCTCTCTGATGTTCGGAACCAAGGCAGGAAAGACCTTCAGACAGGACCCCTAATTTCTCATACAGTTATGGATCCATATCTTTTGTATGGTTATACAGGTGGGCACTCAGATGATACGAGGTATCTCAGGTGGGGAGAGGAAGAGGACCAGCATCGGGATGGAGCTGATTATTGACCCCTCTGTGCTCTTTCTGGATGAGCCAACCACTGGTCTGGATGCCAGCACAGCTCACTCTGTGCTCCTGCTGCTGAAAAGGTCTGTATATTCTTGTTATCATGAACAAATCCATCCATCGCCATAGACTTCATAGAATTGGACAGGATATAAAATCTAATCTCAGTAGAGCCCCAGTATCATATGTTGTGGTTCTTCTTTCATTCTTGCAGTAGCCATGAAGCCATGTTATCTAAACCATTAGTCTAACTTTTCACCCTTAACCAATTGTCTATGTATTAATAAGTCAATGCAATGGCCAACCCCCTATAACAGTTTAGGAGGTCAAAGCCTGGTATGGGCATTCAAAGCACAGAAAGTCGCGAGTTCGAATCCAGGTTGTGCTGAGTGAGTCCAGCCAGGTCTCCTAAGCAACCAAATTGGCCCGGTTGCTAAGGAAGGTAGAGTCACATGGGGTAACCTCCTCGTGGTCACCATAATGTGGTTCGCTCTCGGTGGAGTTGTGCGTGGATGCCGCTGAGAATAGCGTGAAACTCCACAGTAACGCACTCAACAAGCCACATGATAAAATGCGCAGATTGACGATCTCAGACGTGGAGGCAATTGAGATTCGTCCTACGACACACAGATTGAGGCGAGTCACTACGCCACCAAGAGGTGAGCGTATTGGGAATTGGGCATTCCAAATTGGAGAGAAAAGGGGATGAAAAAAACACACAGAAGCTCAAAGCGTCTGTATATTTCTTACCAGTTGCTATTTTGAGGCATCTTCGTTGAGCATCTTCACCTTGAAGATAAATATAGGATCTCAATTATGTGCCAGTTCTGGATTGCAGAAAGTATCAACACTGTGTTCATTTGTTTTCAGAATGGCTAGTCAGGGACGCACCATCATCATGTCAATTCATCAGCCTCGGTATTCCATCTACCGGCTCTTTGATGGTCTCAACCTGCTGGCCAATGGCAAACAAGTCTATCATGGACCTGCTCAAGATGCTCTAGACTACTTTGCCAAGATTGGTATGCTCTGCTAGATGAGAAATATATGAAAGTTCTGTGGGAAAACAACATTTAATAGATATCTCAACATGATGGTGTTTGTTTTTGTATTGGTTATTTAGGTTACACTTGTGAAGCCCATAATAACCCAGCGGATTTCTTCTTGGATGTCATTAATGGAAGCACAGCAGCTGTGAACAAGACAAAGACACAAAATAACGGAGGTATTCTGAATACTTTTATATTAAATATAAAATGGTTTTAAATATTAAAATGGTTGTGCGAGACTCATTAACAAGTAGATTTCTAGCCTTTACGTTTTACGTCACAAAATTTGGTATAAAGCCTAATTTTGGCAACCTGTAATTGGGTGATCAGCCTTTCATAACCTAATTTATTAGGAGCTGAAATATTATCGGCTATTGGCGGCCATTTTTGTTAATTTTGGAATCGTTTTTTTAAGGAAATGTAAGCACTAAAGTAGTTGCATTTCAAAAACTTTGTTAGAATGGTTAATGGAGTAATTACAGTTTTTAAAGTTACAGCGCCCCCTATTTTCAGAATTGGGCACAATTTGGTGTGCATCTTCAAAATGTCTTGATGTCAAAGTTTACCAAGTTTCTTTAAGTTTGTGCTTTGCTTTTAGAAGATAGAGGTTGACAAGTGAAAATGGGCCATGCGTAAAAAGTTTACTACTGTAGACCGTAACCCCCAAGCTCAGTGACAAACAAAATTATTTGAATTTTTATCTGGAGGGTCTATAGATGATGTGTAGCAAATTATGTGTCGAATCGGACATATGGCCTAGGTGTTAGAAGTCAAAAATCTCTTAAAATATGATGTGTCTTGGGAAAAGCTGACTTTAAAGCCATTTTTCTTTGTTTTCTTGTTGCAGTGTTGGTGTAATTACAATGTTTTGGCATTGCAGGGCAGTGTTAACTGATCAATATTGATAAACCCATTGACAATTGCCTGACAATTCATCATGAATATTTCCCCCCATTGTTCTCAATGAGTTATGGTATTTTAACACTTTATCTTGATTGTGTCCTGTCTTGAATAAGTTAACTTAACCTGGGTCTGATATTATGTGCAACGTCATTGACAGACTTTCATGAGTTTGAAGTTGCTACTATTGGGCAGCAGTGTATGGAGGATCAGCTAGTGGAGAAGTACACAAACTGCAGCTACGCGCAAGGCATCAAATCCGAGCTAGGGCGCATCATCCATACCAAAGACAACAAAATGAACAGAGCTAAGTGTCACTTGATCACCTACAACAGCTCTTTCCTGCATCAGCTTCACTGGGTGTCCTGGAGAACCTTCTGGAATCTAATGCTCAACCCACAGACCTCAGTAGCACAGGTACCACTATGTTTACACAAATGTTCTTAATCGAAAATCTGATGTGCTTTTCACTGACTTGACGATATGTTTTTTTGCTTAATTTTAAATGTCATATTGAGTTATATAACATACAAACATTATTTATATGGTTTACACAGGTTTGAGGATAAGTTTTTGTGCTAAGTGATATGTCATATGTAAAAAAAAATGTATATGCTTTAGAAATATTCTTTTACACTCATGCCTATAATGGCTACATTTACTACTGTGTAACTTTTGAAATCTCTCAGTACCTGTCTGGGTCATTTTTCACCCCAAAATATAGAGACATCTTTCTTAAATGAAATGAAGTCTATTTTTAGGACCATTAAGATGTTTGCATTGTGACATTATATTCATTATTATGTATTTATATATTTTTTTACAATAATGATAATAATAAATGAATATTGCTAATAACTTAAATCCCCCCAAAAAGTAATACATTATATTATATTTACATATCAAAGTATTTATTCTTCCAGGAAGTATTTGTTGTAATACTTTTAATTTAGTTTTATTTAAATTATTAAAAAAAATATTGTTTTATAATATTGAGAATCTACTGAAAATTACCATTGAGAGTATTAGAAATGACAAAAAACTCAAAAGTTATCTCTGTTGACCAACAAGACGCTTCCATCCACAGAACTGCCGCTCACTGGATGTTTTTTTGTTTTTGGCTCCATTCAGAGTAAACTCTAGAGACCGTTGTGTGTGAAAATCCCAGGAGATCAGCAGTTACAGAAATACTCAAACCAGCCTGTCTGGCACCAACAATCATGCCCCGGTCGAAATCACTGAGATCACATTTTTCCCCATTCTGATGGTTGATGTGAACATTAACTGAAGCTCCTGACCCGTATCCGCATGATTTTATGTGCTGCAGCCACACGATTGGCTGGTTCTATAATCGCATTGGATATTGTTGGTGTCAGACGGGCTGGTTTGAGTATTTCTCAATACTCAAAAAACAGTGAGAGGCAGTTCTGTGGTTGGAAACACCTTGTTGATGATAGAGATCAACAGAGAATGGCCAGACTGGTTCAAACTGACAAAGTCTACAGTAACTCAGATAACCGCTCTATACAATTGTGATGAGAAGAATATTATTTTATTATTATAATATTATGCGGGTTGGTGCAGTTTTGGCGGCATGAGGGGGACTTACACAATATTAGTCAGGTGCTTTTAATGTTGTGGCTGATCGGTGGATTTTGCCTAATGGAAAAGAAGCATATTTTTGGGATTTTTACTATTTTTATATTGTGATATTATTTTCATGACAATTATATATATATATATAGTCCGTCTGTATTTTTGGTTGTGTAAAAATCCCATTTTCCTCACTGTAATGCAAGAATGAATATATATATATATATATATATTAGGGCTGTTTATTTAACACGTTAATTCAGTGTGAATAAAAAATAACACGTTAAAACATTTTGCGCAATTAATCGCAATGCCACCGGCACAGGCAGATTTTTCAGAAATGCTTGTAGTACCTCCTGTTTACTCCAGGGGGCAGTAAGTGAAACTTCAGCTGTATGAGCAACACACAGTTTATACAGTGAAGAAAACAACCTTCAGCAGAACAACACAAACATGTGTTACGTTCTTGTGTTCAAAACACTTGAAGGAGCGCAAATCCAAACTAAGAGATCTCAAGATGTGTTTAAAGATTGAGTATTAAACTATATTTAACTTGACACAGTGAACTAAAACATGTTTATGATGCTACACAAGCATGTCTGACGCAGGTGTTCATTGACGGGTCCTTAAACAAGCCCTCATAATAAATCTCCAACTGATTGATAAATTCACTTGTGTGATGGATTGCTGTGAACTGTGTGTCAATGATTGACTTATGATCAATAATATGGTAGTAAACAATACAATGTATTCTAAAGACGCTTTTTGTGTTGTCTTATCAATGATGAACTCTTCTGCCACAAGAATGTAATGCATTTTAATTATCTGAATATTTTTTATTTTATATATTATATATATATATATATATATATATATATATATATATATATATATATATATATATATAGATAGATAGATAGATAGATAATTATAAAATATCATTTTTAAATATTTAAAGCTATCTATGTATAATTATTTCATCATTATATATTGAATTATTGTTATATGAGGGGGTATATGCGATTAAATGTGATTAATCACTATTAATTAATCAGGACACCATGTAATTAATTTGATAAAAAAATTTAATAGATTGACAGTTCTAATATATATATATATATATATATATTTTGCATTATGGTAATAAGATATGAAATGAGAGTGGAAATGTGCTTAATTAACACAAAAATAATGTCACAATGCCAAAAAAAAAAAATCTTAATGGTCCTAAAATAAGCCTAATTTTCTTAATAGAAAATATAATTTCTTATTTTCTTTCTTCTGATTTTGGGGTTAAAAATGTGACCTGGATATATCTTCAAGAAATTCCCCCATTCAGCATAGTCTGTAGGAATGGATTATACTAAACTAAAATGTGTTGCCCCAACTCTTTCTTGTTCAATGGAAACATTTGTGAGATCCTGTTATGACCATATAGCCGGCCTTGCGTTGTTTAGAGAGACATTTAGACCCATTCCCTCCCAGCCACAACCAACCCGATCCAGCTTTTCCTAATCTTCTTCAAAAGAGAATTTATAAGCTCATTAACAACCAAATGCCATCAGAGGAGCCCTCACTTTAAAAATTATTAACAGTCGAATTGCTCCCAGAAACTTCGTCTAATTTCCTGAGGTCAAACTAAGCGGATTTGGTGACTATTGTGACCCTGGTCTTGTCCGTAGACAATCTGAAGTGATATCATTTGTGGCTAAGCAGTGCAGAAAAATATGTCATGCAAGTGTAAGACAGTGTCTACCAGACCATCACCTGACTGGAGTTAAGCTGAGCAGTGGCGCCATGACATGAAGGGTAAAAGGGTACGAGCCGAGATGGTTTCTCAGCCCCAGCTCTGCTTTATTTGCTTAGCCTTTCACCCTGGGAATGGCCTTCACACCGCTCAGACACCGGTCTGCACCTATAAGCTGTCAAGAGATTATTGTCAAACTCACTCGCTGTCACTCTTGCTTCTTACCTTTATTTATTAAATTAGCATCAGAAATGTTGACAGGATTTTGAGGGTTGTTACACATACAAAATGTAAGGGCCAGGGCATTAAGGTGATCTTAAAATGGCCTATTCTAAATGTATGGTTCCTCATATCGTATTTAATAATGATAGTAAATGACAGGCTAAAAAGTGGACAAATATGTGCTTTCGTGGGCATTTGTCTGCATTAAAGGGATAGCTCACACAAAAATTCAAATTCTCTCATCATTCACTCACCCTCATGCCATCCTCGATGTTAATGACTTTCTTTCTTCTCTTGAACACAAACAAAGATTTTTAAAAGTATATTTTTAGCTCTGTAGGCCCACACAATGCAAGTGAACGGGTACCAAAATTTTGAAGCTCCAAAATGCACATAAAACCAGCATAAAATGAATCCATACGACTCCAGTGGTTTAATCCATGTCTTCAGAAGTGACATGATAGGTGTGGGTGAGAAACAGATCAACATTTAAGTCTTTTTCAATATGAATTCTCCTCCCTGCCCAGTAGGTGGCGATATGCACAAACAATGCAAATGGCCAAAAACAAAAGAAGAAAAAGAATGCGGACGTGAAAGTGGAGATTTATAGTAAAAAAGGGCGGAAATATTGATCTGTTTCACACCCACACTTATCATATCACTGCTGCAGACATGGATTTAACCACTGGAGGCATATGGATTACTTTTATGCTGCCTTTATGCGCTTTTGGAGCTTCAACATTTGGGTTTTGGTTTTGATCCCAGAAGGCTATTTCGCTTCGGGTCCCCTCAGGAATTTCCTATGGGTTTTTATAATAGGTTTTTTCAATTTATGAGGAAAATAAGGTCGTGTGGTAAACATTACTTGAAGATACTTTGACGTTTTGTTCTAGAACATAAATTACAGTCAAACCGCTAATGTGAATTTTGTAGCCTCTGAGGTTTTAAAAAATGTATGTCGCTACCAAGTATCTAAATAAGGACTACAACTACCACAGGCATGTGAGTGTACGTGCCTGATGAAAAAGAAAACCGTTGTAGTCCTTATTTAGCAACTTGTTAGCAACAAGTGTGTTTTTAAAACACACGACTGCTTCAAAATTCACAGCTGTTGTAATTTATGTTCTAGAACAAAACATCCAAGTATCTTCAAGTTATGTTTACCACAGACCTTAATTTACTTATAAATCCAAAACTGACATTATAAAAACCCATAGGAAAACACAAGAGGGAAACCTTGGCTTTTTGGACTACACCACAAACTGCTCGATTATACATCCTTTTCTCATTTTGATCATTGTTTTTTTATATATATTTAATTTAGTTGGCAGTCACAACACTCATGGCTGTTATTGTTGGTGCCATCTTCTATGGAGTCAAAGATGACCAGAGTGGAATACAGAACAGGTGAGCTAAAGACCCCAAGACATCAAAATGATAAACGACTTTAAGCTTTAAGGTCATATACAGTATATGATAGTAATTGTATTGGGCTATGTACTTGTAAAGGGAATTTTTCTTATTGTCTCATAATAAAAGTTGCGTTCAACTTTTCAGGTTTGGTGTTTTGTTCTTTATCACAACCAATCAGTGTTTCAGCACACTCTCTGCAGCCGAACTCTTCATCACAGAGCGCAAACTATTCATGTATGTATTTCAACACCTGCTTGCCACTTCCTAATATCCAGGTTCAATACAAGTTAAGCTCAATCGACTGCAATTGTGACAATGTTGAATACCAAAAATAAAAAAAGCACAAAAAATGGCAGTTACTTACAAGGGAGGTGAATTGGGCCTGTTGATAAACATTAAAATACTCACTGTTTCAAAAGTACAGCCACAAGAAGTAAACATTATATGTTTTAACATGATTATTGATGAAATTGCTTACTAACCTTATCTGTGTAAAAATTATGTCCAATAATACAACTTCGTTGTCATGACAACATAATGTTGGTAAGACCTTTAATCTTGTAAACACCCAACACTGATAAATCCTTGATTATGTACATGTACATTAAAGTCCTGTTAAAATGTATACACTGATGAACCAAAACATTATGACCACTCGCAGGTGAAGCGAATAACGTTGATCGTCTCCTAACAAGGCCACATGTCAAGGTCTGGGTAGATTGGATGATAAGCGACAATCAGTTTTCGTAGTCAATGTGTTGAATGCAGGAGAAATGGGCAGGAGGAAAGACCTGAGCGACTTTGACAAGGGCTGAATTGTTATGACCAGATGAATGGGTCAGAGCATCTCTGAAACGGCAAGACTTGTGGGGTGCTCACGGTCAGCAGTGGTGAGTGCCTACTGACAGTGGTCCAAGGTGGGACAAACCACAAACTGGTGACAGGGTGCTTGGTGCCCAAGGCTCAACGATGCGCAAGGGCAACAAAAGCTATCCCATCTGGAGGTCACAGAAAATGTTAATGATGGTTATGGGAGGAATGTGTCACAACACTGCTGCATATGGAGCTGCGTAGCTGCAGACCAGTCAGAGTGCCCATGATGACACCTGTCCACCATCAAAAGTGCCTACAGTGGGCATGCAAGCATTGGAACTGGACTTTGGAGCAGTGTAATATGGTAAGATGACTAGCCAGTGGAGGGAGAGTGATGATCTGGACAATGTTCTGCTGGAAGACCCTGGGTCCGGCCATTCATGTGGACGTCAATTTGACAGGTGCCACCTACCTAAACATTGTTGCAGACCAGGTACAACCCTTCATGGCAATGGTATTCCCTGATGGCAGTGGCCTCTTTCAGCAGGATAATGTGCCCTACCACACTGCACACATTGTTCAGGAATGGTTTGAGGAACATTATGAAGAGTTCAAGGTGTTGCCCTGGCCTCCAAATTCCCCCAATCTCAATTTGATCCACAGCGGCTCCACCTCGCAACTTACAGGACTTGAAGGATCTGCTGCTAATGTCTTGGTGCCAGATACCACAGGACCCCTTCAGGAGTCTTGTAGAGTCCATGCCTCAGCAAGTCGGCGCTGTTTTGGTGGGACGCAGAGGACCAACAGCATATTAGGCAGGTGGTCATAATGTTTTGGCTCATCATTGTATGTTTACATCCTTTTGCTATACTTTTGAAACATGGACTGGCCCCATTAACTTCCACTGTAAGTGCCTTATTGTAACCACAACTATTTGTATTTATTATTGTTTTAAATAGTTTGTGACGAGAGCGATGAGCCGAAATACTTTTTTTGTGGCTGTCAATTGAGTTGAGTTAATTGTATAAACTCACAATGTCATAAACAACCGCAAAGTTGCTTTTTCTCCTGGTTTAGTAGCCTAGATAAGTAAAGTAGCTTCATGTTTAAAATGTTATGATAAAATACTTGTATACTTCATTGCTTTTCTTGAAGATGCTGAATATGCAATGATAGTTTTTTGGCTTTTCAGTCATGAATACACAAGTGGATACTACAGAGTGTCTGTCTACTTCCTGTCTAAGATCCTGTCTGACATCATTACTCAGCGCACAATCCCTTCCATACTCTTCACCTGTGTCGTTTATTTCATGGTCGGTATGTATTCTGGGAATCAAACCTTAAAGATACAGTACATAATTACACTGTAGGGACCTAGTGTAATAGAATGAGCAGTTTCCTGGTGAAATGAACACTAGAGGTGCTACAACAACTGTGCGTTTTATTCACTTTCATACAAATCATGGCTACAATGGCTGATTATGACTTATAAATATACCATATAAACTTATACGATAATGTTATAGAATTGACACAAAATGACATGGCTGCTTCATGTGCAATTTGCGTTTTGAACACTATTGGTTAGGTTTAGGTTAAAGTTTTAGGTTACGGAGGTACATTTTACTCATTAAAACGGCCATCTAATATTCATGTTAAAAACCTTGTCTGATTACGACACAATTTCACTGGCCTTTGGCGCCCCCCACTGGACATTTCACTGGTGAAACTGCAGTCAAATGAGAAATACAGCACGTTTGCAAAAATAGCTCTCTGTAAAAGATGATATTGTGAAATCAGATTTGTGTTTCATAGGGTTGAAATCCACAGCAGCCGCATTCTTCATCTTCATGTTGACGGTGATTCTGGTGTCGTGTACGGCTGCAGCGATGGCCATGGCCATCTCAGCTGACCAATCAGTGGTGGCCGTGGCCAACATCTTCATGACCATCAGCTTCATCTTCATGATGGCAAGTGGATTTCTGCCAATTCAAACTCTGAAGTCAGTGCCTTTTGCCTTGAAGACCTGCATATTGTTCTTCTGACTCTCTAAATTAATGCGTTTGTAGATCTTCTCTGGTCTTCTGGTTAACCTGAAGAGCATCATGGACTGGCTGTCCTGGCTGAAGTACCTCAGCATCCCTCGATATGGGCTTGAGGTAGGAACAACCATTTCTAAAATGTAATATATCTTTGAAATACAAAGATATACAGTAGTATAGTATGTCTGTGGAATTTATTTGAACAGGCGTTGGAGATAAATGAGTTCGTAGGGCTGAAGTTCTGTGGAAATGTCTCTGCTGTCAATCTTCCAGCTGGTCTGTTGACCAACAGCAGCCCTACCACTGACATCATCATGTATGTAAACAGCGATGTTGATATGCATGTGTTTCTCTGTACTAAAGCCTGCTTACGCTATTAGAGAGAATGTTTATTAAAGCACTTACCTGTAACAAATCAGTGGAATGGCTTATAGCTTTTATGATGGCAACACCAATATGATAAAAGACAGAAATGGTCAAAAAGCAGATTATAATTGATTCTAAGAATCCGAATAAACTAAGGGTGCCCTTTTGATACTGTTGTGTTTGACAACCACGAGAAGACGTCACCTGTTCGGTAATGGTCTCAACTGTATTTTTGGAGGGCGGTGTTTTGAAAAGAGGGGGCGTTCAATTTGAAATTCAATGGCGCAGTCTCGTGGAAGTTCCAGAATGGAATCGCTTACAGCACCTTTAAATGTAAATGTTTAAATGTGTCTGGAATTTTCAGTTTGGAATGTAATCTTACTTCAACATTCCGTTTCATCTTATTTTATAGGTGCACAGGAGAGCAGCATCTGACGTTCCAAGGAATCGATTACTCATCCTGGGGTTTATGGCAGAACCATGCTGCTCTTATAATCATGACATTGATTTTTCTCATCATTGCTTACATCAAGCTCAGATTGATTAAGAAGTTCTCGTAAACGTTCTGATCGTGTCAAACATTAGCCTTATGAATCACCACACCGTCTGGACAAGCAATGTTCTTCCAAACGTCTAACGTAGCACACGCAATACTATTCAGTCGCTAGGCTATAATAAATGCTGCCTTCACGTGCAATCAGAATGATCCTACTTCACACTTCTCAAGTGCTTTGTTGTCGGAAACATGGAGGACGCCAGTTTCATTTGTGTATATTTCTTGGGGAACTCTTATTTTGACGTCGAAATAAATGCTAGCCAAGTGGCTGACGAGAATGCTATTTTCTTTGTGTAAAAATGTTCAATAAGCCTCAAATAGTTCCTGATGTATGTAAAAAGCAAACACGAATATGGTAGTTGCATTTAGAAAAATCAAAAAAACATAATTCGCTATTGGAACCGTACTCTGCTCCTCCATGTTGAACGGTTACGTCTCAAAACTCTAAAACTCAAAACGATCTCAGAGTTTCCCAGTCGTAATTACGACTTGAGGGGGCGTCCATGTGCAACTCATTCTGATAGCACATGAAGGCAGCATTGATCCTTCTATACAGTAAGGACATAATGTATGTAGAAATAATGTTTGTGTTTCGACCCCAAGTTTGAGGATAATTTCAAGATCTATTGAATTTGCATGTAAAGATGATCAGGGTTTTACCATTTAAACGAATAGTTTAGTACTTAAGATTTAACAGAAGATACTCATTATGTTTCTTTACACGATTAACTCTAATATAAGCATAAGTATTAAATGAAACGTATTACATTAGCCATTTGTATCTATTGCTGTTTTTTTGCCTTGGGGGGGGGGTTATGTTTCACAGATAAACAACCATGTTGCAAACAGGACGAGGGTTGGATTTTCACATTTCAAAGAGCATGCCTCTGGCAAGACGTGTATGAACCTGGTACCATTCAATCCCTGGAAATCCAAGTCTAATCTATTTTAATGTGGTCTAATCCACCGCCAGCTAACATCAATGAGAAGATTACAAAACCCCAGTCCTGTGCTACGAGCACACATTTCACTGTGTTTGCTGAAATCCATCGTATCTGTGGGTAATAACGACACAATATCCCTTTATTGTACAGATCAGCGCAGAGCTTACTCTGGCATGAGTTATAAATGCTTTGTTAGGGTGCATTTTGATTGGGATCAAGATAAATGTGCTTTGTTACCAAATAACGAGGACATTATGAGGTTGGGTGGATTTTATTTCAAACGACTGTGATATTATTATACAGCACCATAAAGCATAGCACATACTAGGCAAGAGTTACAAAGCTATTTACATAAACTGCAAAAAGGCAAAAATATAGAAAAGATACCAGGGACATTTTATTTTGCTTAAAGGTGACCTGGGTCATTTCTGCACCACTAATGTGTTTGTTTGGGACAGGACTATCTGTTTGACCAAACAATGGAAGATATTACACTAAACCTTTAAGCACCGGTGAAAAGCTTCATAAATCCTGCCTGGAGAAAAACACACATGGGTTTCCCATGAAATCAGATGCACTCCGAATCGAAGTTTGTTTCAAGTTGCAATAAGTATCAAAATGATTTGAGACCCATAATTATTAAAGTTTAGAATTGATGCATATTATAGACACATATAACAGAACATGCAACACTTAAAATGTATTCAATTAAAAAGTAAACAAAAAAAAAACAAGATATGCATAGCAAACCATATTTCATATTTCAGTGAAAATTGCACTAAAGCGCTTCTGGAAAATACATAGTAAAAAGATGTGTAATCCAAGTTTATACTGTATAGATAAAATCCTTTGCAATGCTTAATAAGGTATGTTTTATGTTTATGAATAGCTATGCAGTATTTCGCATGCATTTCTTCTGCTTGAACACGTATTGAAAAGAACTGGTCCTTACTGAATATGACCATATAACATTTTTGCAATCTCATTAATCATTACATTCATAATTCTAAATGTCAAATGGCTTCCTTCATAACTGATGACAAAAACTGGATAAATACAGTCGGTTAGTTAGTGCTTGGATCTAACTCTATATATATATTTCTAACGCTTTACGTTCTAAGCAGTGCACTCACTCATAGCAAGATACAGAACAAAACTGTGATATAAAGGATTACTTTTGACCAACTTGACCATTTCATAGATGAAATACAGTAGAAGCAAAGAATAGATAAAGATTATGCTGATAATCTAATATAATGGATGTGTCGTTTAAGGGGGCCGTTCAGACCGAAAATAAGAAAGATGCATTGAAACAAAGCGTGTTTTTTAAAAGTTCAAGTTCTTTAAACTTGACGGGGCGTCTAAAAAACTTGAAACTCAAAGACATTGAAAAACAGTGCGTTATGGCGCAACTCATCCATATAGCACATGTTTACACATGAAACTATAGAGCATAGATAACTAAGAAAGATAATTAAGAAAAAATAAAGAAATAAAAGAATAAAATGAGCATAGCCAGTGCACTGCAAAAAGCATTTTCCTTCTGAGTATTTTTGTCTTGTTTTCCTGTAACAATAAACCTTCTTTAAACAAGATACATTTACTTGAGAATCTAACTGAATTAGTTATATAAAGTGGCAAGTAAAAGTATGGATTTGGAATTACCGGCATTTATGAATACATTTGTCTCAAAATCTGGTTACAATAACGAACAAACACAATCTGTTAATAACACACAAATGATTGCGTTGTTCTTGTACATATTGAATACATCATTCAAACATTCACAGCGTAGGTTGGAAAAAGTATGTGAACCCCTAGTCTAATGAAGTCGACAAAAGCTAACTAGAGTTATGAGTTGGCAAACCTGGCATCCAGTTAATGAAACGAGTTTGTAAGTGTGGGTTAGAGCTACTTTGACTTATAAAAAGCACTCAAACATTTTGAGTTTGCTAATCACAAGGAGCATCTGCTGACGTGGATCATGC
Organism: Moxostoma hubbsi; assembly: GCA_032164185.1. NCBI lineage: Eukaryota > Metazoa > Chordata > Actinopteri > Cypriniformes > Catostomidae > Moxostoma > Moxostoma hubbsi. Next base: position 5,791,503 of record JAVLUX010000006.1, read on the forward strand.
CTCACAAAAGAGAGATCTCAGAAGAGATCAAGAATTATTGCTTTGGATTAAGGTTGGAAGGGTTACAAAATTATCTCGAAGAACTTAGATATTCATCTGTCCACAGTTAGACAAACTGTCTATATTGATATAGTACTATAGGTACTCTCACTAGAAGTGGCCGTCCAGCCAAGATGACTCAAAGGCACACCGCGGAATCCTCAATGAGGTAAAAAATAACCCTAGAGTGACAGATAAAGACTTGATGGTATCATTTGAACTGGTTCAAGAGTCTACTATACGGAAAACGCTGTTGAATGACCTCAAGAGAGCTGCTCACACCAGACATCCTAAGAATATGGCTGAGCTGAAGCAGTTCTCTAAGGAAGAATGGTCAAAAATTCCTTCTGAACGTTGTGCAGGTCAAATCCGCAGCTACCGGAAACGCTTGGTTGAGGTTATTACTGCCAGAGGAGGATCAACCAGTTATTAAATCCAAGGGTTCACTTACTTTTCTTTCCACAGAACTGTGGATGTTTAATAGGATGTGTTCAATAAGGACATGAAAGATTATAACTGTACAATTTGATGTAGATGATATCATATTTTATGACCAATTAATGCAGAAAACCAGCTAATTCCAAAGGGATCACATACTTTTTCTTGCCACAGTATATATGTAAAGTATACCTCAAATGAAAATGCATTTAATTATTAACAAATGAATATGTGGTATAAACTAAAACTGAGAATCCACTGACTGATCATAAAAACAAATTAGCTTCATTAGAATATCCAATCAAATTATTTTTAAAAAGTAATGAAGAGAAATATGACATAAATCAGATGTTTTAGAACGTCCCTTGTTGCTTATTTACAAACACTTCAATTTATCTTCATATTTTCATTATAAAGCATAGGTTGGCTACAGACAAAAGCCCCAATTAACTTTAATATAAAGAAACAAATATAACAAAAACAAAATAGCTTTTGTGTAGGACTGTTTAATTCTACAGCTGTGGCCCTGTGGAACAATGGTCGACCCTGAAATTTTGAAACCAACATTATTAAATTTTACTTCATAGATTTGCCTAATGCACTGCACTAGATTATGACCCTTGAGAACAAACTGCGGAACACTTAAATACAACCGGAATCCCTCAAATATGGGCAGCCCCATTGGCCGCACCATCCGGGACTTCATTGGACAGCGATGAGGGTGAGCGGGAACTGCGTGGGCGGAGCTGAGCGGCTATGGCGATTGGTGTGGCCTGATTGTGGCTGACCTGTGATATTGTGTCATCAGACTCCCAGCGCTCCAGCTCTTCTCTCACAAGCCTGTCCATCTGCTCCCGATGCAGCTCCGGATCTCTGCCCATCCTCTCATCCTGGAAAAGGAGAGGATGGAATGTTAGCCATGATAAAATTATTGGTAAACTTTAGTATGATGCTAATGCTGACATTTTTGTTGTTGTTGTTGTCTTTTTAACTTTATAAGCATTCAATTTATGTTTCAAATGCATAAATGTACAAATCAGGGATCTCACACCTACAGAATTGACTAATGAATTTCAATGATTTTTGCATGACTTTTCTAATTACTTGGATTACTAGAGACTGCACTTACAGAGCAAATTCAAGCCAATTAAATGTTTAAGACCATAACATAACTTGAAAAATCAGCCTGATCTCATACAAATTACGATACCGTGGCCACATTTTTGCAAGAAGAAATTAAGCGCTGTATTACACTTTTCGCTAGAGTGAAATGTCCAGCGGGGGGCGCCAAAAGTGAGTGAAATGGTGTCGTAATTAGGGGGAATGTTAGATGGAGGTTTTAATGAGTAAAATATAACTCCCTAACCTAAAACTTGAACCTAAACCTAACCAAAAATGTCCAAAAAGCAAATGAGATGAAAACAAAACAGACATCCTTACCCTTAACCAACATCGAAACCTAACCGATAGTATCTTTAAAGCAAATGCACCATTTTCTGAAGCAACCATGTCATTTCATATCGCTTCTATGACACTTTTGTCTTATGTGTCAGCTTGTGTGATTGACTGAACTCGAACCTCGATCTTCCGAATTCAAAGTTCAATAATCTATTAGGTGAGCAACCGAGCAAGTTATTCACATTGGAAATAGTGTGTAAATGTAGGTTGGTCTGTAATACAAGCGTTAAAATTAGGGCTGTCGATTTAACACGTTAATTCAGTGCGATTAATTTGACTAATAATAATGTGTTTAAAAAATTACGCAATTAATCGCACTGCCCCCGAACCATAATAAGGAAGATTCCTGAGAAATGCTTGTAGTACCACCTGTTTACTCCAGAGGGCAGTAAGTGAAACTTCAGCTGTATGAGCAACACACAGTTTATACAGTGAAGAAAACAACCTTCAGCAGACACACAAACATGTGTTACGTTCTTGCGTTCAAAACATTTGATGGAGTGCAAATCCGAACTAAGAGATCTCAAGATGTGTTTAAAGATTGAGTATTAAACTATATTTAACTTGACACAGTGAACTAAAACATTTATGTTTATGACGCTACACAAGCATGTCTGATGCAGGTGTTCATTGACGGTCCTTAAACAAGCCCTCATAATAAATCTCCAACTGATTGATAAATTCACTTGTGTGATGGATTGCTGTGAACTGTGTGTCAATGATTGACTTATGATCAATAATATGGTAATAAACAATACATTGTATTCTAAAGACGCTTTGTGTATTGTCTTATCAATGATGAACTCTTCTGCTACAGGAATGTAATGCATTTTAATTATCTGAATATTTTTATTTTATATATATATATATATATATATAATTTGTAATATTTAAAGATAACTATGTATAATTATTTCATCATTATATATTGAATTATTGTTATATGAGGGGCTTTCTCATCAAATATTTGTATATGCGATTAATTAATCGGGACGCCATGTAATTAATTTGATTACATTTTTAATCGAGTGACAGCCCTATATATACTATAAATATATTGTTTTTGAAATGTGTTGGAGTAAAAGTGTTTCGATATCATAACATGGCACTGTGTGAGTAATAGAGCGAAAATAAGTGTTTATAAAGTCACAATAAGCCTTTGTACTCATGATTTCAGTTTGTTATAGTAACGTTTATTCTATGAGATTTGGTTGTAAAAAATGTAGATTGACCATATAAATGTCCATAACTTTTGAACATTTAATCAATTACCATTACTTTTCCAGGCCTAGAAATGATGTTTCAAGGTTTTTCATGACCATGGGAACCATATTGATTGCTGAGTAAGGATTTTCAGAAATGTTCAGAGATATTGAACTTGTAAAAACTAATTTCAAGCTAATCAAATATTTCAGAGCCCATTATACAGTAACTAAAAAAAAAAATATTCACTATGGAAATGTCCATTGTTCCAAAACTGTTTAACTTTCTTTCCTCTGTGTAACACAAAAAAATACATTGGACAGGATGTTAGCCTCATTCACTTTCATTGCATCTTTTTTGTAAATACAATGAAAGTGAATAGTGACTGAGGCTAACATTCTGCCTTACACATCTCTTTTTGTGTTCACGTGTTTGGAAAAACATGAGGGTGAGTAAATGATGACATTAATTTTTATTATTGCGCTCTAAGTCCTTGTGTTGGTGTAGTGGCTCGCCTCAATCCGGGTGGCGGAGGACGAATCTCAGTTGCCTCCGCGTCTGAGACCGTCAATCCGTGCATCTTATCACATGGCTTGTTGAGCGTGTTACCACGGAGCGTGTGGAGGCCCACACTATTCTATGTGGCATCCATGCACAACTCACTACGCGCCCCACCGAGAGCAAGAACCACATTGTAGCGACCACGAGGAGGTTACCCCAAGTGACTCTACCCCCCCTAGCAACCGGGCCAATTTGGTTGCTTAGGAGACCTGGCTGGAGTCACTCAGCACGCCCTGGACTCCAGGGGTGGCAGTCAGCGTCAATACTTGCTGAGCTACACAGTCCCCCATGATGACAGAATTTAGATTTTCATGTGAACTCTCCCTTTAAGAGTTTCTTTCATCACCTCCATGACTCCATCCAGGATTCGTCCAAGCACATCTCTCCTCTTCATCTTGGCTCTCTCCATGGCCTCTAACTTCACAATAACCGCATCTATTTTTGACACAATGCTGCCAATAGAATGCTCCATACGGTCCACTCTACGCACAAGCCTGATAAACCACAGGAAACATACAATCCTTACATTCTGAGGTACAAACAAATCATGTCATTATAACCAATTTGTAAGTACACATTTAAAAATTGGCAGTTTTTAATGCTAGCAGAACATTTTAAGCACGTGTTTTGTAGAAGCAGGGATAAGCAAAATTTACACTTGGAACTCCTCATATGACACGCCTCCTGAGCTGCTGCCACGGCGACGAGAGCTGTGTCCGCTGTCCTCATCATCGTCCTCCTCTGAGTCGTCCTGACTGCGGGAGAAGCTCCGCCCACTCACTGGTCTGGGCAGTGAACTGTGCTCCAGATCCAAGTCCTCCTGGCGTGTGTTTAATACATACTAAGAATCTGCTGCAGTGTGTTTATTTGTCCATTTACTGATTCGGGTAGTTGTTTAAACGTTTTCTAAAAGTGTTCTAAAAACAAATATTATTCATTTCTATTAGTTTTCTCACTCACTCTCTCTTTCTCCAGGTCATCTCTCATCTGTTGATGTTCATGCTCGGACAGTTCCTGATCTCCATCGAGGTCGTACTTAGCAAAGATGGCTTCAATTTCAGCATCTGAATGGCCCTTTCTACGAGTACACACAGAAATATTAGTTACAATGTAAAAAAAATGTCATTGCTGTTCTGTATCATTTTGCTGAAGTAAACATTTCTCACCCTCTGAGGTCTTGCCGGAGCTCATCGAAGCTGAGTTTGCCCCCAGCGTGGTGTAAGTTGTCAGGAATATCGTTGACCGAGGTCTTCTTCAGTTTGAGTTTGACCATTGCCCTGTTATAGCCCTGAAACAGAAAGGGGGAAAGATCAAATGTAGATATATTGCAAATGATTTAGGTCCATTTCTTGGTTGAATTTCATTTTGTTTGCTCATACCTTCTTGATCAGGTCTGTTATCTCCATCTCTGACCTCTGCTGGGCCATATCAGCTTTCACCTCAGAGTAAGTGTCATTGATGATGGCCAAGAACATATTCTGAACAAATCAGAATATAACACATGTAGTGAAAAAAAAGACCATGCATAGGGCTAGGCTAAATGACTTGGCAATACGAGATTTTGCTAATTCAGCAAACTCAATGACGTTCATCTTGCGGAAAAATGCTTCACGTGAGTGTTGCGTGCACTGTCTCTGGAGAATGCAAATGCACACGAGTCAAGCAGGCTTCCCAATATTTTTGCTCCAGAGAGGAGAGAGCAAAGTGGGATCATTTGCGCTACTCAACCTAGCTTCTCTCGATATCGCGCTGCAGTTTATTTTTTAACATAAAGCGCTATGGAGGAGGTCAAACAGCTGACAGCACATACACACAGCTAATTAAGTGCCTATACGAAAGTGTTTATTTTCATTGGCTATATACATACATATATATATATATATAAATAAATATTTTTTTTAATAATATTGATCAGCAACATATCAGACTGAGACTGTAATGTGGCATAATGTCGAAATTTAGCAATATGGTAATGTTGATTTTTTTTTTACAAACATTGTCTAAGTGTTTAATTCACTGACTGTATTATCCAAAAACAGACATTACAATATGATTATTTATATATATATATATATATAAACCAATTTTTATGGATTTTCCAGAAAACAATTACTATATCCCAATATATATATTGTTATAGTGATATAAAATGAGTGGTGGTGGCGTAGTGGGCTAAAGCACACATCTTGTAAGCAGGAGGTTGCTGGTTAGATCGCCACAGCCACCACCATTGTGTCCTTGATCAAGGCACTTAACTCCAGGTTGCTCCGGGGGAATTGTCCCCGTAATAAGTGCACTGTAAGTCGCTTTGGATAAAAGCGCACCCCTAACCATACACCTAGTTATACCCACTGCTAAGTAAAAACACAAGAGTAAATTAATTGACATTTTGACATTACTTTACAATTTATGTTATATTTTACGTTCTCCTTGTGGCGTTTACCAATAGAATCATGAAGATGAAGAACACAAAGGTGGTGAAATAAATGGGTCCCAACACTCTGTCTGCTTCCTCAATCTCTGAGAAGTCAAAATCTCCCAGAATGATCCGGAACTGGGTGAAACTGTGTCAACAGAAAGCCAAAACATTATAAACAAATGTAATAACCACATTACAAAATACAATAAAACTCATTACGTTTTATTTATACGCCTGAACTTAAGCTCCTTTCCCAGTTGTTGGGTAAATTACTTCAAAATAGTAATCCACTACAAATTACAATTACTTCTCTAAAGTTTTTTACTTTAGAGGAAATATTACTTCATGGGAAAAGTAATCACATTACAAATTATTTTACTTTTAAGTTACCTTCTAGAACACCACAGAAATCTTTACATTTTTTAGTGCAACACCCCAGTTTGAGATTTATACTTGCGCAAATTGGAAATATTCCTCCTAATATTATAATTATTTTGTGCAATCTGGCGACCATTCAGGCGAGTGCGCTCTTTCTAGTTCTCGCTTTCAAATTGACAAATTGAGTACACAACTATTATTGGGCTTAAAAGATACAAAGACCAAATCGACGCGGAACATTTTATCTCAAAAGGAGTAGCTACAATATGGCCCCCTATGCATTACTTAAACCCGATGTGGCCCCTTTATATTTTCAATATATCCCAATGTGTGTGTACATGAATTGTCATCTTTGTCTGATGCTTTGAAAATTGTATGTTCACAATTCTTGTGGGCCAGCAAAGCCTTCTCTGCTGGCATAACATGCCTAATAAATACATTTTTTTTTTCATCCTCATTGACCTTTTTGCCTATGGATTTTCAATCCCTTTCCACTCCTAATTCATCATTGGGATATATTTTATATATAAAAAGGCTTTTTACTAAAACACGTCATGATCAACAGGTAAATTGCCACAATAACACGTTTTACTAATGTAGCCTTCTTAAAGGGATAGTTCACCCAGATTTAATTATTCTCTCATCATTTACTCACCCTCATGGCATCCCAGGTGTGCATGACTTTCTTTCTTCTGCTGAACACAAACAAAGATTTTTAGAAGAATATTTCAGCTCTGTAGCTCCATACAATGCATGTGAATGGGGTCCAAATCTTTGAAGCTCCAAAAAGCACATAAAGGCAGCCGAAAGTAATCCATTTGACTCCAGTGGTTTAATCCAAAAACTCCTTTTGCACTGTACACTGTATCTGCTATCTCCTTGGAGATCATGATTTCAAGCTCGATTACACTTCCTAGTGCCATCTAGCCTTCTGTACATGCATCAAGCACTAGGAAGTGTAATCGAGTTTGAAATCATGATGGTGCTTTGAGACTGCAATGACAAATTGTAAAGTAAAAAAGGAGTTACATTTTGGTCTGTTCTCACCCAAAACTGATTGGATCGCTTCAGATTATGGATTAATTTTATGCTGCCTTTGTGTGCTTTTTGGAGCTTCAAAGTTTTGGTCTCCATTCACTTGTCTGGACCTACATAGCTGAGATATTCTTCTAAAAATCTTTGTTTGTGTTCAGAAAGAGGGTGAGTTAATGATGAGAGGATTTTTATTTTAGGTGAACTATTCCTTTAATACACCCTAAATCGACAAATCTAAACTGGCTTTGCAGGTTTTGTGTACACATCATTTTTCATACAAAAACTGTGTTAGGAAATGAGGCCTCCAAACTCACATGCAGGCCTGAAAAGTGCTAAAGTCATCGACTTGAGTTCCAAACACTAAATATGCCAGCTGAGCGTAGGCCAGGAAGACGATGAAGAACATGATGGCGAAGCCCACCAGGTCCTTAGCACAGCGCGACATGGTGGTGGACAGCTGATTCATGGTCTTATTGAAGTTAATAAACTTAAAAAGCTGTGGGGAAGCAAGACACTTCTGTTTGTTTACACATTCTAATGTAGCAAATAAGGAGTATTACATGTCAAAAGTTGAGACCTCACCTTGACCCACGAGAGGAAGACGATGACAGCAGCCAGATTGTTGAAGTGAACCTGGAGGCGAGCCAGAGGCTCAAAGTTTGGGTATGTACTGTGGTTCTCCAGCAGGAAGTGAAGTCTGTGACTGACCGCTGATGTTCTGCAGATGTTCATGATGATGGCTGGGACACTGAGCTGTGATGTAGAGATGGCAAATACAATAAAAAAGGCAAACTGTGACACCTACATCAACATGGACCAAGAGCACAACGTACAAAGGCAGAGATTATAGAAAGTCTGTATTATGAATTATGACCTACCATTACAATGAACACATCTAAGCAGTTCCACAGGCTCTTGAAATAGCGCAAGCGATTCAGGCGGATCTCAAGAACTTCTTCTATCAGGTAATACAGCACAAAGAGGCAGAAGGCCACTTCACAGAAGCCCACAAAGTAGTCCCAGCTGGATACGTAGCGGATTAGACGTACAGTCTGGAACTGCCAGGATGTCAAAGCGCCTCCTGTGGCTGGAAACTCCACTAGCAATCTACAGCAAAGCAGAAAGGTGTAGATCTTTCGGGCTGATGTGAAGCAAGGTTTGATTGCTAAATATTGATTGTTGAAACATAAAAAGACTAATGAACCCTGATGGCATTTGTATATCTCCAAACATAGATGCAATGCATTTGATTTGTATGTAATTTTTAGAATGTTTGCTCATCTGCAGTACATTGCCTGGATGTTTCCTGTCAAATGTTAGAACAACATTCAGCAGATCAACGTTTAAAGTGAGCATGAAATGACAGACATAAGCCATTTTATGTCCATAATGTGACATTTTTCAGAGTGAAACAAGATATACAACAATAGCAATACATTTAGTGACTTGAGTTTATGCATAGGGGATCAATTGGATTGTGAAAAGTGGCGTTCCATACTAGGGTTTACAGTCATTGTCCAGACTGCTGGAAGTCGGAAATAAAAAAAAATATTAAATGGAAGATGTTTCAGAGGTGCAATATATTTTTACATTTGAATAAAAGATTATGAAGACAAAAAAAAAAAAAGAAATGTACGAATCCTGCAAAATAAGACTAGCAACGTGTATTAAAGGGACAGTTCACCCAAAAATGAAAATTCTCTCATCATTTACTCACCCTCATGCCATCCCAGATGTGCATGACTTTTTTTCTTCTGCAGAACACAAATTAAGATTTTTAGTAGAATATTTAAACTCTGTAGGTCCATACAATGCAAGTGAATGGTGGTCAGAACTTTGAAGCTCAAAAAAGCACATTATAAAAGTAATCCATACGACTCCAGTGGTTTAATGGTTTAAGTCTTCAAAAGTGACATGATAGGTGTGGGTGAGAAACAGATCAATATTTAAGTCCTTTTTTACTATAAATTCTCCTCACTGCCCAGTAGGTGGCGATATGCATGATGCATGTGAATCAAAGTATGTGGATGTGAAAGTGAAAGTGGAGATTTACAGTAAAAAGGACCTAATTATTGATCTGTTCCCCACCCACACCTATCATATCGCTTTTGAAGACATGTATTTATCCTCTGTAGCCATATTAAGTACTTTTAAGCTGCCTTTATATGCTTTTGGAGATTCAAAGTGCTGGTCACCATTCACATTGTATTGCATTGTATGGACCTATAGTGCTGAAATATATTTCTAAAAATCTTTGTTTGTGTTCAGCAGAAGTAAGAAAGTCATCCATATCTGGTATGAAATGAGGATGAGTAAATGAGAGAATTTTCAATTTTGGGCGAACTATTCCTTTAAGATGGCTATATTAGTAAAATGTGATATTACAGCAATTTACCTGTTTATCATGCATTTATAACACCGCTTCAATCCATTACCTGACAATACAAAACAGGTTAATGTTGCCGTTGTAGATGGAGAAGTCCAGGAACACAGCTCTAGTGCCACGGTCTAGCCAGAGGTTGTTTTTTAACTCCTGCAGCTGATTGGCTGTCTTCTCTCGAGTACGGGACAGTTCCTGGTAGTAACCCCCACCTCCATAGGTCGACACTTGCCCCCAATAACTGCTCTCACCCAAGCTTCTCTCCCCTGAGTACACCCACCTAAAAGACAAACTGCATGCTAAGCCATATAGACATACTGTAGAAGACCAAAGATCAACCACTGAACAGTTATTCATAATAAGCCTTAGGTATGTTGTTACATACGCTGTCCCATTTTTAAGTCCGAATGGTGCCTTGTCTTCATTTGCAGGAGAGTAAATGTTGTAGCATTCATAAACTTCATTGTGCAAGTCCTCGTGGACAGCGCAGGACTCATTGCGCACTCTGAGCTGTCTGAGACGTGGGACGCCCAACAGAAGGTTTTCATAGTAGATCAGGCTCTGGTTTTCCGGAAGGATTTTGTTGTTGTACCAGAACTCCCAGTACATGCCATTAAGAAAAGGCCCTTCTGTAAACTAGGAATAATTCTTTGATTAAGGTCTGTCTTCAAGCATTCACACATTTAGTACTAATCTGCATTTTCTTTGTGTAAAAGAGTGTCATAGATAGTCGAAGAATTACTTTCCAGAGGTCCTCCATTGATGAAAGGGTCTTGAAGGTTGTTGGTTCTCCATTTGTTAATGGCACATCCAAGAAGAGTTGGGACATGACTTTGGTGTAGTAGTACATGTTGGTGCTCACCATTCCGTAGGTTACTAAAGCAAATCAAAGGCATATTCAAACAATCAAGATGTTCTAGCACCATTAAAAATGTTCTATAATCAGCATATATATTTACATATATAGATTATGAAAACAAAACATCTAGACATAATTACTTTACCATATATTATCTGAAAGGGATAGTTCATCCAAAAAATTTAATTCCCTCTTCATTTATTCCCTCTCATGCCATCCCAAATGTGTATGACTTTCTTCTGCTAAACACAGGCAAAGATTTTTAGAAGAATATTCCAGCTCTGTAGGTCCATACAATGCAAGTGAATGGTGACCAGAACTTTGAAGCTTCAAAAATCACATACAGGCAGCATAAAAGTAATCCATAAAACTCCAGTGGTTTAATCCAAGTCTTCAGAAGTCATATGATAGGTGTGGGTGTGAAACAGATCAATATTTAAATCCTTTCCTTAATATAAATGATCCTCCCTGCCAAATAGGTGGCAATATGCACCAAGAATGCGAAAGTGGAGATTGATAGTAAAAAAAATGTCTGTTTCTCAACCACACCTATCACATCACTTCTGAAGACTTGGATTAAACCACTGGAGTTTTATGGATTTCTGTTATGCTGCCTTTATGTGATTTTTGGAGCTTCAAAATATTGGTACCCATTCACTTGCATTTTATGGACCTTCAGATCTTAAATATTCTTCTCAAAATCTTTGTTTGTGTTCTGCAGAAGAAAGAAAGTCATACAAACCAGTGATAACATGAGGGTGAGTAAATGATGAGTTTTCAGTTTTGGGTGAACTGCCCCTTTAATGTTTTGTCATTGGTTTTGTATACTTTAGTTATAAAGTGACTTTAAAAAGCATAGACTGTATAAACCAGATGCCACAAACTTTCTGTTTGCTCAATTCATAAAAATGGAGTTCACTATTAGGTCTAAACAGTATCCTAGTCAAAAAAGAGAAGAATTTAGCTTCTTTCTGGTTGTCATGAAAATGTAGTTATTTCAGCAAGAAAGGCCAACACAGCTGAAGTAAAGAAAGAAACGTTACAGAGCCAATCAAATGCAGTTGTTTTCGCATATCCCAACTAAGCTGGGGTCAGAGCGCAGGGTCAGCCATGAAACAGCACCCCTGGAGCAGATAGGGTCAAGGGCCCAACAGTGGTATCTTGACGGTGCTGGGGCTTGAACCCCCCACCTTTTGGTCAGTAACCCAGAGCCTTAACTGCTGAGTCACCACAAGTAACAACACAGATTTGTTTGTCTTTCCATTTCAACAACTCATTCTTCAAGTGAACTGGCGGCAACTTAGCTGCCACATTAAAAAAATTATGTTCCAAAAAGTAAAACAAGGTTAATGGTAAGCATATACTTTTCCCATTAATTACTCTAACTGGACAGACTCTTCCTTCGGCAAACATGTACCACGCATATTACATAAGTAAATGTATAAGTAATAATAATGTAATGTTTAGTGCAATAATAGCTCACGTATAAAAAAATTATAAATTGACTTGTTATCACTTTAATAACTGTCCAATATTCAACTTACATATACAGAGGGTGACGAGAAAGAGGATGTAGGTGATCATCTCTCTGAGGACGGTTTTCAGGTACATCTCTCTGTTACTGTTGCTCTCACCCAAAAGACGAGTGTCCCACAGTACTGAAACAGGAAACAATTTGATTTTACATGGCACACATCTTTACCCAGATATCCTAAACCATGCTACTAATAATAACTACACTGAAATAAGAAGTAACCTTCAATTATTACATTCATGACAATGATTTAACTCATACAAATTACTGGTGTAACCTAATATTTCAGCTTGATTAGTCGGAATAAAATGTTTGACATTAATTAAACCAGTTATTTTAGATGTTGCCACATGATGCACATTTTAGGTTACCTGACAAAACATTGAATAGACTGAGAATATACACTTTATTATGAACACCTGTTCACCTACTTATTCGTGCGATTAACTAATCAGCCAATCATGTGGCAGCAGTGCAGTGCATAAAATCATGCAGATATGGGTCAGGAGCTTCAGTTAATATTCACATCAACCATCAGAATGGGGAAAATTTGATCTCAGTGATTTCGACCGTGGCATGATTGTTGGTGCCAGATGGGCTGGTTTGAGTATTCCTGTAACTGCTGATCTCCTGGGATTTTCATGCACAACAGTTTCTAGAGTTTACTCCGAATGCTGCCAAAAACCAAAAACATCCAGTATGTAACATCCTTAAGTTTGAGCTATTTTAGTGAATTTCTATCTTTATACTGCAGGAGGCTTTGTTTGGACCAAAATTTCAGTAGTCGGTATCGATACAAGTGAAATTTCAAGATTCTCGATACCAATTTTGAAGAAAAAATTAGCTAATATGGTAATGTGATATTGAACACACTCCTTTAGCCTATTTATAGTTACATGTCAATGTAAATAATAAATTAAAATATATCCATGTTTCCTTCAAGTGTTTCTAACACTTGTTTGTTTTTAAGATGGGCCCTACTCAAATCTGTTTTATTTTTCCTCAAAATTAATTTTTCCATATATATATATATATATATATATATATATATATATATAATTTTTTTTAATTTTATTTTATTTCATTATCAAAATGGTCTAATCAAAAAAATGTCCTTAAACTTTTAACAAGTAAAAATTTTTACAAACTTTTAGTCAGTACAATAGCACTCTTGCTTGTGATATATTTCTTAATTTGTATTATTATTACAGTCATTATTCATTAATAATTATTTATTATTATTATAATACTAATTATTATTATTTCTACAGTAAGGATTACATTTTACTATACAGTTATAATATATTTCTGTTGCAATTTCTTCAATTTCAGGCATTTAGCTTTTAATACGATCGTGCTTTTATTTTGACGTGTATTTTTGACGATAACTTCTGATAAACAGTTATATGGCCCAGTGTGATCGTTAATGCGCAAATGCATTGATTTAATTATAGAAATTAATATCCAAATAACGCTTCAGAAGTCATCTCTAATACAACCCTAATGATTCTGATGTGTGTGTGTGTGTGTGCAAATATCAGAATTATTTTATAGTAATTATTCATGATATATTGCCTACAAAGTAGGGGTGTAAAAGTTCCGTTTTTTAATCAACAACATCTGTGTTCCACGGACGAAAAGAAATATGCCTGTCATACCGGTTTGGAACAACATGAGGGTTACTAAATAATGACAGGATATTCACATTTGTAGCCTATTTATGTCTTTTTATGCTATTGTGGCCCATCCTCGTTAGGTTCCCAGAGGTTTTATTATATTTGTAAATATTTTAACGTTCTACCCCTCATTTTTTGCAGTATCTTCTTCCCGCAGCTGTGGTGTTCGTCCTGTGCTGGTGGAGTTGGATACGGTCCTCTGTTGATTCGCGCACTGATGCCAGTGAAGCTCCCGCTGCCGCTGCTGCTGCTGGAGGCCGTGGACACAGACCTCCGGCCCTGGCTCGCCGGGGGCCAGTTCGCCTCCATTATCCCCTCCTCCGGCTCGAAGCCCGGGTTATCCCGGCTCCACGCCTGCCTGGAGCTGGAGGTGGGTGGAGAGGGGGTTTCATCGGGCACCCCCAGGCCCACTTCTGCATGATGCATTTTTTCCATCTCAATGCCTTCATGAGGCGGAGGTGATGCTGCAGATGCCGCCTGGGTCTGCGGTGCTTGAGGCCGGACGCGACTGGAGCTCATTCTGCGATTCAATATAACTGTATATCAATGATGTATTTCATTCTTTAGCTTAGTTAGTAAGCTCTTATGTAATATGTGCCAAAATTACAAGAGGTGTAAAACTCAAAGTAGCAGGTTTGGTTTCCATAAAAGTTCTTGACTTGATTACATTCAGTTATTTATCAACTTGAAGTCCTTTTCCGATGTTGTGTAATAGAAGTGAGTATAAAATCCGACTGAAACACGCCGCGTTCTTCATACGAAAAAACAAACAAAACAACAAGAAAAAGAAAAACAGCTACAACATCCGAACTCAAAACCTTCGTGCAAAGTACTGATGTCTTGACAGAAAATAAAAAATAGCTCAGTTTTGGGAACTTCAGTCCTGCGTTTTTGGGAGTGGAGAAATTCAGTTTTCCAGTCCGGACTCAGCCATCTTGTTCCCAGTTGTTCTCCTAAAATCCCAGACTAGAGGAATCCAGTTACACTGACATCAACCTCTGGAAACTTCAACACTTTTCCGTTTTTAGTGCAGCTCCTCCCTTTCCCTCCACCGCACTTTCCACAAGACTCACAAAATAACCGAAATATGCTTTTAAGATAAAAAAGCAAGTCTAGATAGTTTTCCCGTCAATTATTTTGTAAAGTGATAAAAATGTGCCCTGTGATGTTAAATGTGGCATAAGCTTGATGAAAATGATTAAAAAAATAAAAATAAAAAAAAAGAGTGACGCTACATTTGTTTTTAGTTTATTACCACTCGGATTCACAAATTCAATCAGTCGTTGTTTGGGCCTGTTGCTGCTAGGCAACAAGATGCAGCCCCTCTTCAGGATTGGATAAGGGAAAATGAGTGACAGTTACATGAACCAATCAGTGAAATCCACACAAAGCTTTTAGAATTTTTAATTTGGATGAGATTATTTTAGTTGCATGAAAATGTAAAAAGTAATTAAATAGATATTAGTTTTAAATAAGCAAAAAAAAAGAAAAAAAAAGGAAAAAATGAATTATGTAACCTGTAATATGTTGCATAGTTGCATAAAAAGTAATAGCAAAAGTATTTTACAAAAGCAATGTCCAAAGCGCACACTCAAAAAAATATTAAGCATATTTGTAAGATTTCTGGAAGTCCTGAACTGCAAAGTGAAAATATTTTTTTCTCTCTTTTAATTTTTTTTTCTGCCCAAAATTTGAACATTTTTTTTCTCTCTCTCTCTCTGATTTTTTTTTTCTTCTTTAAATATTTTATTTTATTTTATACATTTTTATTGTATACAGTCTTCTTATTTTGTGTATACTGTATAATATTATTATTCACATTTTTTATTTTTTGTATGCAGTCTTATTTTGTGTATACTGTATATTGTATATTATTAGGTGTATATTGTGTTGTGTAAACTGTGTTATGTGTAAATCAGATGTTTATTGTAATTGTCATACTGCTGTGTTGCTTGGACCTGCACCCAAGGCTTTCACCCACTGCTGCACTTGTGTATATGGTTGAGTGACAATAAAAGGATTTGATTCTAACAAAATGAAATTAATAAAACTTAAAATATGTAGTTTTTTTTATTATTAAAGATTACTTAATTCGATTTGACAGATATTTGTTATTAAATTGAAATGTGTAAATCTTAAAATATTTTTTGGAGTACATAACTATTACACCCAAAAATACATTTATTTAGCCTATATATTGAAGTTTTATTAATTTAATTTGGTTAAAGAGTACTTAGTTCAATTTGATGGAATTTTGTTATGAAATTGAACGTGTTAATCTTAAAAATAGGATAATTAGATTTTTTTTTGTTTTTTTTGTAATGTCTTTGCACTTTATTTTAATCTAAAAATATACTTTCAGTGGTTAACTTATACAGATGTGTAATTGTAAACAACAAACTGCACATTGCTTAAAAATGCTATTGGTTGGGTTGTTTGAAAATAGACCTGAAACTTTGAATTTGACTGAAGCCTTTGGCTTTAGTAAAGAAAATGCATTCATTAACTCTGCATAATATCTACAACATTTATGGACAAGACATAATCAGTGGTTTGCAATTAAGTCTATTGTTTTTTGGTATTTGTCATACCATGGCATGTCTAATGTTCTGCCATAAGGGTTATTCAGTGAGTCATATGCAGAATCAGACAAGCCCAAATACACCATCTCACTGATAATGATCAGAGATGATTTGAAGTGAGAAACTAAAGACTTTATTATAGCCCCAGTGGCATTCTTACATGTTACAGCTTTGCGAACTCAATGCCATAATTTAATAATCAACCATGGAAAACCACCATATCAGTAGACCAGTAGACAATATTGTCCCCCTCAATGTCTAAAGTGGTTACAGCCCTGTGGCTCACCCCAGGCAATTTCTCTCCAAATTGATTCTGGATCATGCAACTTCATTATCTGTGTTCCTCATTGCTGGATAACAGTAGATAACACCTGTTGGAACAGTGAACACCCTAGCCACATTCAAATGAAGCCTCAAAAGATATTCAGCTATAATTAAGGTTTCTCTGACTAATTAAGTCATTCAGACAATGCCTGGGGTGATTTCACAATTTGTGGGGTTTCCACTGGGGTTGGATACAAATAAATAAAAGGCATGTTGACTTGAGCATACATAGGAAAAAGATCTTCCCTTCATTTACAGTCATGGATGTTAACATTACTCTCCGAATGCTTGCTGCACTGGTTATCATCTCACAACCGTACTACACAGAAGGTATGTTTCTCATTAAACTATTAGGAGAATGGAGCTATAGTTGTCTTACTTTTGTACTCCAGTATTTATTTTTAAAAGTCAATTTCTGTATATGCATATGCTGAAAAGTTTTGTCTGTGAACTTCTGAACATCTAATTTAGTTTCCTATGTGTCCTCCTTTGATCAGAGCTTCAGAAGCGCTCAGTTCAGGACGTCGTATTTATAGAAGTGAACAAAGTTGCACCGAAGGATGAGGAACAAGGCAGTGGCTGTACGGAATATGAGACAAGTAGTCTAAATAAGAACAATTTATCTTAAAATGTTGACTTGTTGCAGCTCAAAATCTAAATCAAGGGGGGTCTGGGTAGCTCAGCAAGTAAAGACGCTGACTACCACACCTGGAGTCACAAGTTCGAAAGGGCGTGCTGAGTGACTCCAGTCAGGCTTCCTAAGCAACCAATTGGCCCGGTTGCTAGGGTGAGTAGAGTCAAGTTGGGTTAACCTCCTCGTGGTCACTATAATGTGGTACTCACTCTCGGTGGGGCATGTGGTGAGTTGTGCATGGATGCCGCGGAGAATAGCGTGAGCCTCCACACGCGCTAGGTCTCCGTGGTAACATGGGCAACAAGCCACGTTATAAGATGTGCAGATTGACGGTCTCAGATGCGGAGGCAACTGAGATTTGTCCTCCGCCACCCGGATTGAGGCGTGTCACTACACCACCACAAGGACATAGAGCGCATTGGGAATTGGGCATGTCAAAATTGGGGAGAACACATGAAAACAAAATCAAAATGTTACTTTATAATGTTAAGTGTTGTTGAAGAACACCATGATGGAGAGGGAGAGAAAAATAGCTTTTTACATTCAATTTACACGTTTCCACGGTACTAAAAACTAAATGCTTTATAATGATAATAATGTTATTTGATGGTCAATTTGTCTTCTATTTGCAATACAAATGGCATGCCGTTAGACACACGTTCATCGATTGTGCTCGCCATGTTCGCAATCTGTCACACTGGTGGTGCGCACTAATACTAATGTTACCTTCAATTTGGGCATGACACGTGACACGTGAAATCGGCATGATGCTTCCGATGGTTTTTGAACCCTAGTATCGGCGACTGTATGCCGAAGTGCTGACGATTGGCAGCGCGTTGCATCATATGTGTGGGAGACTAGGGTTCAAAGTCAGGCAGTAACCACGTTTGAATAATCAATGATAAGCATGACACAGAGTTTCACTTTTCCCTCTAACATTATTTTTTTACTCCACTAATGGCTAAGGTAAGGTTTGGTGGATACAATCTATAAATATATGCTTATCTCTTCGTTGTATAATGTTCTGTAAAGCTGAAATCAATTTGCTTCACTGCTAGCTTTTGGCAACCTCTCCTGGACATTAAAATTCACACGTGCCCATATCCCCTATAACAATTACCGCTTTGGCCACTGGGGGCAGTGTATCAAACTTTTGGTTTCTGTACATCGATTTTGCTGGAAAAAAAAGTCGGTCTACTCTTTCTGATTTCGCTGTGAGATCAGACTGGATTTCCATAGGAAAACAGAGGGGCGCTGTGGATTCAAAAGGGCAGCAGACTTTCACCCCACTTGCTTGAATATCTTTATCAAACACTGTGTAACTGTGTATCTAGCTTTCAGCTCAATTTCGACTTAAAAATAGAATAAAAACTTGTACAGGGAAACAAATGACATTACTGGCAGTTTATAGTATGGATCTATGATTTCAAGTGAATTCATATTTAGGAGGGGCTCTGTCCTACCTGCCCATATAGACCAGCTGCACCTGGTTAAATACTATAAATAAACATTTGTTGAAATACACCCAAGGGAAATAGATTCGGTATAGTTTTCTGCACATGTTGGTCAGTAAATAATATTAAAAGTAATATTGTGTATTTGTAATTGAGATAGATTTAGGTAAGTGTAGACAATATATTTAGTTAACTGCAGACAAAAACATCTACAATAATTAAAATAAAAAGGTAAAAAATAGGTACAATTTGGAGTTCATATTACACAATTTTTAAAAGTAAACTTTGCCTTTATTGCATGTACAATCTGTGTAATATTCTGAAGAATTGATCTGATATAATTAACCTATCTTGAATGCTAAAATTGAGTACACTTTACTCATCAAATCAAATCACTTTATTGTCACACTACTGTGTACACGTGTGCAACAGCAGGTGAAAGTCTTGTGTGCAGTTCCGAGCAACATTGCAGTAATGACAGTGCCATTAAAACTGGGTAAACTTAAACAATAAAAATAATCGAATTTACTCATGTCAAGTGAGTGCAAATGCTGCCTAATGTTTATTCTATAGGTTGTTATTATCTGTGTACATGTGCAGTTGAATGAATCCAAAATGATACTATAACAATTAAATAAATTAATAAACAATGTTATAGTAGTGTAATAATAAATGAACGATAAATAAGCAATATTAAATAACCAATAAATTAATGAATAAATATGTATAAATATTGAATAAAGTCAGTGGCCTCCAAAAACTCATCAGTTTCAAAGTTTGGGTTGCAAGCATATATTCCATTTCATTAAAAAAAATAAAAATAAGTATCATTGTATTAAATCATTTTTATTTCCTAGGACCCCAGACAGGTTATGTAACACATAAGACATGTTCTCTGATCTGAGGCCTAGCGAGGCGAACACTGAGGCGAAGGGCCGCGTTATTGCTTCCCCACTTCTATTTCTACAATTCCCTCCCTTTAAAATACTCATTTGTCTATGGTTCCTTCAGCTTAATGAACGACTTCTCAACTGTCCAATCACAATCTGCTTTGAAATTACCCCCACTAATCCGATTGGCTAGTGGTGCGACCTAGAGGAAAGTTGGGCGGGGCTTGTTCTAATTCGGGAGGACCACCATTACTTCCTGTGCCGCAGCCTCTTACCCTCTACGCTTCCTGCTGGAGTTCAATACACACACAGAGGAACCGGCGTCATAAAAATAACTCCAGCGAGCTTATATCTGAAACATTATTTGTTTGTTTGTCAGTTGGGGGTTCATCGGCTCAAAATAACCTTAATGGAGACCTCTGGCAACTCGAATAAGAAGCAAAAACTGAGTATTGCGTCTGAGAACTGGGTGAGTAGCACTGATGCTGTCATTCATTTTGAGGGATGTTACTGTGATATTGATGGAATGTAGTTACTTTAACATACGTTGTGTTTTGAATATGTTATTTGTATATATACTGAATATGAACCGCCTCATTTGAATTAATAAATTTATAAAACCCCAGAAAAAGCCTATCTGGTGCTATGGAGGTGCTCAGCTGTAATAAATGTATGAAACATATGAGTATAACCAGACGTTTATATGCTGGTGTGCACAATTTTGGGGTTTGACCACTCCAGGGTTGGTCAGTGAACCATGGTATTCTTCAGATTCCATGTAAATACCATTGTATATAAACATAGTAAACATTCAGTACCATGTACAAGCAGCATTTTTGTGTGGTATATGGTAATCATTGACTTTTTTGCAGTATGCCCAATATTGCTGTCTAAGTGCTACTATTCCCATTAATAAATCAGGATGTTTTTTCAGTAATGTACTTACTATAATTTGCACAGGGAATGCAAAGAGCCACCAATGTCACCTATCAAGCCCATCATGTGAGCAGAAACAAACGTGGACAGGTTGTCGGGACCAGAGGAGGATTTAGAGGGTGTACAGTGTGGCTCACAGGTATTGTGCCAAACCCCTTATCCATTATTCCCAAATAAGTATTAAAACTGAACTTTAACTCCTAGATCCAAATCCACCATACCATACAAATGTCATAGTGCCGTTTCTCTCTTGCATCCTTAGGTTTGTCTGGTGCAGGTAAGACGACGGTCAGCATGGCTTTGGAGGAGTACTTGGTTTGTCATGGCATCCCCTGCTACACTCTGGATGGAGATAACATCAGGCAGGGCTTGAATAAGAACCTGGGCTTCAGCCCTGAAGATCGCGAGGAGAATATTCGCCGTATCACAGAGGTGGCAAAACTGTTTGCCGACGCTGGGCTTGTGTGTATCGCCAGCTTCATTTCTCCATACAGCAGGGTGAGAAACATACGTTGCTGAGTGTATGTGTGACCGTGGAAAGAAAAGAATAGTTAAGTATTGATCAGTTGTTTTTTTTTTTGTTTGCTGTATATTTCTCTTGCACAGGACCGTCTTAATGCAAGGAAGATCCATGAAGCTGCTGGACTTCCATTCTTTGAAGTGTTTGTAGATGCTCCTTTGGATGTGTGTGAGCAAAGGGATGTGAAGGGGCTTTATAAGAGAGCTAGAGCTGGAGAAATCCGAGGTAACGCAGTATGAGGTGATCTTGCACTATTGATAAGGCTGAGACTTTTTTAGCAGAATACTGTGGAATGGATTTAATCATGTTAAATTTGTTTTAAACCGAACCAAGAGTCATGAACTCTTACTATAGGGATTTTTAAACCTTTTAATTGCAATGACTCATAAAAAAAGATAATCCTCTTGCAAGGGGACCCCCTTCTTAAAAATATCAAGGCAGCTATATATTTTCATGTATAAAGACCCTTATATATTGTGTGAGTAAATTTTGAAGTGTAATAACAATACGTCATTGGCAAAATTAAGTAATTGTCTTTTTTACGGTCATTAGAACTAAAGCCAAAACAAATTATTAAAATATGATCTGGTGAATGTTTACTTTGTATTACATTGTACAGAGTAATTTTAGATGTATAAACCTAAATTTAATTTTAATTAAATATATTTTTTTTATTATTAATATTAGATTATATTATGGATTTAATATTTGCTTACAATACCTAGAAAGATACATAAAAAAGAAAAACAAAGAATACAAGGACAAACTATTTTTGGACGTTTGTACGTTTTGAGAAAGGAGGGATGAACATTTAGAAATAAATAAAAAAATTCACGAAACTATATTCAAATTGTCAATCCGTGCATTTAATCATGTGGCTCGCTGTGCATGACACAGCAAGACTAACAGCGTGTGGGGACTCATGCTACTCTCCACGATCCACGCACAACTCGCCACACGCCCCATTGAGAGCGAGAACCCCCAATCGCGACCACAAGGAGGTTACCTCATTTGACTCTACCCTCCCTAGCAACCGGGCCAATTAGGTTGCATATGAGACCTGGCTGGAGTCACTCAGCACACCTTGGATTCGAACTCACAACTCCTGACTTTGTAGTCAGCGTCAATACTCGCTGAGCTACCCAGGCCCCCAATAGCTGCTTTTTTGAACTATCGGTTATCTACAAAAATTTGTGCTGATAGTTTTTTTGAATTATTACTCCATGTTCCTCTCTGGTCGCCGCTGGAGGATTTTACAGTTGAAATGTTTGAACGCCATGTGCAACAGTATAACGGCGTCTGTCACTGACACCTCATGGGGATTTGCTGTGTCTGAATGACAATATTTATCCATATATTTATCCTCACTTCAGTTATTATTTTATTTTGATTAGATTATCAAGTGTTTTAAATTGAAGCGAGGGCACTCAAAGAATAATGCAACTATATGGAAAGGTGCCCCATCAGCCAATTCACCATTTTTTCAAAATGTCTTGGACATGTGTATAGTTAAAACACCTGCATTGTGCACCAAATCGTAATTTTTTTTCTGGTTATTATTGGGATTTTGGGTAAACTGCATCTGCAAAAAAGAATTTTGGACTTTTGGATTCTCACACTATGGTCCTAATAAAGTGCCCTACGTGGTCTACTGCTGTTGTAGCCCATCGTGTTCCACTTCTGTCAGCCAAGAACAGAAAGCTGAGGCTGCAGTGTGATGCAATCTGTGGATCTCAGCAGAATTCGAGACTCATCAGACCAGGCTATGTTTTTCCAGTCTTTAATGGTCCAGTTTTGGTGAGCCTGTGCCGTATGCAGCCTCAGCTTTCTGTTCTTGGCTGAAAGAAGTGGAACCCGATGTGGTCTTCTGTTGTTTTAATGTTCGACGTGTTGTGCATTCTGCGATTTATATTCTTCTCACCACAGAGCGGTTATCTGAGTTACCATAGACTATGTCAGTTTGAACCAGTCTGGCCATTCTCTGTTGACCTCTATCATCAACAAGGCGTTTCTGTCCACAGAACTGCCGCTCACTGGATGTTTTTGGTTTTTGGCAGCATTCGGAGTAAACTCTAGAGACTGTTTTGCGTGAAAATCCCAGGAGATCAGCAGTTACAGAAATACTCAAATCAGCCCATCTGGCACCATCAATCATGCCACGGTCGAAATCACTGAGATCACATTCCTTCCCCATTCTGATGGTTGATGTGAACATTAAATGAAGCCCCTGATATGAATCCATTTATGCATTGCACTGCTGCCACACAATTGGCTGATTAGATATTCGCATGAATAAGTAGGTGTACAGGTGTTCCTAATACAGTGCTCAGTGAGCATATGGATGAATTCAAAACGTAAGTGAGCATCCCTGTGCCCTACTCCCTTTTGAAGGGCTGAGCCCTTGAAGTGGGAACTCTGGAGTGAGCAGGGCACTTGAGTCCCATGTATGTCCGTTTGGAACACCCTTGATTAAGGGGGTAATAAAAGTAATGCATCACTTCCACTATATCTTAACCTGAAACGTTATCATGATGAAGCAGCACAGCTGGTCTAACAACAGGAATCTCTTTGCTGTTAATTTGTTTTTGCAAATACATATACTTTTTGTAATCCATTTATTTATTTATTTATTTTCAAATATTGAACATTGTGTTTTATTTAAAATTGCTTACTGTTGCTGTTTTAATAATGATAGTAATATATCTGTACTTCATAAATGTATATAATATACATAAACATTTCCCGCCAAAAGTTATTTGGTGCACGAGAGGGCTTAATTATAAATAAATAATAAACCTCAGGGTTTAGCCTAGCCTACTGGGAAAAAATGGACCCTGTTTTTGATTATCTCTCTGCTTATGCTTCGGTCGACCTGTACTCTGATCTAGGACCAAACACAAATGATTATTCCTATCTTATGTGTATAACAACTTCATGCAAAAATATGAAAAATTATTGAGGAAGTGACTCTGCACTAAAGTGTGTTCATTAAGTAGAATGTATGCATGCATGTATGTATGTTTTTGTATCTGAAGCCATATTTAATTTGACGGGAATTAAAAAGAGGTTGTGAAATGTTGCATAATTCAACTTCACAAGGAAATTGAGATAATGTCTTATGATAAGTGGAAGTGTCATTCTTGCACACATACTAACTGATACATGCACAGCACATTTGATCTGCTTTGTGATTTATTTGGATACTAAAGGCCCATTTAAAAATCATTCCTGCAACACTGATGTGTGCCACAATTCCTTGATTAGTGTTATTGAATGAAAGGCTTGCACAGAAGTATGCATCTCATCCCTGATTAACACATGCTAGGAATATCTTTAACACTTTGACACTGCTGTTTCTGCTGACTTCTCTTATCAGTCCATCTTAAAGACTCATTTCATTAAGTGCATTCTAAGCATGTCAGTTGCTGCCTCACTTTCCTTCATTGGGCTTTTGATTTAATGGATATCTTTTGATCTCATTAGGGTTCACAGGAATAGACTCCGAGTATGAGAAGCCAGAGGCTCCAGAACTGGTGCTAAAGACTGATTCTTGTAGCGTGAACGAGTGCATCCAGCAACTCCTGGACCTTCTGCAGGAGAGGGTACATTCACTTTCCTACAGGGAATTCTGGCCAAGCCTTAGCTGCATCAATCTGCCCAACATCGACTGCAATGCACATTCCCAACATGATAAACTGTGCAGCACTCATTTAAAGAGATAGTTCACCCCAAAATACATATTTTTTTTCTAAGCATGCATGACAATAATGCATCTGTGACAATGCTTTACCTCTCTGTAGGATATTGTGCCTGTGGACGCGTCCTATGAGGTGAAAGAGCTGTATGTGCCTGAGAACAAGCTGGACTTGGCCAAAGCTGATGCAGAGACTCTTCCAGCAGTGGAGATCAGCAAGGTAACCTCACTCACAATGTAGGTCATTCAACTTCAGATTAAGGCACTTGCAGATAGTCTTCAAATCGTACAGCCTTAATATCAGCTGTTTAATCGGTTATCAGCCATTTCCACCACTTTAGTTATTGGTATCGGCAAAATCCACTGTCAGTCGACCTCTAATATAAACAAAACTAATTTCAAAGCTGTATAGTTTGCATTGTTGTGGGAAAGTGGAGTAGATGGTATATTTTAACATAATTAATTTATTATTATTTGAGATTTATTGTTTGTTAAAAACAGATGCCCTAGAGCTCGACATCAAATCTTGTTGGCAAAATTAACACAGTCTGAGTAATTTTTTTAATCAGTACAATACAAGCAGTATAGTATTTAACCTAATGTCAGTTATACAGTGTGTTGGTGCTCTTGATGGGATAGGTGGACATGCAGTGGGTTCAGGTGCTTGCTGAGGGTTGGGCCACTCCTCTGAATGGCTTCATGAGCGAGAGAGAATATCTGCAGTGTCTTCACTTCAACTGTCTGCTTGATGGTAAGATCTACTGATATTACAGGTATAATTGATCTTGTATATCAGCAAACATTAATGATCAGGACGTTCTTTCAGCATGTGTCAGGCATGGAAGACTTTTTCAGTTGTTGTGTTTTGTGATCGCAACACTAGAGGGCAGTGTTTAACAGTTCGACTGAAATGCTGTGTCTTTAGAAATTATTTAGATCCCTCCATCTTTTCCAATTTTTTGTATTGCAGATATAGTTCAGAATGCATTGAATCTTAACTAATATTTAGCAACCAATGCAAACACATTTCAGAAACATTTAGCAGATTTATAAACAACAGGAAGACATTTAATTTAAATAACTGTTCAGGCATTTGCTCAAAATGTCATTCTCATAATCTAAAAAGTACTTCCTTTTGAAAGTGAGTAAATTCATTTTTGGGTGAGCCATCCCTTTAAATGTCAATTAGTGGTAGAAACAAAAGGGCTATTATACATTTAACTGAGGCTTGGGTTTTGTTGTTTATACAGTTATATTCTCAAGGTAATTGGGTTTTTTCAGAAAATAAAAAGTCAGTGCTTTTTTTATTATGAGCAACAAATGTGTGAAGGACTAGGTCAGCTATTATGCGGTCCACATTTACAGAACTGTGTAATTACAGCAATTTCCTACATCAAGATTGAGTTTCCAAAAAGTGTCAATTTAGTTTTATTGCCTCGTAATGCTCGGTTCTGTGTTGTATTGCCTAGTATTCAAATTTTAGTTTGAGGTACTATATGCATTTACACTATTATTACACTGCCTATTAAGAAAAAAGTGTGCCTAATAGACGTTTTCACTTTGGACATGGCAAAAATAAGGTAAGAGTACGTTGTTATGTGCTCCTACATTACATCACCAACGTCATTAGACTTAGTTACGCTATATCACACCTTGTGTTATTGTTTTCATCATCGCAATGAGCCCAAATGGACAATTGTTGGACCAGACCTGCATCTACTTTACACAAATGAGGTGCACTGATCTGTGCGGGCCCATGATTTTTGGTCCCTGATGCTAATTTAATTTGGATTGGGATACTCGCAAGGCTTTGTTTTATGAAAACCAGCTGATTCTGCTGTGATGTGTTTGTTTTATCCTGAAAAGGGATTCTAAAGTTTTGCAGCTCATATTGCTTTAATCAAGGTGTAGGAACTAATGAATCCGCCAAGCATATTGGCTTCTAAATTTCTCATTCATTTTACAAATAAAGCATTACAGCCATGCTTTATTTCCTTTACCTCCATATATCCATAACTATACCCACAATATTCCTTTAGGCCTTTTAAAAATCTGCCGGTTACTCAAATCTCAAACTAGCTGAAGTTTGTGCTGCGTATCTTGACCTCTGACCCCCTGCATGTAGGTGGAGTTATTAACCTGTCGGTGCCGGTGGTCCTGCCCATCTCGAGTGAAGACAAGGAGCGTCTGGACGGCTGCACCGCTTTTACGCTGGTATATGGCGGCCGGCGAGTCGCTATCCTACGGAACCCGGAGTTCTACGAGCACCGCAAGGAAGAGCGTTGTGCCCGGCAGTGGGGAACGACCTGCAAGGATCACCCATACATCAAGGTCAGGGTTACAAATCTGGACATAAACCTGCAATAAATAGTTAGTAGAAAAGTAATATTGTGTCCTAACCAGACGCAAACGACAAGTTTCCAGCAGCAAATGTTTGTCTGTCCACACTGAAAGCAAAAATACTGTGCAATATGATACAATCACAGTCAATTAGAATGTATTTGATGTTTAGGACCCACTTTATATTAAGTGTCTTTAACTACTATGTACTATGTATTACTATGTTAAGGGGTCATGACATGAGGAATGAAATGCTCCTTGTCCTTTTGCCATATTAGAGGTTATTGTATTATGAAAACATATTGTAAGTTTCAGAACTCAAAACTTCCTCCTCACTGCAAAAAAGAGCATTTGTTGAAACCAAACGACTCGCTTTCAACTTCCTCCACATTGTGATGTCACACTTTGGTAGACATTTGCTTCTGACCACTTCCACAACAACACATTAAAGCCTACTTCACCTTCAATCACTTCCTTAAAACTTTACTTCTACTATAAGTGAACCTCAAGGAACATATTAAAATAATAAAAAAGTAATGTCATGACCCCTTTAAGCATTTGATACAATGTACTTTTTATGTATATTTGTGTTATTGCATCGTACTTGTATTTAATTTATGTGCATTTAATTACATCTTCAGTTACACAGTTAACCTAACCCTAACACCAACCCTTACCCTACCCATAATCCTAAACCTACAGTACCTCAGTTGCAGCAAATGTAAATCTCATCAGAATTTTGCAGAACAACATTGTATTGAATGTATCATGTTAGTACATTGTAGTTAAAGACACCTAATATAAAGTGGGACTGATGTAGAATATACAGAGAAAACAACCCCAAGAAAAATAGGAACTATGTTACTGACAAAACGTCCTGTAGCAAAAACATGAGAGAGAGCTTTTATTGATTGTCGTTTTATTGCATTGTGCCTCGTTAGGACATGTTATAATGTGTGTTGCATTACTTTTGTCAACTTATGTAAGTAGTTGGAAATGATTAACAAATGCCTGTATCGAATTGTTGTCCGCACCCTCCCTTCCTTTCCTGAGTCACAAACCACCTGGAAAGTCCCGATTATGATGCTGACTTGAATAAGAGAACTGTTTAGACTACATACATGTTAATACGAAGGCAGAATCATGATGATTTAGCAGCATGATCCATAAGCGCATCATGTTTCACCTCGCTGTGACAGGATACCCTTTATAGTAAACACCTGGTCAGATAGGACAAAATGTGAATTTTGAAGGGCTCCTGGTTGCTTCATTACTATGTAGTGGTCGACCAATGTGGATTTTTTAATGGCCAATATCCAGAGAACAGGGTGGCTGATATATCACAAAATTTAATATAGTATATAGCATGTACATTATTTTTTACCTTTACTACACTATATTTAATAGGCTTGGGATGGCCTTTTCTCACATCGATAATTGGAAGATTTTCCCAATGATTATCAATATATATCTGGGTTTTTTCAGATAGAAATTGGGCTGCTCATTGCACAATAGTCTGTCTACTTTGGAAAAGTGTGTGCGGCATGGTAAATTAAAGGGAGTTGCACACTGGATGCGTCTGGTGGGCTAAATTGCGTGTTCTAAAATCAGAAAAATTATTTTATACGAAGGTACTAACACACCACCAATGCTCAGCATAACAATTCTGCAGTGCCACGCAGCACAACTCTCATTACATTTGTCCCAAATCATTATCAAAGGACAAAGATTGTTTATTCTAGACATCGCTGGATGATATATTGTGTATATGTATCTTTCATATAACCTACCCATTGTATTTTCAGTTACAAGTATGTCTTTTTGGGGGTTTTGCTGCTTGAGTGGAATCTATTTTAAGGCTACATACAGAGAAATTGCTTAATAAACCTCCCATTTCTAATCGTTCAGTTTGCACAGTTACACCAGTTTCATACACTAACCTATAAACTCATCAACGTCACTTCATTCTTGAAGTACAAAAAACTTTATAACTTTGGACTGAAATCTGTTGCGCTATATTCAGCTTATCCTGTGTGTGTGTGTGTGTGTGTGTGTGAGCGATACCTCGACCCACTTTAGTAAATGTTATATCACCCTCTTGTGGTCTCCCAACACTATTACGCCAAATTGTTAAACAGATGCCAACTGAGTGAATTGGAAAGCACACAACATTAGAAGGCTTCTTATATTAAATGTTGGCTAATTTTAAAGCGGTCATGAAGTGCTTTTTTATCATTTTATTATCTTCCCTGAGGTCCAATGATAATGTTATATAAGTGTTTTTGCACCAAAACAGTCACACTTTAGTAATATATGAAAATTTTATACCCTGTTTTTGGCCTTCTGTCTGAAATGCTTTGTTTTGGCCTTGGCGCCTCCTTAAAACTTCAACGTAAATGTGCACTCTTCTGATTGGCTAACATCATGCTGCCCCTCAAATTCAGCAAACTCAATCGGAAGAGAGAGAACCTCGACATTATAAAACAAAATTGCAGGGTTTACGCTATGCACATCCAACACATTGCATCTAAATATATTAAACTGTTCATCTCAAGCACAACCCTCACCATAAACTATTAAACAGTCATGACATATGAAATGCTTTAAGTTTTTGAAGTGTTTTTAACTGCCCCATCCTTCAATAACAGTTTTGTACTTGAAAGGCGAAAATACGATTTCAAGTTATGATTGTTCACAAGCAAATCCCAAAGACACACACATACTGAGGGCGCACTGAGGTGCACATTGCCGGAAACACTCCGAAACGGTCAAAGACGTCCATGACGTTCATCGGCAAACAATTCAAAATAGCACAGATGAGGGAAAGAACGTGTCCATGATGCGTTTGATATCAAAACAACAAGAGGCAGCAGCTTAATTAAAGAGAATTTCTTCTCCCTTTGTAACTTCTAATATAAAGTTGTAACTTGACACCGCGTCTTTTTAAGACACATGGCAGCAATCAAAGAGTCTGTGTAGTTCATGTTTAGATATAAATTATTTCAAAATAGTCCAGATGGGTCCCCTTAGGTGTTGTTAGGAATAGTTAGCCACACAAGGATTGCACTCTTGTCTTGTGCGCCAGCGGTGGGGCCAAGGGTGCGTTGACGCATGTTGTGGGATGTGTAGATACAAATGAGCAATGTGTCATGACAACACGAACAAACTGATTTCTAAACTAGGTGTTTCAGCAGGGTGTCAACCATAAATGCTCTTTTTGACTGGGGAGGAAGTTTTGAGTTCTGAAATTTACAGTATGTTTTTATAGTACAGCTACCTCTTATATGTTTAAATATCAAGGAAAATGTGATTTTCCATTCTATGACCCCTTTATCTTCTTTGAAGTTGCTCTCACGCGCAAGTGCGGATCCAGCTAGAACAGCTTTCAGTTTGCACTGCCCAGATCGCCTGCTTGGAGTGTCATGGGCTGACTATCATGCGTCATATGTGAATCAGATGGACACAGTTTTGATCCAGGCTGATAGAATACGTGCTCAAGAGGAACATGTGTATGTATATGTGTAAGCGCTCCACAGGAAGAAAACACTGGATTTTGTTTTGTGAGGTTCGTGAAATATTTAAACAAGGTATCTGCAGGGGCCTGGGTAGCTCAGCGAGTAATAATTGACATTCAATCCTGTCTGACATGTTTTTAGATCTAACTATCATGAGGTGATTCTCACAAAACCTGTCAAGAAAATGTCCTGGTTGGGGGCCTGGGTAACTCAGCGAGTATTGACTCTGACTACCACACCTGGAGTCACGAGTTCGAATCCAGGTCCTGCTGAGTGACTCCAGCCAGGTCTTCTAAGCAACCAAATTGGCCCGGTTGCTATGGAGGGTAGAGTCACATGGGGGATTGCGGAGAGTAGCAACAGTCTCCACATGCTGTGAGTCTCTGCGGTGTCATGCACAGCGAGTCACGTGATAAGATGCGCGGATTGACTGTCTCAGAAGTGGAGGCAGCTGAGACTTGTCCTCCGCCACCCGGATTGAGGTGAGTAACCGTGCCACCAAGAGGATCTACTAAGTAGTGGGAATTGGGCATTACAAATTGAGGTAAAAGGGGAAAAACAAGGTATCTGCAAACTTTTTCCTACACATGCGATCAGGCGATACTTAGCCCCCTCACGGCTTGAGAAACTAATCGGCCAAACAGGAAAATGTATTGGCCGATGCCGACAATTTAAAAATGCAGAATATCGGCTGATTTATTGGCTTCAGCAAAATGTCGGTCAACCACTACTATTTAGTGATGCTGTGAGCACTTTTTATTGCTCATGGTTAAGGTTTGGGGTTTGTTAAAA
Source organism: Moxostoma hubbsi (assembly GCA_032164185.1). Taxonomy (NCBI): domain Eukaryota; kingdom Metazoa; phylum Chordata; class Actinopteri; order Cypriniformes; family Catostomidae; genus Moxostoma; species Moxostoma hubbsi. Next base: position 5,823,164 of record JAVLUX010000006.1, read on the forward strand.
TCCCTAACCGTGAGTATTACATTTCAAAAGGTAACTTGTCCTGCACCATTTGTTCTACAGACATGAATAATACCCTCAAATCATGTGGCTTGTTGAGTAGAGGAGTGCTATTACTTTTCCAAGCAATCAGACTTAAAATTGTACCTTGGCAGACAGTAAAACAGCCAAAAAAATCCCATAAACTTACATTGAACGAGGGACCAGTGCCATATCTAGGGACCAAATATCACTTGGGGGTGGGGCAGCTGGATATTTTTCTGGGATTTAAAATCAAACATGTTCTTTAAACTCTTTTTTTTTTTTAAATATTTCTTTAAAAACAGAGGACACATTTAGACCCTCATAAAAAAATTTTTTTATGAAAAGGCACATTTTGTTCAGGTCAAATGGAGTAACCCAAAGAAAACGTCTTGATATTTGTGTCTAAAACAATTATGATATTTAAAAAAAGATTTTTTTTACTTTGAAAAATTATTAAGGTGTGTATACTTGCGTGTATACATTTTACTCGATGGTTGCACCACTTGACATTTTTAAAGTCATTAAATCCATTTGCATTTTAAAAAGATTTCTTATTTGTATCAGCTCAGACAACTTTATTTGTAAAGACCCACTTTATATACATTTAAAAACATTGTTTTTTCACTTATTTTCTAGTTTTCACAGATAAAGTCACTAATAACTAGCGAGAATGCTGACATGATGCTTTGATACGTTGCCTTGTGGTCTGATTGCCAAGCTTTTCTTGGGCTGCTAAACCATGAGTTGTAGGCCTAAGAAGTCTTTCACCGCCAGCTCTTTCTCTTTGCTTCTCGATTACCACTTTCATAATCCCTTTATTCCGAGACCTCCTTCATTTCACACATGTGTTTTAGTTGGATTTTTCACCCTCCATTCTATTTAAACAGTGTTTAGTCGAGTCGTGCTCCCCTCTCCTCTCCTCCACTCCCCTCACCTTCCTCTTACAAATCTCGCAGAGTAAATACAGAACAATTGTTTCCATCTGTAAGTATGGATTGTGGGCTTAGGTGGACTTTAATGGCTCCGGTCTGCTCCAGCTCTCACTAATGGGCGCCAGCGGAAAGCTTTCGGACTGGTATGGTCCAGTCTGTCTGTCTGCCTGACTCCAATCACAAATAAACCCATCCCCAAGCATGGCACAACTGTGAAAGTTTCACACAATAAATAAACTTGTAGAGTAATTGCCTTTCTTTTTATTTATGCTTTATTCGACATCGTTCTCTTGATGTAGTTTAGGCTTGCAGCAGTCTGTAAACTTTGTGTAAAGTCCACTTGGCGAGATGAGTTGGAACTAAAATGGATTTCACAGAGAATCTGATTTTTACAGAATACTCTTAAGCTCTAGTAGTCAACACAAAATCGGATCTATTTACTACTTCACATTCTTGGTCTTATTGTGTGGGATTCATTCAGATCTTTGGGGGGCATTTTGACCTTTAGAGTGGGGCAGTGGGCAGTTCTCTCGTTTTTCCATCCGACCAGTGTTGGAAGGGCTTGGCCGTTTCTCCATCCTGAATGTGTCAGAAGTGTCTGGAGGGTACAAGGAAAAGCTTGCCCCTCCTTAGACCCAGTCATGCACCTAGGTCATGTGGGCTGTTGGTTAATTTTGACCAATAGCGAAATAGCTATGTAGGCATCATTTTAGGCTACCATTGTAGGTTGTAGCCTTTCGGAAATGTCAGCAATAGTTATTGGAGTAATGTAATGCTGATTAATGATAATAAAATAAAGGTTGCAACAATAATAGCAAACAATGATCGATTTGAAAAGAAGTGTTACCATTTGGGTAAACTATATTGTGATTGATGGTGAACTTGACCTAAGTGAGTAGGTGCTAGTGTTGTTTCAGTTGGCATGTAATTCTCCACTATCGGGGGGAAAAAAAACTATAAACTTTGTTTTGGTTTGGAACGTCCTCTTGTCACAATCCAAGTGATGCCATACGTTTTTTTTCCTCATTGAACATGCTGTTTCATTAGGAAATGGATCACATTACAGAAGTAAAATGTGTTGCAAATGCGATTTCTTGTTGAATTTAAAGTTTTGGCATTGAGTTGCAAAACCCTGTCAAGTTCGATCAAGGCCTGGACCGTCATGCCTGTTTTCATTTTACATGACCATTAATATAACTTAAGCTGAGAAATATGAGTGATAACAAATTTATCACATACCCTAACTTCTGTTTGATTAATATCTCACCAGAGCACCCATAACAGCAAAAAGTGTATGTACTTTAACACTGGACACGATGACAAAGTGTGATATATTCTGTCATGATTGAGTTCACAAAACCATCCGTTTCATTATTTCGCCATGTCTGGTGTGTATGTTAAAATCCCTCTGCTGAAGCATGTCAATCAACGGGGCTGTTAAACTGGGCTGCATTATGTTTGGTAAATACACTTTTCCTGTTTATTTCGCCTGACAGTGGATTTCACATCGGGAGTTCTGGTGTGGGGGGGGTCGACCAGACTTGAGCATTTATCAGGAAGCAGCTGCTTTCTTCACTTAATTGTAGAGCTGTCGTAAAAGTTGAGTAAAACTTTAAGAACAGATGTGAGGGAATACCTAACCCCCACACGTGTTGTCCAAAAAAATGAAGGCAAAAATTAAAAAAATAACAAAAAATATTAATACTTGACTTTAAATTATTGAAACAGTATTGTGAGCTAAAACATAAATATTTCAAGCATAAGTATGTCAATACTTAAAGCAATAATCAATAGTTTCTCCTACCTCTACTTGTGATCTGGTGTCATCAATGCAATGCGGAACAGATCACTCCATCGAGAGTTTCTCCATCGCCAGCATCTGCAACATAAATTAAATTAATGTCTGCTAGGGTTGCCATGCTGTGGCCAGCAAATGACAGCTGCACATGCATTCAGTCTTCAAATGTAAAAGCGAGGCAGTGGATGAAGCTTTTTATTAGCATTCACTGCTTTCAGGCCTATCCAAGTTTGCTTAATATGATCACATACTTGCACATGAAGGTCTTGAGCCACCAGTGCTGCTGTCAAGTCAATTCAATGGATGAAAGTCAAGGGGGCTGTGAAATGGTATTCTCCATCCAGCAACCTCAAATCTGCTGCAGACTGCAGTGTCTTCAGCATACTGTACTGCTTTTTAACCCTGGCCAAGTTAACAGCTCAAGGAATGCAAGAGAAGACCTTCTAAAAGCAAAATGTTAGTACAAGTTATAGCCTGAAATGATCACTGTCTGCACAGAGGGATTTTAAGTCCTTTTGAGTAATTAAGCTAGTCAACTTTGACAGTTGTGTTCCAAATGTGGGAATGATTACATGCACGTAGCCAAGTGTATTTAAACTATCTGCAAGGAGAGTTGCCACTGTTACTGCAGACAACAGTCAAAACTCGCTGTCCTCCGCGGTATTTGATCACATTTAAATTCGTCTGCATTTGTATTTTGATTTGGTAGACACATTCTTATTAGTCTCAGCCTCAGACGCTACACCCACAGTCTAATCTCGGACCGTTCATTGACTGTCTGATACATATCGTGCACATAAAATGGCAAGAGTTGGGTGAAATCGCCAGATCCAATGTAATTGGCTGGCTACACAATTTTTCATGAGTCAGGATGTCTAGGTTTCTATCAATCCTGAATATAACTTTGCAGTCAACTAAAATGAGCAATGAGTGCTAAAATGACTATTGTATTATATTTAAGTTAAGCTCAACTAACACCAGTATTACCGCTGGTGAGACGCTAAGCCAATGGGGTACTATGCCGGTACAATGGGGTAATTTTCATTAAGCAATAGCCTACACAATAACGAAAGGCAGCTTGATTTAAAACTTTTAACTTAATTTTTTTATAATAAAAAAATTCAAATGAAACTGAAAAAATGAAGTGCAATTATAATATGTGTTGTTCAACTTTTTGAAAGATGGCTTTACAACAGTTGTGAAGGGCAACATCTCTTTGGCAAAGAACCTACTTCATCCTTGTATTCTCTCCATCATGGGCTACCGGTCGGGTATTTAGTTTTACATTACTTATTGTGAGTTGTTGCACATTTAATGTTGGTGTTTTATTACCTTTCATCCCAGGACCCAGTTTAGCTGCTTCGGAAGGGTAATGACTTTGAATGTGTGTGAATATATATTAATTGTGTTCCCTCCTAGGGCTGGGTGAAATGCAAGAAATATGTTCACAATATTTTTATAAAAATAATAAATAAATACACCAGTGTTGCCCCTTGTACTGAGTAAAACCTGTAACGCCGTACACCTTGGCAGCCCTAATGCCACATTTGACAAGGTTCATGATTTGTATTATTTGAGATCTGTTTTATTTGAGAGATTGTTAGTTGCACTTCTACATACTATTAGATTTCAGAATTGTTCCATTTTAATGTTGGTTAGTGCTTTCTTGTGCTATTGGTGGTACTTTACCAGAATAAGATGAAAATATGGACCAGATTTTATACTAATGGACAATAGTCTGACTATTTGAGACTACTGTCTTACAAAGCTCCATAATGAAAATTGGAGAACACTAAGGCAATGAGTATGTTCTTGTATGCTTCATATGCTTTTTTTTTTTAGAATTGGAAGGTTCCCGATTTGCTTCTCATGCCTCACAGTGAAAGAAATGGAAAGTGCAAGTGTGGAAATGTGTACAACAGTATTATGGAGATGAGATTGAGAGATCATTGTTATTATTGTTCCTGGAGTTCTGATGGTCTTTTATTGTGCCAGATGGTGATGGAGAGTGGAGACTGGCTGGTCGGAGGAGATCTCCAGGTGCTGGATCGGATCTATTGGAATGACGGACTGGATAGTTACAGACTTACTCCCGCTGAACTCAAACAGAAGTTTAAAGAGATGAATGCAGGTATGGAACTTCAGCTGTGTTTGACAAAGTCAGAGAACTTGAGAGTAACTCCTTTTGACCAAATTTGACTGGTCTGTTGGGGGCAGCAAGTTGCCTTTCCTTCATACTACAGCAGGGCTCATAGCAGAGCAAATGTCATTCTCTTTAAACTATTTTAATAGTGATAATTACCGCTTAAAGTAAGAATTACTAATAAAAACGTGTCATTTATTTGTGCTGTTTAATTGTATTCAATGCAAATAATTAGTATTTCTTGCCTTGTTTTGCAGTAACATATCTTAACACCTTTAACACAAGAAAACTGTACCTAAAGAACATTTTATAGACATTTAAGGCTACGAGAATGTCTAATCCCTATGGAAAGTACCTTTTTTTTTTCATGTTTCAAGCACATCTAATGAAATATATTTTTAAGAAAAAACAATTGTAAAAGGGGATGAAAATAAACTTGAGCCACATCACATCCATTTTCATATAAAAACTAGTTTCAAAAGTCTCAGTTTTCGGTAAAGGAAAACACCATTCCTGTGTGAAATAGAGAGCAAAATCAAAGCATTTTAAACTGAAAACACATTAGTGAGGACGTGGCCTTAATTCAAGATATTATCTGACATGAAGTCTTAGAATCTTATGCAGAAAAGTCCAAAAATACTGAATAAGAAAATGTTTTAACAGTTTTGTGCCCAATGTTGCATAAAATGCACATTTACGACTAGTTACAAGATAGTAAACGCACATTCTTCTCTCATTTTTTAGATGCAGTCTTTGCCTTCCAGCTGCGGAACCCAGTGCATAATGGGCATGCTCTACTCATGCAGGACACGCAGCGCCGCCTGATTGAGCGCGGTTACCGCCGACCCATGCTGTTGCTTCACCCGCTAGGCGGCTGGACCAAAGATGACGATGTACCGCTAGCCTGGCGCATGAAACAGCATGCTGCTGTGCTGGAGGAGGGACTGCTTGACCCCAACACCACCATAGTAGCCATCTTCCCCTCACCGATGATGTATGCCGGCCCAACAGAGGTTAGTATGGAATGAAAAAGGACAGAGGCCAGACACCTGAGGTATACCTTAAATAAAATAAACTTTAAGACCATTAAGTGAAAACAAAAGTGGAGTTTTGTGGTTTTTAGATCATGTCTATTAGCTTCGAAGCCATCTATATGCTAGTGTTCTCCTAAAAGTTGTCAAAATAAGCTTTCATTAGATATTTACACAGAAAAGTTCCTACGACGTCAAGGTGTTTCATGAGGTCTTTAAGACTTTTAACTGAATGGTAAATACAAGTATTTAATTTGGCTTTGCAGATTGTATACTGCATATTTTCACTGTGTAATTCCTAAAGTATACCAAATTCCCTAACATGCAATGTTTTCAATGAGGAATGTCTATGAAAGCTCAATGTGCTTTGTTCTAAGAACAACAACTCAAATTATATTTGAATCAAACCACTGATCTGTTGAATGGAAAGTTGGTGGTAATGAAACTTGTGCAGGGCACATTCCTTTGTAATTTGTTGGTGGTAAACTAGATTGCTGATTTGTTCCACCTAACCTCTGCTGGAGGCTGAGCACAACAGGGACAGTCTCATTTCATAGGCATTACACATCTCTAGACCTTCCAGTAGGATTTTGATTTGTCTTCTGGACTGGATCTAAACAATACTGTTTAGAGGCCAGTGGCATCTCTCTATGGTCCATACATCCACACATAGTCCTTGAAAGAGGACAAATGGGGAGCTTTTCAACGAGAATAGTTGCTGGTGTAGTGTTGCATAGCTATTTTGAAGTCTGTTGTTCTTTAATCATGTGGCCGGGGACATTAAAAATTTATTGGGAGCAGACAGAGTCTGTAAGACGAAAGCAGCCCACAGGAAAGAGTCGATTGCCTCATTGAGTTATGAGGAGGAAGTAAAGGACATGCTGACCCCACAGAAAAGAATAAGCTTAGGTGGTTTAGGCCAATTGTAATCATGTGTCCGATCTTGTACACGCTTTGTTCTAAGAGATTTATCTCACGATGATACGTATTGACAGTTTTCAGCATTGTTATTCATGGGCTGTTTCTTAATGTGCATTCTAATGTTTTCTTACGTTCTTGCGGACTCGTTTGACGTCGTCATCCACTGCCGAAGTTCATTTCCAATACTCAAGAACGCAAGAACAGAGAATGCATAACATTTTCTGGATGTGTTCTTGATCAGACGAATATCGATGATGTATTGGATGGTGACTTGTGAACAAGAACACCTTTGAAGTCCCAGAAGTCATAGCAATACTAGCGTGGCTGAAGAAGGACATTTATCGTTGGGTTTTCCCTCAAGAGTTTCCTGCTGTAAGTTTGCGGAAGTCTGGTCTAGATAGTCGCCATCTCTGTCAACATTTGTTGGTTTTTGGGCACCATTTTAATTATGTAATAGACAGTGTAGACTTTTACATGTCACTAGTCCTGCAAACCTTACTGGATTGATGAGTATAATGCATTAATTGGTGTGTGACAATGGATGCAGTTCTGTTACTGGCTACAAATGTGCTGGGACGGTCAATTGTGCAACAGGAAGATCATAGCACATCACAAATCTCGCAATAGATGAGTTCTAAATCCTTCTGAGTTCGATCTTTCAAGGTAGCTCAACAAGACTGGTCTTCACAAGAACGCAAGTCCATTCTCTGCATTCTTAGCTTTGAGAAACGCCAATGTTATTCTCGTATTTACCTCTACATCCTTGTCAATGGACCCCACCCTTTCACATTTCCACTTGACAGAAGTTTATTTTTTATTTTCCATTAAAACCATTTTCCACCAAAAGTGTAAATTAAGTGAAAATTCGATACATTTTAACTGTTTCTAACAGGTGCAGTGGCATTGCAGGGCCCGAATGGTAGCCGGGGCCAATTTTTACATAGTGGGTCGTGACCCGGCAGGAATGCCCCACCCAGACAACGGTAAAGACCTGTATGAACCCTCCCATGGAGCGAAAGTTCTCACCATGGCCCCTGGCCTCATTTCACTGGAAATCGTGCCTTTCAAAGTGGCAGCCTACAACAAAGTCAAGAAGGCCATGGACTTTTATGACCCCAAAAAGTAAGTTGGTCTCTTTTAAAACAAAGATACAGTGACATGTTGAAGGGAAAAAACTAATCACACAACTGGTATAAGAAAAGTTCTTGCAATTTTGGAAAGGTGTTTTTTTTTTACAAACTTTGGAGGTATTAAAAGGTACTCAAACCAACCGCTGGTTGCAAGAATTTGCCTTTCCTGTAAACGTTTGTTTACTCTCTTCTGTACATGTTCAAATAGTCCATCATAGCATATCTTGAGTGAAACTTCCGTCCACGTCAGGCCTCCTTGATTCGTAACCACGATGCCAAGAATAACAGGAATTGTTTTGTTGTTGTGCGCTTTTAACAAATTCCGTGGCTTTTCTCAGTTCTTTGAAGTCATTTAGAAATGGAGATCTGCCATTATTCCTCTGGCTATGTACAAATACTGTGGAAAATCATGCATTCTGGCTGCATCTCATCTTGAAATTAATAGCGCCCTCCACTATTAAGTTTACAGGCTATTCGGCCATGCCTGATGAAGATCATGCAGCATGTCAAGATGCTGTAAAACTGAACAGAGGGACTAAAGCTGGTCTCCTCTTACTCCATAGTCTATGTACTGAATCTGTATGTCGTGAATGAATTTGGCCAGTAGCAAGGGCATTGATCCACTTTATATAAGGACTCTAATGACTTGATTTCCTGTGACACAATGACAAAGTTGCCCATAAAAATATAGTTGGTATATATCAACAAAATTGCTGTATAACATGCCATTGTGCATCTTTATTGTAGATATTGAAAAGTGCTATTAAGATAATAAATAAATGAAAAAAGGGTCTTAATTTTCTCCTCACAACTCTAATACTTAAAACATGAAACAATCAGGCAAATTTTATGCAAATTTGGGAAGCACAATCTCATTTATTTTAGATGGATATGGCGGCTTTGACTTTATGGATTAACACTTGCACTCATCTTCTATTGACTTGAGAGAGTTAAAGGAATATTCTGTGTCCAATACAAGTTAAATGTTGATTGCCACATACATTTATTTGGACTTTTCTTAAACCCTTTAAGCTCGGATGTGCCCGCCAAATGAACATTATCAAAATGTCAATAACTACTGTCTTGACCAACACAAAATAGGCATAATTTTAAAGCTTAGAAACTGTACTTTACAATGCATGTAGGCATTATGACTAAAACTGAACAAGTGCTTTGAAATTTGCAGACAAATCAGAAGTGTTCCATACGTTTAATTTATAAAATATTTTGCACTGTACATATTTTTGTAAATGGTAAAAACATTGAACTCATCAAATAACCATGTGTCATATATTGTTGGAAAGCTCTCAAAGAGTAGAATACAGCAGCCTATTTGTTTTACAGTCAAATATATAGCGTGGAATAGCTAAGTATATGTCTTTGACATGTTTCATGTGAACAGGTGTTGCACTTTTCATTCTATTGATATTTAAAATATCATACTATTACTTCAAGGAGGCGATTGTCTTTAAAACAAGCCTTAACATAACACAGACTCTATAGGGGCTTTTCCACTGCATGGTACAACTCGACTCTGCTCACTTTTTTGGGGTTTTCCAATGTGGATATTACCTGGTACTGTTAGTACCACCTCGGTCGAGGTTCCAAGCAAGCCGAGCCGATAATAAATGTGGCGTCAAAATTCTGCAGATCACTGATTGGTCAGGTAGAATCGTCACTACCAGCATCACTGGATTTCCAACACGTGACATCAACCCGCTAGTTTTAAAGTTAGCAACAGCGATAACAGTATCATTTGTTCACGCGACTTTCGAATTGTGAACAAAGAAATGGCTGTGCGTAAAACCCCGCCATGGTCAATAAACATAGTGCAGACGGTCCACTCGTTAGTGATGAACGAAATAAATAAATCCGTAAACGTTAAAATACTCGCTGTTTCAAAAGTATAGTCACAAGAAGTAATAAATGTGTTTCTTAACAAGATTTTAGTGTGATAAAATGGCTTGCTAACCTTTTCTGTGTACTGTTATATCCAATTTTATGAACAACCTCTCAAATAATATTCAAACTATAACAGAAGAATTGTGAAAAAAGTGCCTTTATAAAATTATAAGCTTTACATATTATAAACCGTCCTGAAATTGTTCTCATTCACTTCAATTGTAAGTGCCTCAAGTGCCGTAAGTGCTCTTTTTAAAGAAAAGGAATGACAAAACACAATATTTTTTTGTGGGAATCAATATTATACCACAAATGTTGTCGATTGAACTTGTATTGAACCCGCAATATTACTTTTAAAAAGATGTGTCAACATTTCTCCAGCATAATTGGACAATTATCCTTGTTATAATCCAATAATAAAAGTAAAAAAAAACAATGCTTGTGTTGAATTGTGAATTAAAGAACCATGGTGACAGTAGGTATAGGGTTACTGGCATCCTTTTCCTCCTCCCTCTCTGTAGCCCCAGCGATGGGGATGCTGGGGGTGGTGGGGGTTTAATCTCACACTCCGTCTGAGTTTCAAAGGGCCCCGCTTGGCGCCTTAGTAAATTTATGGCTTTCTGTCTGCTCCTTGAGCATGGTGTTGGGCCTGGCTAAAATTGAGACGAATATGGATGCTGAGCCTAATTGCCAGCCATCCCCCTTAAAGTTGTCCTCCTAAAATGGCTCAAATCAGTCCAAGCTGTTTCTCATTTGAGCGTATATTAACTGTTCTCTGTGGAGATGGAGTTTGTGCGTTGTACCCCTTCAACCACTGAAGTGACTACGAGGTGGAATGGTGATAATATTCCGTAAACAAACCATCATTTGTGAGTCCATCCAAATGATGGAGCGAATAGTAAAAACATTTTTCAAGAGAAACCGCGAGTGGTGCTTGCACATGCAAAACCCAACACTAAGATACTAGGGTGGTTCCCATGGTGATGCAAAAATGTCAACCTCCACAAAGGACACAAAGGCAGCATAAAAGTAATCCATACAGCTCGAGTGGTTTAATCCATGAGTTCTGAAGTCCTTATTCACTATAAATCTTGACATCCACAAAAAGAAGCTCGTTCACACAGTTCCATGCACTTGTCACATGCACTGTACACAAACCAGACACTGTTTTGCCAGGTTTGCGATTTTCACGCCCAGTTAGCCTATTTTGAAAATCCATACATGAGGTAAAATGATCGTTATGCAAAGCCGTGGGTTGAGTTTTTCATCTTATTGATGTAGAATGAAAGCAGGAGTACCTGGCAACTGCGACCAACGTCAAAGAATCTTGAGGCCTGCACTGTGCTCAAATCGGGCCGGATATCAAGATTTACAGTATAGTATATAAAGTCTTAAGTTCTGGTCTGTTTCTCACCCAAAGCAATTGGATTGCTTTAGAAGACCTGGAGTTCTATGCATTACTTTTATGCTGCCTTTTATATCCTTTTTTTGGAGCTTGAAAGATTTGGTCCCCATTGACTTGCATTGTATGGAAAAAAAACGCATTATACAACCGCGGCTGTGGCTCAGGTGGTAGAGCGGGTCGGCTGCCAATCGCAGTGTTTTGGGCAAGACACTGAACACCAAGTTGCTCCCAATGGCAGGCTAGTGCCTTGTATGGCAGCTCTGCCACCATTGGTGTATGAGTGTGAGTGTGTGTGTGTGAATGGGTGAATGGGACACAGTGTAAAGCGCTTTGGTAACCTTTAAGGTTAAAAAAGGCACTATATAAGTGCAAAGAAAGAAAAAAAAACTTCAAAATATCTTAGTTTTTTTGTGTTCTGCAGAAGTCGTCATACAAGTTCAAGAATTCACGATGCCAAACTAAACAGAATAGCAGATTAGGGCGTGATAAACAACTATTTTGTAAACAAATGCAGATATACTATACGTCTTCAAACTTTTTTTTGTTGTTGTTTTGTTTGTTTATGTCTCCAGTAGCTAGAAATGCTTGACTTTTTGCTTAAAAGCCACAGCGTATTACGCCCTTTACGATGGGGAAAGTGCAGTGCGACTGTGCTCATTTATAAATGCGTTGCGCTCAGTGAATTTGTTTTCTTAAGGTCTGCGTCTTAATTAAAGAACAACTAATCTTTACAAATAGGAGCCAAATTCTTAGGAGCCACCGCGGAATGTATTTAGACTAGCGTTTGGGTTTTTAATTTGTGCAGTTGGAAACTAATTAGCTCTGTTTACGAGACGCTTCGCGCACTGTTTGTTTTCGAAGCATTTGTTTAAATAAAAACGTGTAGCCTAGAGTTTGTATTTAATGGCACTGGTTTGAGGTTTAGATTTGTGGTTCCTGTTGAAGTAATGTCAGCCTATTTACCTTTGTGCTGTTGAAAACAGCCTACAAGGCAGTCGCGAATCATGTTGTGTAATGAGCCACTTGAGAGAGTACATATTTTTATCATAGAGCTCTTTTCAGAATATAATATGTCATTCCTTCCAGAGCGAATTGTCCTGAACAAAGGACCAGTGTACTACACCTAGTTATTATCTCTGACGCAAACCCCGAGATTATGTTTCTTTTTAATTTTCTTATCACATTGGGTACCACACTGTCCCTTTTTCTTGCACATCTTAAAATGCCTCTTCTAATTCAACTTTATGACGACTCATTTTATCCAGCCACCAGGACTATGACTTCATCTCAGGGACCCGCATGAGGAGGATGGCTCGTGAGGGCCAGAACCCACCGGAAGGCTTCATGGCACCCAAAGCCTGGACCGTTCTTAAGGAGTACTACCAATCTTTAGAGAAGGCCTAAACTGTTTTCCAGGTAGGGAGAGAGGTGGATTTTGCTACAGTAAAAAAAGAGAAGCGGTTGATGGTAAATGAAATTAATTACAAACACAAAACACACCCACAATGGTCGAAAACTGGGACCACCAAAAGGACTTCTTGAACTATTTTGGAAGCTACTTGTTCCTCACTGTCAGTTTCTCTGAGTCTTATGAGCATTTTATATGTTCTGTTTTAAATCAAATAATGTGAAGTTACTTGTAAAAGATACATTTGAACTATACAATACTGTAAACATAAATTAAACCGTTTATTAGTGGATCATGCACTCTCTGTTCTTGTACATTGAAAGTTTCCCCCATAAATGCTGGATAAGCAACATGCAACGCCCTTTGAAATTAAAGGGACAGTTCACCTCAACTTAAATTCTGTCATTATATACTCAACTTCATGTTGTTCCAAACCCATTTGGCTTTTTTAAAGATGATATTTGGCAGAATGTATGGAAAATGATGCAATGAAAGTGTCTAAGGCTGTCAGTCCTTATGAGAAAAAGTAATGCATTTGGAACAACATGAGGGTGAGTAAATAATGACAGAATTGTTGTTTTTGGGTGAACTAACCCTTTACTTAAAAATTTGAATATTGCCCTACTTGCCTTAATGAGTACAAAAAAATGTAACAATATGGTTTCAACATGGTTTTAAATGTGTGCCTGAATGTGATGGTATACCGTTGATTGTGGCTTGCCCCAGGGGTTATTTGTGGTATGATATGGTTCTAAATGTATTCAGTGATCTTGAAAAATGTGCTGTGACATCAGTATATTCTTCGTGTAAGTTTTATTAACAAGTTGCTTTTAAATCTGGACAATCAGGAACTTGCTGGCTAGGAAGTCTAACACGGATTGTCCCTTTTGAAGTCATCAGCATAATTCATAGCATTTGCCTAGTCCATAACATTTCTAACCATTTTGTTATTAGTATTTTGTTGAATAGAGTTGTTTAGCCTTGTCTTTAATATAGGTGATTTTTTTTTTTTTTTTTTTTTTTTTTATTATTATTTTTTTCCTGACTTTTTTGTGGTTATTGCATTAAAATAGACTGTGTTGACATGTTCTTCAGCTTACAATTAGTAATTTTCATGTTTATTTTTAATAGTATTGTCTTCTAACGTCACTGTTTCTAATAAACCATTCCATCAGAAAAATCAAATTTAAAGGGAAAGTTCTGCCATTAAATTAAACCAAATTTCAAAAACGTTGCTGGCTGAAATGTTTACATTTTTACATTTAAATGAAATGCCATGGGTCATTTACTAAGTAATCCATTATTTTGTAGAGGGAGGTCAAAATGACCGTTTTCACCACTGAGTTTTGAGCAAAACTACAGATAAATAAATAGCTTTATAGCCCATTCACACCAAATTTCGTGTTGAATTTGTTAGATCAACTGCTGACGAAAGTCACATAAAATAAACAAATAAAATGAAAAACTATTTCACCCCTGTACATTAGGGGGCGCTGTTCTACAAATGCTTATTCTTGTGCGTGGATCTTTAAACATTCAACTGTCAATGCTTGATATTAATATATTTGCCGAAGTTATGGCAGTTATTTACCTAATTTGGCTTAAATGTTTCATTATGTTCTGTCCGTGTTTTTTTTAAAATGCATTTTAAGGGATATAGAATCTGTATTTTTTGTGCGAGTGAGATTAGGAAAAAGCGCTGTTGCATACATCCTGTGTCTTCTGTCTTCATATTTATGCATGTATTTTGCTGCAAGTTTATTCCAAACAAACCTCCCAAACCTAGCTTCTCTCTTTTTAATCCCTGGATAATATAACACAAGGTGCAGTAATTTAAACACGCAGGTAAGTAAAACAGGTAGCATAAAATATGATGCATAACATAAAATAATTTTTTAAAAGAAGTCAGCCTCATGGCGTTTTATTGTATTGAATTCAGGGTTTCTTGTGCGTGGTGAGAAAGAAACACTGTTAAAGGAATACTTTGTGTTATTTTATGCAATAATATAGAAGTGAAGTTATGCAATGCGTTTGTTTACACCTAGTGAATTACTGCATGTAAAAAGTCTTTTTATGTGATATTTTACTACGAGCTTAGTCTAAACGAATTGCCGAACCTCTTTTTTGAATGCCAGGATAATATAACAAGCACAGTAATGTACATATTAAACGATGTACGATAAGTCAAAACACCATGTACCTACAATATGAGGTATCAGCACATGAAGTAATTATAAAAAATGTTTTTACAGCTTCTATATTATTTACTCAATTTTTGCATTGAATTGCATTGAATTGTGCAGCAACAGCAACTCTGGAAACATGACAAAAAGCATCACATGCCTATAGAGTGAGTCCAAAAATGGATGGAAAAAAAGCAAAAACAAACCAAAGTATCCTTTTATATTCTGGTTCTGAATAAACTTTTACTTTTTTTATATTTTGAGTTTTAAGGCCTTTATGGTGAAATCCCAGAGATATGGATCTCTCAATACACATTTTCTATATTTTACCCATTTTCAATGGTCGAAAGCCAAATTTGGGTCACATGTTATGAAGCTTGTTTTTCTAGTCCGTTCTGCACCTACGAAATAAAATGACAGATTTGGAGGGGCATTAGGGTAAGTAAATAATGTAAGTTAAGGTTTTAATTTATGGCTGAACTATTCCTTTTTAAAATCTCTCACACAAAATGAACACAACATGAAAAATCAACAACACAAAAACATCTCAATAGTGATCATAATTCATATTGCTCACAATGTAAATTTCCACAAGGTCAACTGAATGTATTAGGAAATACGCCACCCCTCAAACTGTACGCACAGAAACCCAGCTGGCGTCCAGATGCAGCCGCTCCTCTGTGAATGTGGAACACCTAGGGGTTAATCTTCACTCTTTCAAGAACACCCTGCCCTCTCCTTTGATTCCAGCTCGGAGATAAAACGTCTAAATGTGCCAGCAGTCATGTTTTTCACCCCTCTTCGTCTGCCAGATCTTGTTCAATCTCTAGTCATCATTGAGTGGGGTCTTCAAAATGAATGAATGGCACTTCAATATGAAGATGACGTGTTTAAAAAATGAACATTCCCTTGGGTATATAGTTGTTTTTTTACACCTCCTCTTTTAATCACAGATCAGGTAATCTGTTTATACTGTAAATACTGTGTGTATATATATATATATTCTTATGAGCTCACTTGATTGAGTTCCTTGTGAAACTTATACTTATCTTTAGTCTTAAAGAGGTAATGTCATGAGGAATCGGAGTTTCTTTGATCTTTTGTGATAAGATTTCAATGTACTGCAAAAACATACTGCATGTTTCAGAACTCAAAACTTCCTCCCAGTCCAAAAAAAGCTTTTGACATTTAAGAAGCTTCATAATGACACAAACTGAAATTCTGTGACATTTCTGATCATGTCAATGTGATCATAACGATTTCAACGAAACTTATCAGTACAATTTTTTTTATGAATCTGTAGCTAAAAACAATATTTAACAACACTACAGTTCAAAAAGTTAAATTCAAATGAAAAGGGGGCATTTCTTAAAGCCAGAGCAGAGAGAGCCAAATGGTAATTAAAAACTAAAATATGACTTAAGAAAATGTATAAAAGATTACGTAGATTACCAGAACTAATTAAATTAAAGGGTATCCATGCTATCTCTGTCCTTAGAGAGTTTAATCAGTCTCCATTTTTGTGAGATAAATTGTTCGTAAATGTTTCTGCTTGGTACTTTTTTTTTTAATGTTTTTTTTGCTCTCGGCAGTATCTTTCAGCACAGGCTTGATTAATATTGACAGACATGGAAGCGGCTCTCTGTAGCACCTGGTTTTTGTCTTTGCAGATCTGAAGTTCTGAGACCGAAGTCTCGGTCCGTTTGACCTTCCCTCCAGTGCTGAAAAAAAAATGCAAACCACCACACACGTAAATGCAACAAGTCATGCGGAAATGATTAAAATGTCCTTATCAGATAAAGATGAATAATTGAAGTTGCTTTGAAAGGTGATATGCAAGAATTATTGAGGTACATATATTTGTTGTTGTTGAGAGATGACTCTCTCAGTACATCATATGTTCTCCTGATGAAAATATACATTAGTTTATGTCATACAGACTCCAGACTCTTGAAGTGGTCCAGGTCTCATTTATAAAGCCATTATGCATACATGCATTCTTTAGGCATAATGTAGGTACAACTAGCTTTGGTAATACCTGACAGCATGATCACGTGGGTACCTAATGTGCCATTACGACAAGCGCCATCTCCCATTTCAGTCATCTTTGCGTCAATTCATAAGTGTTTACCTTTTCCTGTGGCGGTACTGTGGAGCAGTCTCGGAGACACAGGTTTTGGTTCCATGGAAACCAGGAAGTTATCGTGTTCACATTATCAATGATGAGAAAAACTCAGGAGTTGCATTTCATTCTATAATTAAACTTTTACTCCACTGATTGTTATGTTTGCATTCCGGTTGACTGTATTACATCATTTACAACTAAACCCAACTCCCTTTAAAACATACTTTTGGTGCCACTCTGGATGTTTCACTCAGAACCGAGCTCACACGTGTCCATACATTCAACAACACTTCCAGCTTCGTCCACTGGGTTTGAATTTCAGTATGCACAAGACGATTTCAGCTAAAGAACTTTTTACCTCCTGTCGCCAAATTAACATATATTCCACACATACATATATATATATATATATATATATATATATACACAGTGGCAAGAAAAAATATCTGCACGTCTTGGATTTTATATTATTATAAATTTGTCTTAAAATCTGGTTTGATCATCATCTAAATTACAATCTATTTGAACAAATAACAATTTTATTTTTATTTTGATCTTGTACATTCACAGTGTAGGTAGGCAAAAGTATGTGAACCCCATAGGCTAATTGGAATCATCAAATGCTAATTCGAGTCAGGAGTTGGCAAATATGGCGTTCGATTAATGAAACGAGACTGGAGGTGTGGGTTAGAGCTACTTAAACTAATAAAAAGCACCCACATATTTTGAGTTTGCCATTCACGAGAAGCATCTGCTGACGTTGAGAATGCCTAACAAAAAAGATCTCTTAAGCTCTACGATCAATAATTGTTGCTTTGCATTAAGCTGATAAGGTTACAAAGTTATTTGGAAGAGCTTAGATATTCATCTGTCCACAGTTAGACAAACTGTCAATAAATGGAGATGATTTAGTACTATAGGTACTGTCACTAGAAGGGGCCGTCCAGCCAAGATGACTCAAAGGACACACCGCAGAATGCTCAATGAGGTAAAACAGAACCCTAGAGTGACAGCAAAAGACTTGAAGGAATCACTGGAACTGGTGAACATCTCTGTTCATGAGGCTACTTTACAGAAAACATTAAACAGGCATGATGTCCAAACCTAAGGTTGAATTGTTTAGGAAGAACATGGAGCACTGCATATGGTGTAAAAAGCGCACTGCATACCAAAATGAAAACATCATCCAAACAGCGAAGTACAGTGGAGGGAGCATCATGATTTGGGGCTGCTTCGGGGCCTGGACTGATTGCCATCATCGAGGGAAGAATTAATTCCCAATTTATCAAGGTATCCTCCTACATGATAATGCCAGGGTGGCTGTGCACCAGCTGAAGCTCAGTAGAAGTTTGGTGATGCAGCAATATGTATAGCCTACACTTATTTTAAATGTAATATTCGGCTGTGTCCCATATTGCAACTGTGTTACCACTTGACTTTTTCCTGCTAAACAAATGACGTTCCATATAATCATGACACCTCGGTAGTAACATCATTTGATGGACCCCTTTCTACAGCATGGCAAACTAACGTTGACTACATTTGTCAAGCCGATTAACCCTGTTTCCAAGTGTATAGTAAGGAAAATGATCAAACAAATATTTAAAAATATGATCTTAGATGGAAAATTAAACTTCAGAATCAGGCTTATCATTGATCATGTGAACGCAATTACTTCCTGGTTTCCACACAGGACCAGAACCCATGTTAAACACATTTCTATTGCAATGTAATGGCAAGGTTGCAAAAATGCACAACCTAATTAGAAAACAAAATGGCACATATAATATTTAATTTGATCTCTTGAAATGGACAAACAACATTGTCTGAAAGTTAAGTACAGTGCCTACTTTCTCTGATTTTTTTGCAGAAAATTACAAATAATTTGACTTAAAACTTACAGTTTCAACCCCTCATTTGTTCTGTATTTGTGGAAAGTGCCTAATAACTCACATGCAATGCATGCTCCATGACTAATCAGTGTCACCAGTTCATCATGTGACATCATCTGCTGTACCATTAGATTCAAGCCCCATTTTCCCTTTCATTTACTCTGCATCTGCTTTTACTTCCATTCAAAGCCATCCATGACAATATCTGCCTCATATAAAAGGACAAGTGGGTGGTACACATGAGCAGACCTAAACGTGGTTCCCATATCCCAGTACTAAGAGCATTACCATAGACTTATTACAGGTTTAGTCTCCCTTGAGCAACCGGGAGTTAAGTTTGATGACTTTGCCATTTCATTCATACATCATATAAATAAAGTATTTGTTGTATTCCTGCAATGTCTGCTTCTTGAGATGTAAAGAGCATTACCTCAGATGAGAGGGGTTTGATATTAACAGATCACATGGATAAAGGGGTATCATACATCAAATACTATTGCCTGGCATTTTCACATCAAAGAGTTTTACTGCAAGACGAGGACTCAAAACATAGTATTCCAGTCGCACAAGGAAGTGAGGAGGGGGACTTGACATTCACATCAACCTTATACCGCCAACCTGGGTGGGTAAAAGTGATCTTCGTTACTTGGAAAATGGTAAAAAAATGTTTTTTATTATGGTCAGATGTCCCTTGGCTGTCTATGTAGGTTATTGTTGGTCAGGAAAATGAACACTTTTATATTAATAGGCAAAACAAGGGAAATGGAAGATTATAATTAATAAATATATTATAGAAAAATCAAATAATGATTTGTGTAATTGTCAACTTACCCAAAGATGGCTCATCTTACCCCTAACCTGGTCCAAGTTGAGTCAATGGATCACATAAAAAAAAAAAAAAAGGCCATATGTTTGTGGCTTTCTGTCGCAGACTCCTTTTAATAATATCAAGTGATAGCAAACACATTGAAATAAAGTTAGCTCTATTCATTTGACATCTGTCTAATGTTTTTTTGTATAGTAGACAATATATATATAAAAATCGGCTCATCTTACCCCAATCCCACTCCCCTACTATATGGATACTACAGTACTACTTTAGTAAAACTATGGTTAATTGTATCAAAACCATGGTTTTCGTAAAAAAAAACAACAACAACAAAAAAAAAAAACTATAAAAACTTGGTTACCAAACTTATAGTTAATACATTATTACTATGGTAAAACCATGGTTTATTTTTGCAAAATTTAAACAAACAGGTGACAACATTAAATTGAACAAACTTTTTTTTATTTAATATACACTAATAAAACTAGAAAACACCCTGTTTTATATAACTAAATAAAAAAATTATAAACAGCAGCAATAAACTAATTATTTAGCTTTAAAAAGAAGTCAAAGTCCCTTTAAAGCTGCACCGGAGCTATAGTGAATCAGTGAATCATTTATATAAAGTAGTTCATTTACATGAACCGTCCAAAAGAACCAAGTCGCTAAAATGAATCGCAGTTCCCAACTCTAAATATAAGGGAATAGTTCATTTTAACTTTAATTTACACAAACTGTCCGAAAGAACTGACTGACTTATTATTTGGTTTTTCCGAGTGCTACATGAGAGAGAGGACCGGATAGGTGAGCGCAACTGATTACTCTCTCTGCTTCATTGTTGACAAATGCAGCGTTTTGTGAAGCTATAGTGCACTCGTTAAAAAATATAGCTAAGCTACTGAAAAATGTAGTTTAGTTAGTAGTCACTACTTTTAGTTAACTACTACTCCTCGAAACAACTCCTCTGTTTTAAAGTGTGCAGATCTTTGTGACTTTTGCTAACATAGCAATAGCAGCAATATGCTAACCTATGGTGACATCTAGGCAATCGTCTGTAGGTGTGTCCCAAACCACACACTTCTCCACTATAATACGCCATTTTGTATGTGTAGTGCGAGTAGTGTGTTTACACTGAAAATGCAACAGAAATAAGTGTACTATGAGTACCCAGATGATGCACTTTCTCAACAGTCAAAATGGAGTGTGGCATGTTGGACACTTCACACACTCTGTGCTCACGGCTTGCCGTACGTAGTGGAAGGGACGGAGTTCCCTGGCCGTGTTGCTGGTATGGCAAAACAATTGTAAATAATGGAGAATATAGCAACTAGCAAAGCTTCTGTGAAGACAGCACCTTACAAATGTGAGTTGAATGCTTTACCATCAGCCCAAGCTGTGTGAATATATACATTGTTTGAGATACAAGTGTTGAACTGAGGTTGGCTAATGCGCTAAAGCTAACGGCAACACATCGCATGCATATGAAACATCACTTTTGTCAGCTGATAAATGGCAAATGAGGCTTTTGTGTAGTAAAACACTGTTAAGTGTCCCATTTGGGATGATACTACACTTTGAAAATGTATATACCACATGGCCATAGTGTATAGTGCATCAATTGGGACACAGCTTATGTCACTTTCTTTGTTAATGCACTGTACCTAGTCACGTTTTATTTAACCGGGAAGTCACATTAAATCTGTCTAGCTGATTGAAAGCTGTCAATGCCTTTTGTCTACATTTTGGCCTCAAAGTGAGGCGATAACGAAGGTAGCATTGATGCTATCATCCAACATATGCTTTGAAAATGAATGAATTAGACATTGCCATTCACCGACAGGCCTTCGTATTCAAATGCAATGGCTTGTGTGGCACTGTCTCTTGCGTCAGAGAGATCTGAATGAGGCCTGGTGCTACACTGGACACTTTTATCTGCTCTTCCTCAATCAGGAGACAGAGATATTATCTGCGAGGCAGAAGAGAAATGAGTGCTAATATTGTGGTTTATTTGTTCACCAGCAGTCACAGGCTAGCCTTGAGGGAGTAATTCTCAAAGTAAACACACGGTTTTGCTGTAACGCACACTATCTATGCAGTAGCACCTGCTGATTTGCTAGCGAACTTTGCTAGCTAATCAAACAGTGTTAAGAGGCTGCTTGTAATCTGAGGGAAGTGTTGGACAGTTAAAGGAATATTCTGGGTTTAATGCAAGTTAAGCTCAACCGACAACATTTGTGGCATAACGTTGATTACCACAGAAAATTATTTTGACTCATCTCTCCTTTTCTTTTAAAAAGAGGAAAAATCTGGGTTACATTATGGCACTTACAATGGAAGTTAATGGGACCAATTTTTAGCGGTTTTGAAGGCAGAAATGTGGAGCTTATAATTTGACAAAAGCGCTACATTCATTCTTCTGTTAAAACTTGTGTATTATTTGAGCTGTTAAGTTGTTTAAATCTTAGTTTACTAGGATAACAGGGTTTATGTTGTTAATGAGAAAGGGAATGAAATTGGATATAACTTTCACTGAAAAGGTTCATAAGCGATTTTCTCACACTAAAATCATGGTAACACGCATTGTTTACTTTTTGTGGATATACTTTTGAAACAGTGAGTATTTTAACGTTTACGGATTGGCCCCCATTCACTTCCATTGGAAGTGTTTTACTGTAACCCAGATTTACACCTTTTTTTAAAGTTGAAAATAATTTTTGTGGTAATCATAATTATGCCACGAATGCTGTCGATTGAGCTTAATTTTATTGAACGCGAAATGTTCCTTTAAGCTAATATTTCATTACATATCACTACAGTCTAATACTGGAAATAAACACCAAAATATACACGCAATCTCCTGCGGTTTATAAAAAAAACGGCTGTGAGGTAATACATGTTGTGTTTTGTGTTCTCTCACGGTAGTGAGCCATAAATAACTATGACTACTTGATGATATACGACCAAACTGGCATTTGCAGTCAAATTTAAGATACTATCCTTGCAGTATGCAAAAAGAGTGTGAACTTTGTGAGGTCATCAAAATAAATATATCCATATAAAATGTGCTTATCTTGACAACACATTGTAAGTTTAGCCTTTGGTGTTTTTATATGTACTGTTTTCCAAAAGCCCTGTGTGAACAATATCTTACACGTAGGAGACCAACGGGCATTTATTTGAAAGAAATCTAGCACAAACACATTTTTAAAGCTAAATTCCACATTTAAATTTCTAAAACAATATATACACTGATGTGCCAAATCATTATGACCACTTACAGGTGAAGCAAATAACATTGATCGTCTCCTAACAAGGCCACATGTCAATGACTGAGTAGATTAGATGGTTAACAAACAATCAGTTCTCATAGTCTACATGTTGAATGCAGGAGAAATGGGCAGGAGTAAAGACCTGAACGACTTTGACAAGGACCAAATTGTTAGGCCAGATGACTGGATCAGAGCATCTCTGAAACGGCAAGACTTGTGGGGTGCTCCCGGTCAGCAGTTATGAACGCGAGGGCAACGAAGGCTATCCCATCTGGTCTGAACTGACAGAGCTCCTACTTTGGCACAAGTAACAGAACATTTTAATGATGGATACAGGAGGAATGTGTCACAACACAGAGTGCATCACACCATGCTGCATATTGGGCTGCGTAGCCGCAGACCAGTCAGAGTGCCCATGATGACCCCTGTCCACCATCGAAGCATCTACAGTGGGCACGCTTGAGTCGGAAGTGGACGTTGAATCAGTGGAATTAGGTCGCCTGTTCCGATGAGTCCCGTTTTCTTTTACATCATGTGAACAGTCATGTATGTATGCACCGTTTTCCTGGGGAAGTGATGGCACCAGGATGCACTGTGGGAAGACAAGCCGGTGGAGGGAGTGTGATGCTTTGGACAATGTTCTGCTGGGAAACCCTTGGTACAACCATTCATGTGGATATCAATTTGACAGGTGCCACCTACCTAAACATCGTTGCAGACCAGGTACACCCCCTTCATGGCAATGGTTATCCCTGATGGCAGTGGCCTCTTTCAGCAGGATAATGTGCCCTGCCACACTGCACACATTGTTTGGGAATGGTTTGAGGAACTTGATGAAGAGTTTATGGTGTTGCCCTGGCCTCCAAATTCCCCCAATCTCAATTTGACTGAGCATTTGTGGGATGTGTTGGACCAACAAGTCTGATCCACAGCGGCTCCACCTCACAAGTTACAGGACTTGAAGGATCTGCTGCTAATTTCTTGGTGCCAGATACCACAGGACCCCTTCAGGAGTCTTGTAGAGTCCATGCCTCAGTTGGGCAGCACTGTTTTGGTAGCACACTGAGGACCAACAGCATATTAAGCAGGTGGTCATAATGTTTTGGCTCATCATTGTATAATGTTCAAAATTAAGACAAACAATATTTGGAAACTTTCTAGTTATCAAGTTTAGTGGAAACCAAGTGGTTACTGTTCTAGGACATCTCTGTAAACTTGAGGGCAACTGACTTCATTCATCCACTTCAAATGAAAAATGAGTTAAAGGAATATTCCGGGTTTAATCGACAGCATTTGTGGCATAATGTTGATTACCACAAAAAATTAATTTCGACTCGTCCCTCCTTTCCTTTAAATAAAGCAAAAATCTGGGTTGCTGTGAGGAATTTACAATGGAAGTGAATTGGTCCAATCCGTAAATGTTAAAATACTCACTAATATAGCCTCGAGATGTAAACAATATACGTGTTAACATGATTTTAGTGTGATAAAATCGCTCACCAACCATTGCCATGATGACCTAACACCGTAAACCCTTTATCCCACTAAACAACAAATTATACAACTTTACAGCTCAAATAATACACAAGTTTTAACAGAATAATTAATGTAAATGCTTTTATAAAATGATATGCTTCACATTTCTGCTTTGAAACACTCACTTCCATTGTAGCATCGATTTTTTTTGTGTTTTTTTAAAGAAAAGGAGGGACCATTTGAATTTGTGGCAATCAGCATTGTCATAAATGCTGCCAATTGAGCTTAACTTGTATTGAACCTGGAATATTCCATTAAGAATAACTGTAAAAATGACCTTTGAAAGTGTCCGCATTTATTTATTTTTTTACTAGTAATACACAGTAATACACACAAGTAAAAAGCCAGTGCTCATTGGCAGAGCACCTGGTTTGGCATCCTTGATTTCCCATATATCATCTGCTGTGGTGCTATTCGATGCCACAATTGTATTTGTCTTGGACATTGTTCTAGCTTTGATCATGAGCAGCTGTAATTATCTGGCCCCGCACTTTCCACAGGAGACAGCCAGTGCAACAGGAGAAGTCTACAGTGTGTGAGTGTGTGTGTGTGTGTGTGTGTGAACAATCCCAAACAGACTGGGCACAGTGCAGGACTTAAGTAGAGGATAAATAGCCCAATTAAATGCTTCCTTTATGGTTTTCATCAACAATACACTTGGCTGGTATTGTGCAACACTCTTTCAGTTCTATGAATGAAGGCGGATGCGTAAATGAATCAGTTGAAATTTAAGCAGGGCACCCACCCCCCACCCCATGCCCTACTCCAGACTTTTATCCTCAGGTCCCGAAACAAAAATAAACACATGAATTAAACCTGAGAGGTGAATGAGAGGGAATTGTTCATTTATGAATTCCGGAAAAACAGGAGCAATCGGGACCCGAAAACAAGCGTGATTCATTTAATTCCAAAAACCGCACATTTGATCCCCCTCCCCCTCAGCCCGGCTACACATCAAACAATGGAGCTTTTTGTAATCTGTACACAATTTATTTTTGCAGTATACTGAACATATTGTCTGTGACCTTTTTAAGGGCATTTCAAATGCAAATATACTTGCATAGCGAAACTGACCAACTATACTGACACTATCATAAATTTGCCAGTTCTTGATACAAAATTGTGTTTTTGTCAATTCTGGCTGTTTGTTTTGCCTTCAAACTTGACTGATATTTCATTCTCAGAAACTCGTACCACTTCCTTTTTCATCTTTTTAACTTACCTGATGCCTAATTATATAATGAACCTTTTTTGACTGTAAAGTGACACCCCAAAAAGTATTTGGACATGTTTTCTGGTTCAATACAGTAAATTCTGTAATAAGGAATGTTTTTATGGACCAATTCAAGCTTGATTTACCACCTCAATGCAGTAGGGGGCAGTCAGCGTGGCAGCTGTACAGGCAACACACCTCTTCAGACCCAATGAGTAGCCTTCCCCAGACATGCTTTTGCACTTGAAGACAAAAGCTGGTCGAAGCACAAAAGACTGCAGGGATTTTGAGATGCTGTTATATATATAAATATATATATATATTTACAGACTGGTGACCAAAAGTTTGGAATAATGTACAGATTTTGCACTTATGGAAAGAAATTGGTACTTTTATTCACCAAAGTGGCATTCAATGGATCACAATGTATAGACAGGACATTAAAGGTGCTATATGTAAGATTGGAGAGTTGTCTGCCCTGCTCCAGACTCGGAGCTCATGCGGGTTGCCAGAATGTTGACATGCAAATTAACCAACTCAGAATCTGTTTTATAGGATTTCTGGGCTTTAAGCTGTCTCCATCTTCCAAAGGTATCTCCAATATTTATCCTTGTCTTACTACACCTCTAGTCATGGTGGTTTTAGATGGATTGCGAGGCTTTTTGGGTCAGGTGGAATCTGTTATCTCTGATCCAGTTCGTTTGCTGGCTTCCATGGCTGCAGCACGCAGTGTTGTTTGCCTGCAAACTTGTTCAAATCTGACAACCTGGTGGTGTCGAAATACTAGAATGGAAAGTACATCAAAATATTCTGGCTGTAGCATTGTTATCAGAGAAGCCAGTATTTCAACTTAGCATGTTTCCTAATTCTTTAATGACATATTAAGGTCATTTTATGATTTAGTACAATACAAATATTACATATAGCACCTTTAATAATGTGAAAAATTACTATTACAATTTGAAAAAAAAAAAAAAAAACTTCTTAAATTACTTCAAAGTCATCAAAAAATCTCTCATTAAATAATCCTTCACATGCAGCAATGACAGCTTTGCAGATCCTTGTTATTCTGGCTGTCAGTTTGTCCAGATCCTCAGGTGAACTTTCACCCCACACTTCCTGTAGCACTTGCCATAGATGTGTCTGTCTTGTCGGGCACTTCTCACACACCTTACAGTCTAGCTGATCCCACAAAAGCTCAATGGGGTTAAGATCCATAACACTCTTTTCCAATTATCTGTTGTCCACTTTAACCTTTTCTTTTTTATTTTCTGTTTCAAAAGTGTCTTTTTGTTTGCAGTTCTTCCCATAAGTCCTCCTGAGTCTTCTCTTTACTGTTGTACATAAAACTGGTGTTGAGCGGGTAGAATTCAATGAAGCTGTCAGCGGAGGACATGTGAGGCGTCTATTTCTCAAACTAGAGACTCTGATGTACTTATCCTCTTGTTTAGTTGCACATCTGGTCTTCCACATCTCTTTCTGTCCTTGTTAGAGACAGTTGTCCTTTGTCTTTGAAGACTGTAGTTACAACTTTGTATGAAATATTCTGCTTTTTTGACAATTTCAAGCATTGTATTGCCTTCGTTCCTCAAAACAATGATTGACTGATGAGTTTCTAGAGAAAGCTGTTTCTTTTTTTACCATTTTTGACCTAATATTGACCTTAAGACGTGCCAGTCTATTACATACTGTGGCAACTAAAAAATAAACACACAGACAATTTTAAGCTTAGTTTAACGAACCAAATATCTTTCAACTGTGTTTGATATAATGGCAAGTGATTTTCTAGTACCAAATTAGCAATTTAGCATGACGACTGCTGTCTAGATTTGATCAAAAATATTTTTTTTTCAAATAGTGATGGTGAGTATACTTTGTGAACAGTTGAATGCCACGTTGGTGAATTAAAGTACCAATTTCCTTCCGAAACAGCAAAATCTGTACATTTAAAATGTGCCCCTTATTTGGTATTGTTTATTTTAATTAAATTTTAATGTGTGGTTTTCCCATGCTTCAAACACACACATGTCTGAATCTCAGTTTGTTAATTTGGCGGTTGTGTCTCCTAATGGATAATATGGATTTAAATAAAACATTAAATAAAAGTTTTTCAAAACACAATTCACATAACAAGATTTGGAATTATTTTGGGTTTTGCCTGTTCAGGATGGGAAAACCCATCTGCCGTCAATGTCTACAGATATTTCAAGTCAAAGGGGAAAAAACAGAAACCTTATTAAACACCTTCGGACACATCCCACTGCTTCTGTAGAATGCACACAGGTTAGTGCCACTTCAATTAACCTAAATGCTTTATCTTAACATTTACAGATTTACAGTTTCTCTGAAAAATCAAACACTGCACTTAATTTTTTCCAATTACAAATGCATGGTGGTGGTAACATTGCACTTATGATTAGATTGGTTTGATCACATCCCTGAGCCGTGTGATCAAACCGGTGTGTGTGGCCATATTTATAACTTTATAAACTATAATCACAGGCTTCCGGTAATGGCCGTCCGTGCGCTCACGAGAGAGTTGAGTTCCGGCGTATTATGTAGGCGAAGTGTAAGCTCCGGTGTGAAGTGACGAATGCAGAAGTGCAAAGGATAGAGGAAGCCAGTGAACACATGGACGGCCATTACCGGAAGCCAGTGATTATAGTTTATAAAGTTATAAATATGGATATTTGTCTTACAAAAACGCATTGCTTTGTTTCAGAAGGCCTTTATTAACCCCCTATGGCCAAATGGATTACTTTTTTGATGGATGGATGCACTTTTTTGGGCTTCAAAATCTAAGGTACCATTCACTCCCATTATAAAGCTTGGAAGAGCCAGGATATTTTTGTTTATATAACTCCAGTTTTGCTTGGTTGAACAAGAAAGTCATATACACCTGGGATGGCTTGAGGGTGAGTAAATTATGAGCTAATTTTCATTTTTGGAGAACTAAGCCTTTAAGGTGATCCAGGGAGCTCGTACTCCGTCCTTTGCATTGCATTTAATTTGGCCCTCTGAGACATGTCTGGAAGAGCAGTTCTTGATGATTCTTGGAATTTTCTTGGGAAGTGCATTCAACAATTGACATATTTTTTATCTGTTAGTTTTTCCCTTGTTGACCGCAGACACTTTGTTCACTTTCTAAAAGACAAAATTCCAGCGTTGTGGCCAAGACCTGTCGGCAGTATGAATGTGCAGTGGAAACATGTGCAGTATGCGTGATGTATCAACCCTCAACTGTTCCCTTGAGAACGTGATAGCATTTAAACATTTTCAAGGCCTTTGCTGTGTGTCTTCATCACGAATTGCAGTAATAAATATGGTTTTGCATCATGACAATTATTCTATGGCAAATTCATCTTAAGCTTCAGGATGTTTTGTTTGGGTATACACTGTAATCAATAAGGTGTTCACAGAACTTCAAAAACGAAAGCCTTTGCATGCCTTGACTTTACTCTTTACTACATTATTTTATTCAAATGTCTCGACTGTGCTTAAAATCTCCCATCTTAGTTAGAATTCCCTGTTTTAATTTAAGATAAAAAACACTTAATAAAGGTTCAAAGCAATTTGTTGGTTTTATTTACATTGGCAAATGCGACTGAACCACACAAATACAAAATACATAAATAAATAATAATAAAAATAAAAATTGCATTTTTGTATCACATTGACATAAGTATTCAGATCCTTAACTAAGTACTTAGTTGAAGCAAATTTGGCAGCGATTACAGCCTCAAGTCTTCATGGGTATGATGCGACAAGCATTGCACACTTGAATTTGGGGATTTTCTGATATTCTTCTCTGCAGATCCTCTCAAGCTCTGTCAGGTTGGATGGGGACCGTCGGTGGACAGCCATTTTCAGGTCTCTCCAGAGATGTTTGTTTGGGTTCAAGTCCGGGCTCTGGCTGGGCCACTCAAGGACATTCACAGATTTGTCCCTAAGCCACTCTTGCATTGTCTTGGCTGTGTGCTTGGGGCATTGTCCTGTTGGAAGGTGAACCTTCGGCCCAGTCTGAAGTCCTGAGCACTCTGGACCAAGTTTTCATTAAGGAAGTCTCTGTATTTTGCTGCGTCAGCTTTCCTTCAACCCTGACCAGTCCCCAAGTCCCTGCCATTGAGAAACACCCCCACAGCATGATGCTACCACCACCATCCTTCACCGTTGGGATGGTATTGCGCAGGTGATGTGCGGTGCCTGATTTCCTCCAGACATGACACTTGGAATTGAGGCCAAACAGTTCAATCTTCGTTTCACCAAACCAGAGAATCTTGTTTCTCACAGTCTGAGAGTCCTTTAGGTGCTTTTTTATGTGTTTTGCATTGAGGAGAGGCTTCCGTCTGGCCACTCTATAAAGCCCATAAAGTGTTGCAGTGATGGTTGTCCTACTGAAATTTTCTTCCATCTCCACACATGATCTCTGGAGCTCAACCAGAGTGACCATCTGGTGACCACCTCTCTTACCAAGGCTCTTCTCGCCCAGTTGCTCAGTATGGACTGGTGGCCAGCTCTAAGAAGAGTCCTGGTTGTTCCAAACTTCTTACATTTAAGAATAATGGAGGCCACTGTACTCTTGGGAAACTTCAATGCATCCAAAAAAGTTTTGTAGCCTTCCCCAGATCTGTGCCTCGACACAATCCTGTCTCTGAGCTCTGCAGGCAGTTCCTTTGACCTCATGCTCTGATATGAATTTTCAGCAGACCCTATAGAGTTCATGTCCAATCAATTTCATTTTCCACAGGTGTACTCAAATCAAAGTGTAGAAACATCTCAAAGATGATGCAGAGAAATGGGATGCACCTGAGCTAAATTTCAAGTGTCAAAGCAAAGGGTCTGAATATCTTATGTCAATGTGATATTTCGTTTTTTTATTTTTAATACATTTGAAAAGTTATCAGAAATCTGGCTTTTGCTTTGTCATTATGGGGTATTTTTTTATTTATAGCATTTTAGTATAAGGCGGCAGCATAACAAAATGTGAAAATAATGAAGGGGTCTGAATACTTTCTGAATGCACGGTATGAAGACATTTTTAGCGTTCCAAAGCATCATGTTTTTGCGACAATGCAATTAAATCGTCTTTAGACCTCCAGGAACATCTGTAATGCAAATGCTCTGAATTTTACTTCTTATGGTGACATTGCCTTACGTAACCATTTCGTAAGCGTTTTATCCCACCTGATAAAAGTGTTATATAACTGTAAATAAACTATCCCTTTGTGTGTATTTGCGATACAAAGAATTGTTGAGCAAACTTAAAAAATCAAAGAAACATGATGCACTTCTCTCAACAACTGTCTTAACATCGGTCCTCAGTAACATTGCTTTGTTTAGTCCTTGTGAATTGGTTTCTTCATTAAATGCAAACATTCTTCTTGAGAGAACTACTAATTTCTTGGTCAGCCAACTATCAATATGCAATATGATAACTTCTTTGCCTCTGAAGAGAGGTCTGTCTTGCAAGGCAGTACATACAATAGACAATTGCTTGACAATAGATATCAACCCTCAACACAAACCTCAATAATGGTGACAATCAATAAATCTCATTAAAGGAAAAGTTTACCCAAAAATGAAAATTCTCTCATCATTTAATTACCCTTTTGCCATCCCAGATGTGCATGACTTTCTTTCTTCAGCATAACAAAAACATTTCAGAAGAATATTTCAGCTCTGTAGGTTCATACAATGCAAATGTATGGGCTCCAAAAATCACATAAACCAGCATAAAAGTAATCCATATGTGTATGGATTACTTTTATGCTGCCTTTATGTGCTTTTTGGCACATCAAACTTTTGGCACCCATTCACTTACATTGTATAGACCTACAGAGCTGAAATATTATTATAAAAAAAAATCTTAATTAGTGTTCTGCAGAAGAAAGAAAGTCATACACATCTCGGATGACATGAGGGTGAGTAAATAATGAGAGAATTTTCATTTTTTGGGTGAACTCCTAACATCCCCACACAACAACTGACTAACAGTGGCAACAAAAAACAACAATAAGAGCATAAATAAAGTCAATAACTATATAAAAATGGTTAAACATTAAATTATTCATTCAGACAACCCTAAAAGGTTTGTTGGGTCAACATTTGGGGAAATATACTTGGTCTAACATGTGTTTTTATGTAGATAAAAGTAATTCCCATTTTGTGGTATCTGTGACTCAAAATATAAGCGAGATAAAATGCAGTTTCATTTTTTATAGAGCAGTCTAGATTCCACCTTCACTCATTTACACCTAATCATTCTTCAGTGTAAATCAGACAAAATGAAACTGCAGATGGACCACATTAAAAGTGTATACACTCGAGTAATACTAATGCTTGTCAAAATGACAGTGGACATTCTCCATGCAGATGGATTCCATTTGTGAAGCTTGGAGACAACAGATTTCCATCTTCTATGTGATTGTTTTGGACTTCCTTAAAGGTAAAGTATGTGCATTTCACAATGTTAAAATATTTTTTCCAATACCAGCTTAATATGGAGTGACAACTAAGTCATTTGATAGGTTGATTTCCCTGAAACACTGACCTGGAACTGTCCTGACAAATTTCAAATAGGTCAGAATATTAAAAAAAATTATAAATCTGAGAAACAGGTCAATATTTAAGTCCTTTTTTACAACAAATCTCCACTTTCAAATTGCCAACCTATTGCGCTCTTCTCTCCTAAGAGTTCTTCTTTTGTTTTGGGTGATTCACATTCTTCGTGCATATCGCCCCCTACTGGGCATGGAGGAGAATTTATAGTTAAAAAGTACTTAAATATTTATCTGTTTCTCACCCACACTTATCACCTCGCTTTTATTACTTTTTATGATTACTTTTATGCTGCGTTATTGTACTTTTTTTGAGCTTCAAAATTTTGGACCTGTTGACTTGCTTTGCACAGACCTACAGAGCTGAAATATTCTTCTTAAAATCTTTGTTTGTGTTTAGCAGAAGAAAGAAAGTCACACACATAAGGGATGGAATAATGGTGAGTGATGGTGAGAGAATTTTCCTTTTTGGGTGAACTATTCTTTTTAATTTTGTTGCAATGTAAAAGTATAATAATTATCTAATTAAATTATATAAATTACACATAAATCAATTAAATATATGCAGCATACATTTATATAATTTCCCAATACTTGGTCATTTTGATATAACATGTAATTGGTCTGTAAAATATAATTTTACACTATATAAACCCCATAATATAGTGGGCTCTGGAATCTTGCCAGTATACGTTCTCTTTTAATGCCTTAAGGAAGTGGCTGTTAAATAGACTTATTGTACGCTCGGTTTGCTTATGGCTTTACAGAGTTCTTTGAGACCCTTTGAACTACAAATAAAGAAATGTTTCCTCACTATTCAGAAAAACAGCATTTGATCTTGTCTCTCTGCCTTTCTTTTCAAATCCCTTTTACCTTACCTGCTGAGTGAGAGAAGGCAAATGGACTTCTCGGTGTAGCTGAAAGGCCAAAACTGCTTAAGAACTCTTAAAGTCCCAGTGAAGTGCCTTGAAAAGCACAGCTTACTTTTACCTGTTGAAGTATTTCCTACTGAAACATGAAGTTGGGGCGGGACTCGTTCGGCTCGTTCCATTTTTTAAAATAGCCAGTAAGCGCAGTCATACACACATTCCTCTGCCTTCCGTGCTGCTTTTAGAGAGTGAAACTGTACAGAAACTGAGCAATCTCAACCTAGTTCGGCTGCTTTTACCCTGAATTGAGATCTGAACGGTGATCAAACTGACCCTGTTACAAATGACGGGGCAGAAGCTGTTGTGCAAGTCATGAAAATGAATCAGACACAAGCGAATAAAACATTACAACATAGCCAGTGATGGGCAGTAGCTTTGCTACAAATAGTGATGCTATTAGCTTAGCAACATTTTTGAGTAGCGAGGTGGCAGCTTCGCTAATTTTAAATCAAGTAGCTTTTCAATAGCGAAACTATATTTTTGACTAGGTAGCGGCGTAGCGTTGAGAAAAGCTACACCGCTACATCATGCCTTGTGCCCGGTGTTTACTATCACAGTTTTGAATCAAAACTGAAAATGTCCGAGCACAAATGAATCGCTCAGCTGAGTCGATTCTTTAAAATGAATTGCTCACACGTGATCGAAAACATTCTGAATCGGTTCATGATTCAATCTGAATGCCAAGTGTATCAAAACATTTAGTAGCCTATACAAAAACACATAAAAAATGTACCAAGCCATTACCATGTTTTTTGGACATGTACCATGACCTGGACACACACTATGTTAATACAATGGTAGGCCATATGAATATGGTAATAATATAGTGAAGTACCATGGTATTTTTTTTAATGACCTTAAAGCACCATGTAATTTCAATTGTATATGAATATCTTAATAATATATCAAAATACAATGGTAATAACGTGGTATTCTTTGAAGTACATTGAAGCACCATGCAAATACAGAATGGTACATAAATATGGTAATTGTATATCAAAGTACAATGGTATTATCGTCTGATACCATCAGAAATCACATTATTATTATTGCCCAGATGTGCATTCTCTCTCTCTCTCAAGGTCAACAAGTCAATGTTCTGCATGCAGAAATTGCAGTTTCCTTCTAGAGAAGGATGCGATAGAGCCTGTCCCTCCTGCCGAAATGAAGAAGGGGTTTTACATCCATCTGTCACCGCATGTTCAGCCCTTGGATGAACCTTGCATTTCTACGAGCAGGGGTTCCCCTAGAACACGTGTCCAGGTGTGTTGTCGTCACAACAGACGTGTCCAAGTTAGGCTAGGGCACCGTTTGCAACGGGCATGCAGCCTCGGGCTCCTGGACAGGACCTCAACTGCATTGGCCTATCAACTGCCTCGAGTTGCTAGCAGTATTGCTGGTTCTGCGGAGGTGTCGGCCGTTGATCCAGGGCAAGCATGTGTTAGTTCGGATGGACAACACGGCAATGGTAGCATATATAAATTGCCACGGTGGTTTAAGCTCACGTCGCATGTTACAACTCACCATCTCCACCTTTGGAGTCAGTAGCGACTGAAGTCTTGCTGGGCCTACAGAAAGCCCCGTTTGAGCCCCTGGAGTCAGTCGTGCTAAAAGCCCTCTCATCGAAGATGTCCCTACTGACTGCACTCACTTCCATCAAGATGGTTGTGGACCTGCAGGCGTTCTGTCAGAGATACGTGCCTAGATTTCGGTCTGGTATTCTCTCACATGATCCTGGGATCATGGGCGGGCTATGTGCCAAAGGTTCCCACTACCCCATTACCCCTACGGACAAGCGCTGCCCTGGGAGGAGGCAGACCCAGCCTTGTCATTGCTTTGTCCGGCACATGCCTGATGAAGGGAATGTGACATTGTGTCCCTCCTGTCACAACACTGATCTACCCACTGAAATGGCCAGTACTTTGTCTCGGCTCCTCAGCACAAACCTGAATGAGTGGATTCAAGCCGTCTCCTTTTATTCCCATATGTCCAGGGAGTGGCATGCAAATTCCACTCGCCAATTCTCATTGGCCTTTTCTCAAATATCAGAGGTGATTGGGGTTCCCAAGTTCGACCCCTAGCGTCACTACATCGACACGATGTCTTGTTCCCTCCATCAGGAATGGAGGTTACAACAGTTACCAAGAAGCTTGTAGCTTAGATTGCTACATTTTTGAGTAGCTTGCCCAACACTGAAATTATCAATGTTTTGAATCACACTACACTAAATAGAAAGAGCAAAGAACACTTACTTGTGATGTACATCCCAAGAAACCTCTGAAAAACGGCTGCATTGAATATAAACTCTAAACACTTTCATCACGTCTAACTCCCGTGAGTGCAGGTGCGGTGAGCAGATTAAAGAGACAGGTGCCTTCTCGTTCGAGAATGCATTTGATTGGACAGTTTCTCTAGTACAGTTTGACGTCATGATTTCACTGCGTCTTTCTAGCAGGAAGAGCGAGACTGCATAATATAAATCTTCTGAAAATGAATTTTTCTCAACCTTTAGAAGTATACTGGCATATACTGTAGATTACCCTAAAGCTAATAGATATGGACTAAAAGCAGCAAAACTTTCATTTTGATTTCACAGGGTCTTTAAGAAAGTAATATGTGTTTGGAACAAAATAAGGGTGACATAATTTTCATTTTATGGGTCAACTATACCTTTGAGTGCATGTATGCTTCACCCTTACGCAATCTGGATATTTTTCAGTTTCTTGAAAAATATAAATGTATATCAAGACAAATTGCAACCAGATTAGCTAAAAAGGAAATTTAAATGTCCAGTAACCACTTTTCTTTGAGTCTGTTAAAAGATAATGCAACATTTAGTCAAGCATATGGTTACAACGTGTTATTCACCAACACAAATGTCTCAGTATATGGTTTTATTGTTCTGTCAAGGGGCATTTGAATCCGAATGTGTCCCACAAATATCTTAATATGTTCTTAATACTAATGTGCTAGTTTACTAGATATCACATTTGCACTTCATTTTATGCTCAAACCAACCCAGGGGTTCCATGTAGACTGAAGCCAAACTTCATTAGACACTGTGTATTTATGTTCCAGTGTTTATTAAATGGTGGTCTGAATGTTTTTGTGATTGCAGGCTTGCTCATCACTCTAGCTGCCTAGAACTGGGACGTTAGTGTCCAGGAACATGAATGATTGACTTTGATAAAACATTGCAATGCCATTTGGAATGTCTCCACACTCATTTAAACCCAAACTATTTTGATCACTACAAACATTTGGAAAGACCTGTGGCAAAAACTGGGGCAGAATAGAAGTAACAGTTAAGGGAGTTGAGAAATCATTCATTTTAGATGCCTGCGGTGTGGCAAAATATGGAACTATTCACTTTAAAATTTGCCCACAATTCTTCCATTTACACGCTGAAGGTCTTCTGGAATCAATTGTCGCCTCTATAATGTGTCAGCACTCCTGAAAAGTTGTCATTTGACCAAAGCTTCTCTTTGGCAAGTGAACAGCAGTTAGTCTTAAGTAGAAAATATCGCCCAAGGCAAAATCACAGCCAACAAACAGTGGAAAGAAAAAGTATGTGAACCCTTTGGAATGAGCTGTTTTTTCTACATTAATTGGTCATAAAATGTGATCTCATCTTCATCAAAGTCACAAGGATAGACATACATACATACAACGTGCAAATCTAACAACACACAGGGGAGTCATGTGTCGTCATGCGAGGTTCGGCGTGAATGGCGAGCTCTGTGCGCTG
The DNA here is from genome assembly GCA_032164185.1 of Moxostoma hubbsi. Lineage (NCBI taxonomy): Eukaryota > Metazoa > Chordata > Actinopteri > Cypriniformes > Catostomidae > Moxostoma > Moxostoma hubbsi. The sequence continues at coordinate 5,860,136 of JAVLUX010000006.1, forward strand.
GTTTTAATCATTTTTATGTCATAAACCAGTTTGATTCGATACACCCTGATTCTTAACTGTTCTAGGAAGACAATATGTTCGGGATCTGGAAACATTAAAAGGCACTTACACGCTCAAGCTGACAACCCTCTGGAGGTCTCGAGCTCGGGACTCAATTTGGATGGTGCGGTGGAAAAGATTCAGCGTCAACTGTCGAGCATGATGGCAATTCTGATGAAGTTCGTTGCTGACTTGGAGGATCTTGCTGTAATACGTCAATCGATCACTGTCATGGTGACGAAATTCACTGAGTTGGTTAAAGAGTGTCGGATATTTAGAAACGGATAGATTATCTGGAGTCATCGGAGAGGGAATTAGCTGCTAACCCGCTAGCAACCAAGACAGACTTGGCGTGCGTCTGGGAAAAGTTGGAAGACCTTGAGAATCACAACGGTCCAAAAATTGGAAGGATTAGGTCATCTGCTGCACTCATGTAACAACAGGCTCACTGAACATCTGTTTGACTGTCCGAGAAAAATTAACAGTCTTTTTGTGTGTGTGTGTGTGTGTGTGTGTGTGTGTGCTGGTTCCATTAGAGGCTGGAGTTTGTTTTGTGGAGGAAAACACGTTCAGGATATTTATGCAGATGAATCTACACATTCTTTGTGTTCCATCTGCCTATTGGCTGGAGTTTGTTTTGTAGATTTTTTTGTTATATCCCTTCATGAAAAGTTGTCACGGGGGTGTAAAGGATTTGACGGGCAAGGAGGAGATGAGGACCGGCTTGACAATATTATTAATAGTTTAATGAGAAACTTAAACAAAAGACACAAACACACACACATGATGGACATGTCCATAAATGATCTCTCTCTCCCGCACCACTGTCTGAATTGGCCTTTATCCCTCTCCGAGGCTCAATTAGCCCGATAAGGGACCGGGTGTGTATAATCACGACCCGGCCCCGCCCTCCGCCCTGTCACATTCCTCCCTCGTTCTCTCAGGCTGGGGAGTCCCCAGCATGACGTACACCCCCCCCCCTTCCCCTGGGGGAGGGCGTGCCCTAAGCCCCGTCTGCCAGCAGGTCATCCCCATCTACCTGGATGAGGGAGGGGACAAGTGGAGGGAAACAGAAATAATTAAACTGGGGGGGGGGTACTTCCTGTAACAGTGAAGAGAGGTCTCTCATACGCCGTAGCTTGGTCCCCGGCCACTCCTCCACCCTCTAACGGACAACAGCCCCCCCCGGGTGGATCGGAGGCAGTCCTCCAGCCCCTGGTGGACAGAACGCCCTGCCACGCTCTCGGGGAATAAAAGGGGTCTCCCCCGCCCCTGGCAGCGGTTCTCCCGCTCCAGGCGGTCAGCAGTGAGCCCCTCCCCGTTCGCAGTCGGCGGTTTCATACCCTGCCACGTTTCAGCGGCTGGTAGGGGACTCCTACGCCCCTGGCAGCGGCCCTGACCACTCCAGGTGGTCGGTTAGGAGCCCCTTCTCCCCTCGCGGTCGGCGGCCGTACCTCCGCTTCCAGGCGGCCGGGCTCCTCGTCCCCCGGCAGACGGCAGCGGCTGCTCCGTTGGGGTGGACGGTAGTGATGACAATTCTACTACGGCGTATCCCTCCTCCTTCCCGGGTTTCTGCACCAGTGTAAAGGATTTGACGTGCGAGGAGGAGGCGAGAACTTGTTTGACAATCATTATTAATGAGAAACTTAAATAAAAGACACAAACACACACATGACGGACATTTCCGTAAATTATCTCTCTCTCCCGCACCACTGTCCACAATCGGTCTTTATCCCTTTCCGAGGCTCAATTTTCCCGATAAGGGACCGGGTGTGTATAATCACAACCCGGCCCGCCCTCCGCCCTGTCACAGGGGGCTTTCGTAGGAATACATGGACTGTCTGAGTTTTAATGGTTGGACGCTGGTCGGTGCTGTTGTGCGGCGGGTTAATGTACATGTTTTTCTTTTTTTTGTTGTTTCGTTCTGGGGGAAGTTTGGGGTTGGATTATTGTACTAATGTTGGAATGTGGTCTTTATAATCTTGTTTTGACACACAGCCTATTTTTTTTTTATATGTCAGAATGTCAAATGTTAATATGAGTGGATTGTCTCTCTCGACGTGGAATGTGAATGGGTTGGGGTACCCCATCAAAAGAAGGAGGGTTATTTTTTTTCTTAAACAAAATAAATATGATATAGTGTTTCTTCAAGAAATGCAACTTTCCCCACAGGAAGCTGAAAAATTTAGGAAGATATGGGGTGGGCAAAATTTCTTTAGTGCTGGCTCAAGTAAGAACAGCACAGTCATTACATTGGTAAGTTAAATATTTAGTACTGGAAACAAAACGAAAATTATAAAAATTCTTTGTGCAGCATTGTCTGATTTCATCTGATTACTAAGATTTTATATTTGACTGGTATTTTACATTAAAAAAACAGCTGAACGGCAAATATACTTTTCATAATGTTTTTATTAGACTAGAAATTAGGCGCTTTAATGTATCCCTTTTGCAAAATCCTGCTTTCCACAAATGTTAAAGGCTGAAATCAATGTTTATATGGAGACCAACTGGTCCTCAGTATCCTCTGTGGGCGTGGCTTTGGAGGCACTTAAGTGGTTCCTAGGGGTCGGATCATACAGTATGCCTCATTCATCAAAAAATCAAAATACGAGAACTTGTGGCATTGGAAGAGAATATTAAATTCTCATCACATGATGGCTTCAGAGAATTGACCCGATTTAAATACAGACATAATACTATTTTGTCATGGAAGGTGGAGGCTATTCAGGGCAAGACTCATAATTTGAGTCAGGGGACAAAGCAGGGAAGCTTTTGGCTAGATATATAACAGAGAGAGTTTTTTTCTACCTTTCCTTCAGTGAAATCTGCTGCTGGTGAAATTTTTACCTCGGTCATTGATATTAATAATGCTTTTAAAGAATTATATCTTAATCTCTATGGTTCCACGTCTCTGTCTACTGATAAAGATATTAGACATATTGTGGAACCATTAGAACTCCCTAAATTTGACGACTGAGCAAAACAATTCTCTTGATTCTGAGATAAACTTGGAGGAGCTTGGCGAGGTTATTAAGGCCTTGCCTACAGGCTTTGCCGCTGAGTTTTTTAGATCTTATGCTACAGAACTGGATCAACTTTTGCTAGAAGTTTATACAGAATATTTAAAGAACAAAAAGCTTCCATCAACCATGGCACAAGCAAAAAAGGGCAAAGATCCAAACAAGTATAAGAGTTTCTGTTGAATTTCCCTGATCCAGCTAAACGTTAAAATATTGTAAAAAATTTTGGCTAATTGATTAAGTTATGACAACTCTTATACATATAGATCAGGTGGGGTTTATTCGGGGGCCGCAGCTCTTCTGATAGCATTAGGTGTTTCATGTGGTCATGTGGTCAGTGGCGATTGATCAGACTCCGGCCGCTGCCATCTCACTTGATCCCGAAAAGGCATTTGATGTGGTAGAATGTGATTATCTTTTTAAGTTTTTCGAAATATTTGGGTTTGGGAATACTTTTATTGGATGGATTAAGATACTTTATAGACACTCGGTAGTAGAGGCACCCAGCAGGGTTGCCCTCTACCTCATTATTGTTCTGTCTTGCCCTGGAACCATTAGCAGCCGCAATAAGAAGGGAAGATGAATTTCCAGGGGTGGTGGCGGGAGATGTGGTGCAAGTTCTTGCCCCTATTTTGCTATTGCAAAGCCTTTCTATCAAACTAATCTGAGAAGTTAAGTTACACCCCATTATCTTGCATTTGCACTTGGTATGGACAAAAGTGTTTAATTCAGACATGCTGCCTCAAGCATATGGCTGAACTAAATTATGTATTAATAAATCCCCTTTCTGCTCGTCAGAGTGGCCCATAAAGCGGCAGATACTCTGGGAGAGGTGATTACTACTTGATGCATCAGTGTATTACTCCCTGCTAATTGAGAGTCTGTGGGACGGAGCTTCAACTTCTAACAAGAGACTATGGGACAAAGATTTAAACTTGGTATTGGAGGAGGGAGTGTGGGCTAGGATTCTAAAAAACAAAGTCTACATCTAGAGATTCAAGTGTGTGCCTTATGCAATTTAGATTTTACATAGATTATATTGGACCACCTCTAGATTGTATAGGCTTTGTCTTAAAGGCACTCCTACCTGCTGGCGATGCCAATCAGAAGATGAAGACACAACCCATGCTTTTTAATTAGTTTGACCAATTTGTATCTATTCTTATTAGCATTGAATTATAGCTATAAAAGTAATGGAAGTGTATAATTCTGTGCTGTTAACACCACTTTGTCTCTCATTGGTTGTATAAACAGATAGTCCCACCCCAAATTCATGCCACTGAGCAAATGTTGCAGTGTCAGGCTGGTTGGGATGCATTATTAATAAGAGCAATGTTTTTGTAGCACGGCAGCGCCATAGTGTTTGTGCTTTTCGGGTGAATTGCATATTAAGCTGGGATAAGAGAAAAAAACAAAACAAAAAAAACTTTTACAGAAGTGCTTTATTCCATCTCATAATGCCAATTGGGCACATAAGCATTTGCTGATATGGACACTGGAAGTTAGTACACAGGGTGCCCACCCCGTCTGCTTCTTCTGCGATTTCTACGTCTCATGTTTAGGGACAATGCCCCATTGTGCGGCAGTTATTCAATCCTGTGCAGCTTGCAAGCTTTGACAGTGAGTGATCACATAAAATGATGTCACTGCAAATGCTTGTAAGCCAAGTACAAAGGAGCACCTTAGATACTGATCTGAGGAATTCAGAGGAAGCTGGTAACAAAAGTCACAGACGCATTGATTTGACCGAATAAGGCAATTCTGGCCCTTAAAAAGATGGCATGCAGTGTAAAACTGCTGTTTTGTATCCTATTGAAAGGATTTTTTTTTTTTTACTCAAACTCTTTAACTGACAACTATAAGAACTAGTACCATGAAAGCAAATGAGTGATAACCAGGCCCACATGGAATTCGCACCCGCAGAACTCCACAGCTTTGTGCAGAATTGGTTCAACACATCCCACAGCTCTTGCGTTTCCATCTATTGGCTAATCTAATTATGCTCATATTAAGATTGTTTTACTGTCAGCAGTTTAACACACTGTACCATGTTTCCCATAGATAAAAAAAAATGGCCGAAAAATATATTGGGATAATATTTGTCAACTATATATTGTTAAATACATGAATAAATGTGTTTTGAATATATTTTAGTTATATATTATTTTATATATACAATATACAATATATTCATTATAAATAAATATGTTTTATAAAGAATAGAAAATAGTTATATATTATAGTTATATAAAATATTGGTTTGATTTCATGTTTACTTATGTTTAATAAAAGGAGTGTTTATTGGATTTTAAAGGTGCAGTATTTAAGATTCAGAAACCCTTGTTATTAATGACACCTGTGGCCATTAAGTGAACTGCAGCCAGCTACATGTTGCTCATGCACACACTCCATAGGGACACGAGCGAGCACCGGCCAAAACAATGATGTAACGTACAAAGAGGCTGAACGTGATTCACAGGCATCATGCTGACGGATGAGGTAGCATAATTTAATTACACATTTATGATTGTTTTACTACAAACTTTGAGACTAAACTAAAACTACTTATCAGCTAACATAGCATATGGATACACACATACAGCTACATAATACAGAACTATACCAGACAGTTTACTGTTGCACTATTGTATGTTTTGTATGTCATATGTTGTACTACGAATAAAAAAGCAGCGTATTTGCTTAAATTCATCCTGTATACCTGACTCTATTATAAAGAGAAAATTGTTGAAATTATTTATAGGTAGCTAGCAATTCATTAGCGTTAGCAGGCAAGATCAATCCTTATGGCACTATATTTCACATGCTTTGCAGTTATGTAGGCTTACCTGTACAATAAGAAAAACGCCAATTCAGGGTCGGATTAGATCCCCAAAACCAAACGAAGGTCCCTCCAGGAATCAAATGCCCTGGCGATGTTCACTCTAGTTTTCGCTCGATCCCACTTATCCAGACGGGATTCAGTGGATAAATGTTAATTTTTTTGGCTTACTCTGAGTCGGTGTTGTGCTGGGAACTGGACGTTTACTGGATTCCATCTGTAAGATAACGTTATCTAGTGTTGCATTTTGTTGTCGCTGTTGAATAGCGGAAGAGAAGCTATTACTGTGGCAAGGCTCTCGGGAGTGACATAAACGTCACATCCTTTGGATTTACCTGGCAAAACCGCCCTGCTCCCTTCGCATGAAAATCAGTCTACAGGGAAGTCTTTAGGAAGTCCAGGAAGGGCTCATTTGGTTACATCATAATGGTTACATATTGCACCATTATTACAGATACTGTACTTTGAAATGTGAAGGATTAAACTAAATATATTTTCTATGTGGAAAAATTTGTATCAACCATTCAATATATTTTTACAATCATACAACACATCTCTACTACAAATCTAGTGACATTCACTAATTATTGATTTCAAAGCCAGAGAAAAAAAAAATCCAATTCCTAAATGTTAACAGTTCTTTAAAAAAATACAAATAAAAATACATTTTGTATCTTTTTCATGACCCTTTAAGCACCTTTCATTGACTGACTGTAACTGACAACTAGTAAGATGTGATTTGATTTAACGTTTACTCATGTTTAACAAAAGGAATGTTTATTTGTTCTTAATTAATTTGAAATTAATTTGATTTATCAAAACATGCAATGGGTAATCCAAAATAATCCAAAAGCAATCAGATTAGATTACTTTAGGTTACTGATTAGTCTTTAGTTTTAGTCATGTGATTTGTAATCAGTACCAAATTACATTTCATACGTAATCCATACGACTCCAGTGGAAAGAAGTCTTTTACGATTACGTTTTATCGTACAGTGTGCACCAGGCTTTATAGGCAAAAAAAAGATGAAAACGTAAAGTACAGAGCAGTTGTTAGTCCAGCAGAACATTGCAACAACAGTGACTTTGGCCTGTTCATTGCGTCTGATTTCCATTTAAAGATCTGTCTGTCTACAATTAAAACCCCATTCCTGACAAACCCAATCAAGAGTGTACACTGCTATAATTATATAGCAATAATTGCACTCAAGTATGCTGCGTTCTCTGCTCACTGTTGCATTTCAGCGTGCTATTAACATACAACCACGATCGCATTATCCTGTTTTATGGATGATTAGATTGATTTAGTGGAATATTTGGAATCACAGTTTATCATGAGAGCGGTTTGGGGCCTACTTGTTCATGGCATGTCGTAAATCTAAGCAGACGAGCTGACCGCAAAATGTAATTCCTGCAACGTGTGTATGACTTTTTGCATCAAGATCTTTATGTGTTTAGCAGAGTGGTGCAGTAAGTAATGTTTTGTTTATATTTCTCAGTGCACTACAAGTGGTCAGAACTCTGTACTGACACCTACTGGCGTGGATGTAGCATTATGCAAAAGCACAAGGTTTCAGTTACTGATGTCATTGTATAAACAGAACGAACTACTATGTGAACGTCTAGGTTACGTATGTAACCTCCGTTCCCTGATGGAGGGAACGAGACGTTGTGTCGAAGAAGCGACACTAGGGATCTCTCTTGAGTGCCGAATATGCCTCTGATCTATGAAAAATGGCCAATGAGAAGTTGGCAGACAGTATTTGCATACCCCGCCCCCGGACATATGGGTATAAAGGCGGGGAAATATGTCTAGTTCATTCAGGATTTTTCTGAGGAGCCGGAAATGGTCTGGCCACAACAGTGGCTCGGCTCAGCGACATGGCCGGGAGGACACAACGTCTCGTTCCCTCCATCAGGGAACGGAGGTTACATATGTAACCTAGATGTTCCCCATCTGTTGCTCACTTCAAAATATTAAAACATGAATGGTGCTCATGGCAGGACACCACGAAGAAAGCCCCTGCTTTCCAACAAAAACATTGCTGTACAACTGAAGTTTGCTAATGACCAACTTGACACTCCACAATGTTACCTTGAATTTTTTTGTTGCCTGATCAAACTGAAGTTGAATTGTTTGGGAAGAATATGCAGCACTATGTATGGTGTACAAAGGGTACCGCATACCAAAATGAAAACATCATACCAACGGTGAAGTACATTGGAGGGAGCATCATGATTTGGGGCTGCTTTGCTGCTTCAGGGCCTGATCAGCAGGGAAAAATTAATTCACAAGTTTAAGATATCCTACAGGATAATGTCTGGGTGTCTGTATGCCAGCAAAAGCTCAGCAGAAGTTTGGTGATGCAACAGGAGAATGACCGTAAACATCAAAATAAATCCACTACAGAATGGCTTCAAAAAAAGTAAATCCACCTTTTGGAGTGTCCCAGTCAGAGTCCAGCCATAAGAATATGGCTGAGCTGAAGCAGTTCTTTAAGGAAGAAAAGGTCCAAAATTCCTTCTGAAGGTTGTGCAGGTCTAATCCGCAGCTACTGGAAATGCTTGGTTGAGGTTTATTGATACCAAAGGAGGATAGACCAGTTATTAAATCCAAGGGTTCACTTACTTTTTCCACAGCACTGTGTGTGTTTAATGGGGTGCATTCAATAAAGACATGAAAGATTAAAATGGTTTGCGTGTTGTTAGCTTAAGCACATTTTGATGTCTAAATTTGTGACTTTGATGGAGATGACCAATTTATGACCAATTCATGCAGAAAACCAGCTAATTCCAAAGGGTTCACATACTTTTTCTTGCCACTGTAGTTCTCTATATGTCTCACACTTATAGGTCTCTTAGGTTTCATTGAATCTTTAGCCTGAGGCATAGTTGTATTAACCCATATCAGCAGGCTTGGGGTTGAGTCAAAGACTATGCCTTTTAGCCTTCCAATTACCAGCAGCTTCTTTTCATGTGGTTAATGCTTCACTGAACAGCAGTCACTACTATCAATTAAAAAATCTGAGTCATTAAGAAATCAAGAAGCTGCATTCATGCACCGACCATTGTGTGACATCTAGGGAATTGACCCAATCCATCTTCCGGAAAAAAGTGGCCGGTTATCAGATGGAGCAGCTGGACCTTGTCATCCTCACCCATCATTCCAATCCAAGTGTCAAAACCAAGACTTCCTGGAATCTAAGGATCTTGAGGAACAAGATTAGTCTGCAAAGAATGTAGATTTGAGAAGTTTATCTCCATGTATATGTCATTTCTGATATGATTTGAAGACAAAGCACCACTAAAAAAAGGAAGTGTCAATGTACTTACGTCTCTTTGAATGGCTGTAAATTCACCCCAAAAATTGTATTCTCACCTTAACTCATCCTCATGCCATTCCAGATGTGTATGACGTTCTTTCTTCTGCTGAACACAAATGAAGATTTTAAGAAGAATCTTTCTGTTCTGAAGGTCAAAACAATGCAAGTGAATGGTTACCAGACTTTTGATGCTCCAAAAATGCCATAAAGGCAGCATAAAAGTATTCCATACGACTCCAGTGGTTTAATATGAATAACACATAGCTTCTAATTTACTCAGTTAAACTTTTGTTTATGAAATGCAAATCCTGACCTCAGATTCCTTGTTGTTTACCCCAAAAGATAAAATGTTTTGTTTGATTATCCATCAACGTATCTAGAAAGCCATGACTCGGAATTTGAATTTTATGGATAATTGATAAAGTTGAAACCACACACCTGTTTTTCATTATTTGTCGAAAGCAAATTAGGGAAACATCATGGTTTGGGACAAAACCCAAGTTGTGCAATTCAAAGGCGTTACTCGGAAATATTTTTCATTTGAAGTGGATAAATTGTTTGTGTTTTTCAGATTATGATTCCGTGTAACAAGCAACACATTTTATGATGGCCTAGAGTGATATATAGCCACCTGTTTCATACATATATGTTGGCACTGAGGTGAGGCTGAATTTCATTGAGCCAGCATCAATATGTATATGCCCAGAGAGAAAGACCACCTGGAATAAGTTAGAAATAAAAAGTTCAGTTTTGATGTGCTTAAAGATCTGGGTGTGTTGCCCAAAGGTTACATGTGCAAACCCTAGAAGGAGTGATTCACAAGCTACTCATGGAGTCTGTGAGAAAAGCACTAAAAGGGATTGTTCGCCCCAAAATGAAAATTCATCATTTACTCATTTTCATGCCATCCCAGATGTTTATGATTTTCTTTCCTCAGCAGAACACAAACAAAGGTTTTTAGGAGAATATTTCAGCTCTACAGGTCCATACAATGCAAGTGAGTGGTGACCACAACTTTGAAGCTCCAAAAAAACACATAAATGCAGCATAAAGGTAATCTGTAAAACTCCAGTGGTTTAATCCATGTCTTCAGAAGTGCTATGATAAGTGTGGGTGGGAAAGAGATCAATATTTAAGTCCTTAAAATGAAAGTATATATATATAAGGAATCAAATATGAATCTGCTTCTCACCCAAAGTGATTGCATTGCTTCAGAAGACATTTATTAATCTACTGGAGTTGTTTGGCTTACTTATATGCTGCATTTATGTGTTTTTTGGAGCTTCAAAGTTTTGGTCACCATTCACTTGCATGGAAAGGACTTACAGAGCTGAGATATTATTTATTGGATAGAACTTAAACACAACATACCGAATATTTCAATGGAGTCCTTGTTTTAGTCTGTTAAGCTACTAGGCATGCAAATGTTGACCTACAATTTGTTAATGTTAAGCAAAATGTGTAATAATATGAGCACACATGACCACTGTTTTGACGCAAAGGACATAGTCGATTTTGGCATATGATGTAATCATATATCTCTTGCGGGCATCATTGCTCCTGGAATCAGCCAGATGTGAGTCATATTTGATGCCACATTGATACGCATTACCAAGTTGAAGTTGGCACCTGTTGACACCTGACATTTGAAATGAACCACCACGTTTGAATAAGATTGAATGGAAACAACAACAGCTGTAAATTTGTCCCTGGTTATTGCACTCAAGATGGCTTGAGCTGATAAAGCCTTTAGCCTCTAATGTTGTCCATGTGCACAAAAACCTTACATTGTAGTGATCAAAGCTCACTTGGCTTACGGACGCCATGGCGATGACAGAATTCGAGAACGCCACCCAGAGTTCTCTGTTAATCTCCTCTGAGAGTTTATTTATTTTTCCACTGCTTATTCCCTCATGTCCCATATTTTCCACAACTCAGGCTAGATTTTTACCAGTGAGATTACCTACGTTGCTGCCAAACACTCCATCCCTATGATTTCATCATTATGCAGCATATGACTGCATTACACTGCATAACATTACTATACTTCATTTCTGTCCATGTAGTTTCATGTTTTCCCACTCATATTTGATTTGTTATTGTGACAGTGTTATTCTGGGTCATAAGTCAAGGGGCGAAATCTTTTAGGTGAAGTTCACAAAGATATCTTAAGTGTAATTGTCTATCAAATCTATCCAAAATGCTACCCTTTGGGTACCTTAATTATGTATCCCCTCCTTAGTAGACAAGTGTTCTTGAAAAATACTGACTTTAAATTTTCATTCAGGTATGTTTATCTCTATCACTAAGAAAGATGGACGGATGGATGGATGGATGACAGATCTCTTCAGCTAACAGGTTTAATTTAATAGTCCAGAATAACTGAAATCTCAGTGCACATCTCCTCCGATGGTTTTCGGGTGTCAGTAGTAGTGTGTGAACTTGGGCACACCAGAGATCAGTTTCAGTCTTTGTCAGTACATAATGGGGGCGGAGGAAACAAATCCTATAAAAGAAGGCATCTCACATCATGAAACACCGGACTGCTTCAGCAGCACGCACGCACGCACGCAGGCACGCGCATCTGATCACGCTCTACTCACACACTGAGCACGTTTGCGTTGATTTTTTTTTGGCTACAGCATCCTTTAGGTCTCTCCACGTTTTGGTCATTATAAAAATACAGGCAAATATTTATATGCAGTTTGTCCCATTGGTATTAGACCGTTTACTTGATGGACTCTCTAGAAGGGACTTTAAACTTGTTTAAAGCCACACTGTGCTTGCCATAGCACATAGAGTTACAGTTACAGGTAGAGGACACGAAAGAAGTCAACGCTCATTCAACGTTTAAAAAGGCAGTCCCTGAAAGGATGGTCAAGCTGACGCGGAGTCGGTGGTGTTGGATGTTGACGCTGATGATCACAGCAGTGCGGATGGGAGAAACTCAAGGGAACGACACCAGCGCCCACGGGAACTCCATCAGATCACTGGAGCCGCAGAGCGCCGCCACTAACCGCTCCGGCGCCCCATACAGCGGCACCCCGAAGAAAGGCAACATCCCCGCTCAGGTAAACCCGACAATTATTGCATTAGACTGGCAGCTGGAAACCTTTAAGCTTTATCGCCGACGGCCCTTTAGAATCATTAGCAGACTTTCAATATTAAACTATGAAAATCAATGATAAATATATCTTCGAATTTTTATGTTTTAAACTATGTAAATATTAATAATAATTATAAAAATATAATTTAATGAGATGAGTAGCTATTTTGGACGTAATTTCCAATGAAGCTGTAATCTTGCCATATAATGCAAAAAGTGTGAAAAATGTATTTATTTGTGGGTCTTTAGTCAACTATTGTTTTTCAAACGCGTTAAAATTATAATTTACATAACTATCATTTTCACCACAGAATTCTATATATAAAAAAAAAATCAAAATGTGCAATAAATTACTCTGTGGTGGAAATTTTCAGGAAAAACAAAACAAAACAAAAGATGCATTAATCTCTGTGATACTTGTAAATACATTGATGGACATTGTTAGTAGACAAATAATAATAAAAAAAACTAGTAAGAGTGTGAAAAATGTAAAAACAAGACTTTAAATAGATCTGTGGTGCTAAACGTGCCCAAAGTTGAAGAAACACCCATTAGCTTTATTAAAAATTCAGCATGGTCTCATTTTGCATTACAGTACTCATAGTACTGTGTATTTACAATATTTAGTGCCAGTTGAGTCATAATGAACCACTGAATGGGCTATTATTAGGTGGAGCTTATTATTATTATTATTGTTATTATCTATAGTAATTAACGTAACATGGATATTGTAATGGAAGTTTTATGTAAATAATTATCATATGTCACTTAATGGATCTCATTGAGGCTTGATAAATCACATGTATTATACTGTATTGGGATAGTTAACCCAATGTCATCATTCACTCACCCTCATGTTGTTCCAAACCGGCATTACTTTTTTTATATATATATATACCAAAGGGCATTTTTGGCAAAACGTTCAGTCTCAGTCACCATTCACTTTCATTCTATAGAAAAAAAGGATGCAATGAAAGTAAATGGAGATAACTGTCATATTACACTGCAGGATTTTCCACAACTTTTCTTTGCGTTTCCTCCTAAAAACAATGCAATTGTGTGGTTTTTCATTGTACATTATGATCTCATTCCCAATGTAGACCTTGAGTTTCAATCATGGGCTAAACATAATCTCATGCAATATTTTATGCATCTCAACTATGATCAATTTTAGGGCTCAAAAACATTCTGTTAGTTCTATTGGGCGGTTTTACTTAGTGGATGACGCAAGTATAATTTTCATAAATGAAAGGAGTTGTCGGAGGTCAGTAGAATAGCCAAGTTCTTTGAAATGAGTTATGCTTTTCTCATATTTCTATTTAGGTAAATCTTGGATTATTGCAAAGCTGCTAAGGATTTAAATTAAGATACTCGTTGTATCAGGTATAAATTCTCAACATGTGTAAATCACCGTATACTGTTACTTCAAATGGAACTCCCCTGAGCTCTTCGGTTTTGGTCTTGGTTATGTCTCTCAGATCAGCCATAAATATGCAGACATTGCCCTAATTGAAAGCAGACACGATTTATTGCAGGAATCAATGCAAGAAGGCGATGAGCGAAGAGCTTTCACTCCATCTCACTTCCTCTTTGGGGAAACCTGCATAGTGCAAGTTCAATTGCTAGACTCTCATCTAAACAATTGCTCTAAACCTTGCCATGTCTACAAACCCAGGTGGCCTGGTAAATCAGACCACAGACATACATGTGGAAACCACTGTAATCCAAAATGAGTTAAATGTCATGCTACATTTAGCTGCTTATCCAAATGTAGATTGTTAACAGCTCGGTAGATTGCTAGCAGAGCAAGTGTTTTGTCCCATTTGGAGGTTTCCAATTGCAGATGTTGCAGAAAAATACATCGTGGAAAGATCCCAACTCTCCACACGTGGTTCTTTGCATCTCTAAAACTGAAAGTTTTGTTTATAAGATTTAATGATGCTAACGAAAGATAATATGTAATAGCCATTCTCATATATTGTGATAGCGACAGCTCACTTTTGGCGCCAGTCTGTTGACATTTTACCTCAACAACACTTCCAATTTTTGGGGCAGTGGTTTGAATTTCAGTAAGCATAGACTGATTTTTAGCTGTAAACTTTTGAACTCCTCTTGCCGTATCAACATGATCACACGTGATGTTTCCGATGGTTTTTGTACCCTAGGATCGGTGACTGAATGCCAATGCGCTGACATGCAGCATTCTTATCAAACACATTTGCAGTGGTTTCAATGTGTTTAACTTTCCACTTGATGCGATTGACAGCGAGCTGCATCATGTCCGTGGGAGACTAGGGCTCAAAGCCAGGCACTAACCACATTTGAATAATCAATGACAACCTTGATTCAGAGGTTTAATTTTTTTCCTCTAACATTACTTTTTTACTCCAATAATGGTTAAGGTAAGGTTTGGGTTTGGGTTGGGGGATACAATCTATAAATATATGCTTTTCTCTTCATCGTATAACATCCTTTAAAGCTCAAAACAACTTGCTTTACTACTAGCTTTTGGTGACCTCTCCTGGACATAAATGGAGCTCACACATGCCCATATACCCTGCAACACTTACCACTTTGGCCACTAGGGGCAGTGTTTCGAAATTTCAGTCAACGTATACCGAATTTGACGAAAGAAATGTTGCTCTACTCTTTCCGATTTCACTATGAGATCAGGCTGGCTGAATTCACAGTGTTATGAGCTGTCTATATTTTAGACAAGTTGCTCATATGTCTTTGCGAGTTTGAAAAACTCAACTGTCAATGAGATTTGAGAACTATGGCGGAGGGGAAGATTATCGGTAATTAATGTCTTGAAGGTGCTGTAAGAGATGTTTTCATGGAAATGTATGCAAAAAAATTTTTACTACACCCTGAAAGTTATTAATGAAATAAGTGTCATGAGATATCTCACCGGTCACTGTGACAACTCTAGACTGTAAACAGCTAAATAAATGTATCCGCAAGCCAGGGACTATGATGCTTTCTGCCTGTCAATCATTTTGTGCGTTCTCAAAGTATTGTTGTCTCAGCAAATTATTGAGGCTTACTGCCATTTTTATGCCTTGTTGCTCATAACTACCGTTTCTGCTTTGTGTCAGTCTCAATAAAGCTCATTTGGTATCTTTGGAGTGCTGGGCTTTGGAAAAAGGGGGCGTGGCTAACCCAATTCTAGAACTGCAAATTCTAGAACGGCTAAAATAGCTTACAGCACATTTTAATTCATTATAATACAGTTAATCGGAATGCATATTTTATTAACTAGCCCTAACCCAAAACCCAAATCTAAGCCTTACCATCAGTGGAATAAAAATGTAATTTTGAGCAAAAATGCAACCTATAAATCATGCTCAACCTTGTTAATGTGAATGTGATTACTTTATGGTTTCCACAGTACCAGAACCCATGTCTTGAAGGTAGTGCTAAAGGAAAAGGTGACTTTCATTGAAATGGTTGCAAAAATGTGTGATGAGGGATGCCGCTTCTCTGTTATTCGGCAGTAAGGGGTTCATTTCAGGGTACATGAACTTTCGGAAGCAACATATCAATTCCCATGTGATCATGTTGAATAATATGGGGTGATGAGTAAATTATGAAACAATTTTCTGGGGTGAGCTATACATTAAGATTAATGCTTGATTGCCTTAAAATAATCAGATGTATTAAAACACCACAAAATTATCATAATAAGCTCACATTTTGCACAAGCTACACATTAATTTAAGTATAAGCCTTTGGTTTAACTTTGTTCACATTGTCTGGAATGGAGGGAGGATATCGTTCAAAAAGTTATAGATGGCACCCTGAAGTGAACCTGGATATAATTCACTAATTCACCATTAAATCCTTGTAGTCACTTTCCTACATTTTTCTCTTCCATCTGGATGAGCTATCTGAAGAATGCTTTGCATTTTTATATGTCATTACACAGCTGCTAAAATGTTTCCTCTCAAGACCTCAAACTCACTAACTCTCAAGGATATGGTGAAGATTATAACACAAGCTCCCAATAAATCTCCCGCACTGGCGTACTCCCAAGTGCTGCAAATTAGGCAGGCAAGAGAAACGGCCACCCAGTTTTGTACATCCGTACTAACGGGGACAAGCCGAATTCGGTGTGTTCTTGCCTCTTGCTAAGTAAAACTGGTCCATAGCCAATATATATTACCAGAGCTATATTAGCAGTTATAGCTTAATTGAAATGAGCCTACCAAGACTTGGACATTGAAACTCATGTCAGATGTTGGCTTTTCTGTATTTCTGTTTACATTCACATGCCCACAAATCACGAAAAACCAAAATAACAGTGCTTTTCAAGTAATAGTTCACCCCAAAAATTTACATTTTGTCGTTATTTACTCACCCCTATTTAGTTCCAAACCCAGATGACTTACATTCAAAGGGGATTTTAATGCAGATTTTGCATGATTTTAATTTTCATCTGTTTTCCATATAATGAAAGTACTGTCAAATACTGCCAAAAAAGCTCCAAAAAGGACCAAAAATCACTTTAAAATTATCCTAAAAGTCTTCAGAAGCCATGCAATACTTTTTAGTGGGAAATTTCCCTCACTTAAAGCTATCATATGGTTTCAGAAGACTTGAAATAAAGTGCATAAGTCATATGGCTTTTTGGAGCATTTTGGCAGTATAAAACACCCGCATCTGTTTTTGATGTATGAACAAGTGCAACTCTCTGCGTAAAACATCCTTTTGTTTTTACTGAAGAAAACATAACGAGAGTGAGTAAATATGACAAACTAAATGTTTTTGTGTGAACTATCAATTTAAGACAAGCTAATGAACTAAACTCACACTCTTTAGATGAGTAGAGTACAAGATCAATGGTGGCCAATGATGGTTTCCAATTGTGTACAACCCAAAAGAAGGATATTGAATTTGGCAGGACACGTTTACCACTTTAACCTCTCAACTAGCGGGCTAACAGGCTAGTATTTCACATGAACACAAGAGCTGTTTCACATCAGTGGTGCAGCTTTGGGACTTTTAACTTTTCCTCTGATTTAATTTGACGCTGAAGTTCCGTTAACGAGTAGGACTGGTGTGGGGGTCTGTTTGTGTCTGGCTTGTAAAAAAGGCGAGGTGTGTTCCCCCCTCATGCTCCCTCTGAGGTTAAGTGACTGTTTAGTGATGCTAACGAGCTGAGAGAGTGAAATAAAACAGGCAAAGGCGTGGCTGCCTTTTAGCGCTAGCCAGACTAATAATTTTTATTTCCTTCATATGAGGTAAAAGGGAAGTCTAGAACACACAATGGGGTGTCTTACCACCACAAAGGTATAATACTGCATCTCTGGAGCACTTCCAGAATTCTGAGGCTAAAACAGTTAGCATAGTATTAGCTAGTTACGTTTGCATGCAGCAATAACCAATAGGCAAAAATTAACACCACTACAATGTTGGAATTACCAGATCTGACTCATTATAAGTTTGTAACAATAAAGATTGAATGTGCAATTTAAATCCCTTGCTTTTTTATACACTGTTGATGAAGAATAGCAATAACGTTAGCTACAATGCTAGTCATTTAGCCCATTTATGAGGCAACAGGCTTGCAGGACAAAATGAAACTTCCCATCATTCTCATTCTGTGGCAGCATGCTCTTACAAAACCTGCGAGTTCTGGCAAACTCGTCACTCAATTATTTTCACATGCAAATGAGCTTTGCTGCAAACTCTTCATTATTGCCAAAGGTTTGCTGCAGGTTCACCACTATCAGTGAAGAGCTGCAAACTTCTGGCAAACGTTTTTGCTTAAAGATTTGCTACAGATATGTTTTGAGTGTTGCTGAGATTAACCTTAAACTTACTCTTCAAAAAGTGGGAGAGAGTGTAGCTTTCCTGTGCCATCTGATATCCATAGGGCTGTGCCCTTTGAGGGTGGATGAGGTTTGTTTGTTCAGTGACATAGTTTATTTTACTCTTGAAAACCCTCTCAATTCACTAACACCATTCATGGTGTCAGATGTCAGCTTTGCTTTTGCAAGGTCAAGTTAAGCCGGGCCCTGGGGCCCTAGAGGAACATATTTGTGAGACATGAGGTTTATGTGTCAAAAGCCTATTCACAATTTCATAGTCTGTTATGTAGATTAACTATGGGTTCAAGAAAATCCAACCTAGTCTCATAGAATAAATGTTACTTTAACTACATTTTTAGAGTTTTACATGCCTCGTTCTACGTTTCACCGCAGTTTCCTGGTGAAATTAACACTGGAGGTGCTACAACAACTGTGGGTTTTATTCACTTTCACAAAAATCACGATTACAACGTCTGATAATGACTTTATAAACACTACTGTAATGTAGCCCTGCCACAACTACGTTTTTATGTTATGAAAACGAAACACTTGCTCTAACGCATCATTTGATAACAATGCTCATATTACAGAGCCATCTACATTTACATACTAATCCCAATGTGATTAGCTTGCACTGTAGCTCAGCTTATACAATGTTAGACTTTGGACGGAGGAGTCAAGCTGACACGTGAGACGAGTGTGTCATAGAATCGACACAAAATTTCATGGTTGCTACAGAAAGTCTGCTTGTCACATCGCATTTGCTTTTAGAACACTATTGGTTAGGTTTAGGTTAAAGTTTTAGTTTAGGTAGGAATGTTTTACTCATTAAAACTTCTTATATTCACCTAAAAAAACCATGTCTGATTACAACACCATTTCTTGGCGCCCCGCTGGGTGAAACCTGTAATGAAGCGATTTCGTTTTGCAGAAATGTTGCCACGGCCACGTAATTGTCATGAGATCAGGCTAAGACAATCATAGTTGTCAGAGTTCAGCCAGTTATGTTGATTGTCTTGCTGTCTTTATGGCTGAGCTCTGACATCCTTGTTTTGTGCCTTGTCTAGTCTATGTGAGAATGCATGGCTCGCCCATTTGGCGTTGTCATGCATCCTCTTGTCTTGTTGGTTATTGGCACGAGTGCATTTCTCTTATGTCATCTTGTGGCGTGCATTCGTGTCAATTGTTTTGTGTTTGTCTCTAGCACTCTCGTTTTGCTTTCAGGGTCATGATCCGTTGTCATGGTGTGCTGAGGTTCGGCCTCTTTGGTCTTGGTTGCATGTTTTTCTGTGGCCGAGCCTTTACACAAATGTCCCATCTTTTCTGTCGTTTGGCATGAGCACATGTTGCCATTGTCCGTTGTTCTGTATTGCCACATGTCTCTCAGTTTTGCATCACACCTTGCCTCCTTGTCTTTAAAAAACCCCTCAAAGAACGGTTGGTCAAGATTATGATCGGAGAACACATTTCAAATCAGCTGTAAAATCTGACATCTAGTTTTTTCCAATATGCCACTGGCCCTTCCAACTTCTCCCATTTATTTTAATACCAGGACGAGGAGCTAATACCACTCTGTCTTTACTGTCTTTGTCTCTTGCTCACCTGACTTATTCTCTCTTACTCATAGGAAGCATTGATTTTAGTGAATACATTTTGATACATTTTTCGGGGTTTTTAACCGGTTTGTTTACCTGAACTACATGAACAAACCGATTCACCAATGTGCTGCATTTTACACCTATTTGCAGCTAAATATCTGCAGTTTATAACTACGTGATTAACTCAGTTATATATCTAGCCATTTAAAATGTTTGACTTCCTTCAAAGCCCTGTAATGTAGAAAAATACGTGCAAAATTTCTAATGGGTTGCATAGGTTTTCTGATCTGCGGTGCAATATCGAGGGAAGCCAGATTGAATCCAGCATGCGATCAGCTCTGCGCTATACTGTCTCTAATGCACGCATAATCATAATAATGTGTGGATATGAGGGACGCACGCGCCCAGATATAGGATAGCGCTGAACTGTTCAGTCTGTGTTGGCTTGCGCCACAGTCCAAAATCAGGCTTCAACCGCTCTGCGCAAGACTCACCTGTGTTTGAAACGAGAAGAATATTTAGAGCACTGAACGCAAGATGAATATAATTTAATTCACAGAATTTTCAATGCAGCAAAAACCCTGAAAACGTCATCCGCCAAAGTGGCTAGTTACAGTGACGCAGTTACCTGCCACTGCTGATTTCTATACGAATTTGGCAGGTGGGCGGATGGGCGGTTGTTCATGTGAAGCCCTGGAATTAGGCCTTGCCAGGCTCAAATCCATTGATAAATCTGCCTATGATTCAAATAGTTAAAATATAACATGCTTACCTGTTGCTACTAACAAGATAAGATTTGATGTAGTTTGGGTAGTACCTGATATAAATCCCCAAAAGGATGAGGGAGAACTCAGATAGGGAGGGAATTTCAAAGGTATGACACGTTTAGTCTTCAAAGTCCAGCTTCTTTTTCTTTTTTTTTGCTAGCATGACAGCAGTGACACAGGAGCCAGTGGGCTTCCCCCATCACTGTCTGTCTCGAAGCTTATCATCTTGCTACTTATCTCACACATGAACGTATGAAAGGAATAAAAACAGGCTGTGCAATCAGTGAGGGATGAGTAGCATTGAGTCGTATCCAAGCATTGGCTGGGTCATTTAAATTCTGATGTGATGGCGTTGCCAGATCATCTGCAGACATTGTCGTGTCGACACTGGATTGCGGTTTAAGTGATGCTGTGGAGAGAAGGGTATGTCATGCGGGCGACTCTTTCAGCCTGGGAATCAAACATTGGATTACCTCAGCCTCATCATAACTTTACGGTTACATCACCAGTTCCACACTTTAATATTGTTCCACCTATTTGCAAACTTTATCAAATCATAAACAAGATTTCAGATCAGTATCGAAGAGCAAACTTCATTGAGTGTCAGATCTCATTTAGGTTTCAACATTGCCTTAGATGTTTGGTCCTATAATTCCTTTGGAGATAACTTTGTATTATTGCATATTGGTAAATCTGAGCACAGTTTATGACATTGTTACGATATCTCCTGAAACTTTGAGGCGACACAGTTTTATATTTTCTTTGGTCTATTGCTCAGAAAAAAAAGCAAAGTCTCCATTTGATGTCCAATAATTTATTGCAAATAAAACAATTTGGGATTTATCGTTTCTATGAGAAATGCCTTGATTAAATAAGAGGATAGTTTATTTTCAGTGCAATATATCGAATTTTTTCTACTTATTTTTCTTTCCAAAATAATATGAACTGTGAAGACTCACTATTTAGGCAAGACTGAACTGGTAATCTGGCATACCGGGCATTTTCCCGGTGGGCCGACGCACTTTGGGGCCGATCGGGGGCGGACTGGCCATCGGGAGAACCGAGCAAGTGGCCGCGGAATGGGCCGAATGTGCCACGATAAGCTAAAATGAGCCGCCGTGTTATGCAAAACGGACCACAAAAAGGACAGCAAACACCCCCCCAAACCCTCCCCGCTCAACATTTGGGCCAGTTGCTATGTAAAATCCCAGGCCGATTTCTCTTCCCACTCCAGCCCTGAATATAGGACTATAAGAATTCAATCAAGCCACATTTTACCATCTGTCCCCAGGCAATAATACCCAAATCTGTACCGAACTGTTTTACATGGTACATTCAACTGCAATGTTAATGTACTCAGTAACTTACTAATGATGCGCTGGGTTTTGAGGTCAGCGACTTTTTAGTATTTAAAATCTTTATGGGCTTTATTTGTTTTGTTATTCCTCTTGTGAATATATCATTGGTGGTTTGGCGTGGTTTCATCATGTGTTTTTAATGTTACGAACTCTCTGTTACGTTAACAAGAAAGGAAGATTGCTCTAAGCTCTGAATATTTTTGTTAAGTGCTATTAGATATTGAGATATAGTTCTCTCCTTGTCAGAACACATGTTTTGCATTTGGTGCGCAACTGAGGCTTGTAACCCGTGTCCCTTAGTAAATCTTCATTAGCTGGTTCCTGTTCTGTAGTTTGTGATTGTGAAAGCATTTAAACGGGCAGATTCCAGCCATATATGTAACCTTATAAAAGCTGTTTTATTCTACATGGAGATGGTTTAATTTCCCTTCATAATTTGTCTCTGAAATGAAATTATTGAATTGACAGATTAACTGCATAAAAACGTAATGGTTTATGCTTGGTTGTATTCTGATACATTTATTGTACATTTCTCTCACCATTTGCTTTCGGGCATTAACTGTGGACAGGGTTACATTCATACAGTTACATTCAAAAAGTATTTTGATTACCAAAGTGATTACTTTGCATTTTATTGTCTTTTGTTTGATTTAATATTTAGTCCTTTCAGATGGAAAACATTTATACATATAAATGATGAGATCAAAGTGCATTTGAACAGCGATGAAACACTTTCTTATGGTGTGTGACATTCATACGAGCAGACAGAGAAGTAAGTTTGAAGTAAGTTTGGAGCAGAAGAAATTAATTTGGGTAAAATGTCAGATTTATGCTAAGCTAAATTGCTATTTCTAGCAAAAAATATCTAAAAATCCTTAAAACAAGATCAGTTTGATTAATCACAACCCCGCAAAATACTTTTTTGTCAAAGCTAAATTGTTAGCTTTATGCTAAGCTAAAATGCTATTTCTAGCCATTTTACATGCACATGTTGCCAGACACGATCATATTATTTTTATCAAGAAAATTCCCATTGCATCATAATTTCAATTTTCTAGTAAGATCTTTGATATTAGGGCAAAAATCATATTCTTGATAATAATTTTCATATTGTTTTCCTGTAAAATATCTATAAATCCTTAAAACAAGATCAGTTTGATTAATATAGCATAAGATATTTGTGTTTTTCAGAGAATGTATTTTTAACGTGTATTTTGTCTTACAGAGATTTTATAGTTAAAACAAGTGAAAAAATCCACCAGCACTGCAGAAGTAATCCAAAGTATTTAGATTGCGTTACTGACCTTGAGTAATCTAACGGGATACATTACAAATTACATTTTACAGCATGTAATCTGTAATCTGTAGTGGATTACATTTCAAAAGTAACTCTCCCAACCCTGATTGTGGATTTTGCTGATAGAATTTAGATTTTGTCTGAAGGTTTCAAAGTTAATGAGGCTAACCCAATACTGGCACTGTTTAATTTGGCTATAATATCTCAATATCCATCCAGGGTAGATTTTCAAGGCACCTTGAGAAGCAATTGTCCACGATGAGGTAACTCTTAGAAACATCCGATACACATTTCCATCCAGGAAAATAGCTTTTTTGCACCACAAAGAGTTTTGGTACAAAGTCTTGAAATATTCAAGGTGCCACCATCTGTTCTGACTCCTAAAATATTCTTGGACTTGTACTATAGAAATTAGCATCTTCACTTCTGCAAGTGCTGCTGTGGGTTCCAGGTATTGTTGGAGATTGGAGAGTTTGGGTGTGTAAAGACGTGTTGTTGACCGTGGCTGTTCTGTTACAGTTGTTTGAGGATGGACTATTATGAAGGTAAATCAGGAGGAGCCAGTGTAGTCGTTTTATTGGTTGATGCCTAGCCAGCGTATGCCACCAGAGTGGATCGTGTTAACTGGGGATGTGCGCGTACATGTGAATAATTTCACTGATTTGTTCAATGTGAATTTGCCATGATGACGTAATGCTGTAACACTAAAACCTTATTCAAAAATGAAGATTTAAACACCTTTACATATAAAGTAACACGATTTTTAACAGGAGAATTTAAAGTGCTTTTATAAGCGTCACATTTCTTTTTTTGTATTTTTTTTCCGTTTTCTCCCAATTTGGAATGCCCAATTCCCAATGTGCATTTAAGTCCTCGTGGTCGCGTAATGACTCACCTCAATCCGGGTGGTGGAGGACAAATCCCAGCATCCTCTGCGTCTGAGACCATCAACCCGCGCATCTTATCACGTGGCCTGTTGAGCACGTTGCCACGGAGACATAGCGTGTGTGGAGGCTTCACGCCATCCACCGCGGCATCCACGCTCAACTCACCACGCGCCCCACCGAGAACGAACCATATTATAGCGGTCACGAGGAGGTTACGCCATGAGACTTTACCCTCCCTAGCAACCGGACCAATTTGGTTGCTTAGGAGACCTGACTGGAGTCACTCAGCACGCTCTGGGATTTGAACAAGTGAACTCCAGGCGTGGTAGCCAGCGTCTTTACCACTGAGCTAAACTCCAAAAAATGGCCCTTTTCACTTCCATTGTAAATGCCTCACTGTAACCTTGATTTAGCTTTTTAAACGGAAACAAGAAATGAGTCAAAATTAAATTACTAGCGATACTTATCTGCTTATGTTACAAGAGTGTTTCGGGTTTTATGGATCCTGTTTTTGAGAAGTCATAGTTAATGACTTAATGAGTAGATAATTCACACATGCAGTCACTCTTGGCTCTTCATACTGGTTTTCCATGTATTGAATGTAACTGCCTTGTTGTTTAAGGAGTTTTTTTACAAGTAACCTTCTGTGGCATGCAATCAATAAAATGAGTCTTCACCAGTAGTAAGATTTAAAGGAATAGTTCACCCAGAAATGAATACTCACCATCATGCTATTCCAGATGTGTATGACTTTCTTTCTTCTGCTGAACACAAACGAAGATTTTTAGAAGAATATTTGAGCTCTGTTGGTCCAAACAGTGCAATGCAAATCAACAGGTTCCAAAACTTTAAAGCTCAAAAATCACATAAAGGCAGCATAAAAGTGATCCATATGACTCCAGTGGTTAAATACTTGTCTTCAGAAGCAATATGATAGGTGTGGGTGAGAAACAGATACCTTATGTCCTTTTTTTTTTTTACTATAAATCTCCACTTTCAAACAGCCCTTCTTAGCACTCTTTTCTCTAAAGAGTTATTTTGTTTTTGTCGATTCAAGTTTTTGCGTATATTGCCACTTACAGGACTTAAACATTAATCTGTTTCTCACCCACGCCAATAATATTGCTTCTGAAGACCACTGGAGTCTTATGGATTACTTTTATGCTGCCTTTATGGGATTTTTGGAGCTTCAAAGTTTTGGTCACCATTCACTTCCATTGTATGGAGCTACAGAGCTGAAATATTCTTCTAAACATTTTTGTTTGTGTTTAGGAGAGGAAAGAAATCATATACATCTGGGATGTCACGAGGGTGAATAAATGCGGAGAGAATTGTCATTTTTGGGTGAACTATCCCTTTAAAGTCCTAGAATGGAGTTTCAAGTTTATGTTGATAGCCAGTGTTGATAACTGAACTTGGTGAAGAAGGACTGGACCTGATCTGTCTTTTTCTCATGTTCTTCACAGGGATACCCATGCAGCAGTGATCAAGAGTGCATGGTGGGCAGTTACTGTCAAAGTCCTCAACACGCCCCGTCTCGCTGTCTCACCTGCCGCAGGAGAAAGAAGCGTTGCCACAGAGATGCCATGTGCTGCCCCGGCAACCGCTGCAGCAACTGTAAGTACTTGTATGAGTGTTTCCTGTTGTTTAACAGTGAATATCTTCAGGCTAACTTCAGCTGAAAAACACAGTTAAATTACATCGGAATCCTCTGTCTTTCTTTAGATATCTGCATCTCGGAGAGTGTATTGTCCTCGCATAAATCACCTTTGGAGGAGCATAACAAGCTTTCTATCAATGACAAAGGCTGGAGGAGGAATGGGAAAGCTCAAGCCAAGATCTCTCATAAAGGTGAGGAATCGCATATCTCAGAATGCGTGAAAAACTAGGGGTCATATTCTAAAGAATACATAAATACTTATTAACCCCTCGTGGTGTAGTGGGTGATTTTGACCTGTTTTTAAAATGCTTTGTTTTAAAATGGGTCCGATATTTAATATATTTCATTTGAATCAATGCTACAAAAAGTATTTATGTAATCCTTTTTTTTAGTGCAAGGAAGGGTTAACTATATGCAATGAGTTGATTCGCTGGCTTAGGCTTGAGTGGGATGGTGGCCACAAATTTGGCTGTAATTACAAGCAGCTTGTAATCTTCACATTTAACCACAGCGCGAGGCTTGTGTGGAATGAAGCACAATGCATTGCTGTTCCCACACCTACTGTATATAATCACGCCTTCGTAACACATATGCTGACTGCACAGTCACACTTATAAATAAATAAAACCACAAAACATGAATTTATACATTTGAGTCATTTTATGGAACCCCAAATGCTGTGTTGACTGCCATTTAGAGTAATGTATGGGTTCTTCTTGAGGTTTATAATGAGCAGACCTTTTGCAATATGTCATACATTTAAAAGTACTGAATTACAGGCAAATTATATTCATGTTACTAAATTAACAACCCCACTTAAGTAATCGAGACTTGATTTTAATTTAGATTTTTCAAAGCTTTAAATAAATAATTTCTCAAAGTCAAGTAACAACTTTAGGCAAACATGCCAAAATAAGACCTCATTTTTAATTTTGTGATTTGTTATGATGGCATTTCTGCTATCTGCTTGCAGTCTGAGTCTGATTTTGCATTAAAAAAAGAACAGAACGCAGGGGTCTTGAGATGCGTTTGTAAAATGCACTGATGAGCCAAAACATTATGACCACTCACAGGTGAAGCAAATAACGTTGATCGTCTCCTAACAAGGCCACATGTCAAGGTCTGAGTAGATTAGATAGTAATTTAACAATCAGTTCTTGTAGTCAATGTGTTGTATGCAGGAGAAATGGGCAGGAGTAAAGACCTGAGCGACTTTGACAAGGGACAAATTGTTATGGCCAGATGAATGGGTCAGAGCATCTCAGTCCAGGGTGCTCCCATCAGCAGTGCTGAGTACCCACCGACATTGGTCCGAGGAGGGACCAACCACAAACCGGCAACAGGGTGTTGGATGACCAAGGTTCATCGATGCAACGAAGGCTATCCTGTCTGCTCCGAACTGAATGATGTTCTACTGTGGCACAAGTCACAGAAAATTTTAATGATGGTTACGGAAGGAATGTGTGCGTATGGGGCTGTGTAGTTGAAATCTGGTCAGAGTGACCCCTGTCCACCATCGAAAGCACCTACAATGGGCACGCGAGCATCGGAACTGGACATTGGAGCAGTGGAAGAAGGTCACCTGGTCCAATGAGTCCCGTTATCTTTTATATCATGTGGAGAGCATTTACATGTGTGGCATTTACCTGAGGAATTGATGGCACCAGGATGGACTGTGGGAAGACGACAAGCAGATGGAAGGAGTGTGATGCTCTGGGCAATGTTCTGCTGGGAAACCCTGGGTCCGGACATTAATGTGGACGTCAATTTGACAGGTGCCACCTACCTAAACATTGTTGCAGACCAGGTACACCCCTTCATGGCAATGCTATTCCCTGATGGCAGTGGCCTCTTTCAGCAGGATAATATACCCTGCCCTAGTTCAGGAATGGTTTGAGGAACATGATGAAGAGTTCAAGGTGTTGCCCTGGCATCCAAATTCCAATCTCAATCCGATTGAGCATCTGTGAGATGTGCTGGACCAACAAGTCTGATCCACAGCGGCTCCACCTCGCAACTTACAGGACTTGAAGGATCTACTGCTAACGTCTTGGTGCCAGATAACACCGGATATCTTCAGCGGTCTTCTAGAGTCCATGCCTATGTTGGCCCTGTTTTGGTGGAACGTGGAGGACAAACAACATATTAGGCTGGTGGTCCTAATGTTTTGGCTCATCAGTGTATTTCACGATTTTTTATTTAACACACCTTCTTGAAAATGTAACACTCACGAGACGCTGATGACATCCATCTGGCACATGTCTACATTGACCAACTATTAAAAAATAGCACTAATGGACCTTGATCTAACCTCATCTCCTTCCCCATAGTAGTCAGTTCATTTATCCATCAAAATGACCTTATTGCAAATATTAAGCACTTTGAAATCAATCATGAGAGTAATAAAAATAGGATAATAGTTTTTGTGAAAATTACCCACAAAACAATAATATATGATGACTGGTAATGCTAAATTCAACCACATGTGCACATGAGTGATTGCAGTCTGTCGGGGTCCCTCTCTTACATAGACACTTCTGATCAGAGTTTGCATTGGGGAAATCGTACAGGAAACTGCGGTTTTGTTCAAGATTGCCCACTTTCCGCTTTATATAGCCTTTGGCATGAAAAATCTTCATGCTCAATTGTGTCACAAAAAGAAAAACTTGCTTGACTATGTAACATATATGTCTAATAAATATTTGCTACACTAAATATCCCTTTGAAGATTCAAATAAACCATCGGCAAAGAGTATATCAAGTTCTGTTTGAATGGGCTGAATAACTTAATATTTCAGGAAATGATTTGCTCAAAGTTGGGGGCCTCAACACAGTTTCTATATACAGGGCTAGTAATGCAATTCAAAGTGCAGATTAATGGAGTACAGAAAATGCTCTTAGCCTTGTAAGAAAGCCAAAACAATGTGATGGGCTGTTATCCTGTACTTCCTCAACAGACACCATACTGTGCCATTGTAATATCTATAAGAAATTTGAGACCCACTTTACAAAAGGTGTCTTTAACTACTATGTACTTAAGCATTTGATACAAAGTACAAATTTACCCCTAATCCTAAACCTAACCCTACCCTGACCCTTACCCTAAACCCTAATCCTAACCCTAACCCCAACCTAACCCTACCTAACCTAACCTAACCTAACCGAACCTAACCCTAACCTAAACCCTAACCCTAACTCCTACTCCTTAACATTCTCGTACCTCAAATTCAGGATTTTGCAGAATAACATGTAGTTACACAATAAGTACATTGTATTGTATGCTGTTTAAAGCTAGTACATAGTAGTTAAAGACTCCTAATATAAAGTGGGACCAAAATTTTTCTAAAAAATATTAGCTGTTTGGGACCGTTCTTAACACCCACAGTGTAATACAAAACACTCGTAACATCCTATTTGCAAGAAAATACATCCAGATGTCAACCCAGCCAACAGCTGTGAAGGAAGAATAAAGAACTATTTTCCTTAGTGGCTATTTTTTCCTATATTCCAAAAACAGTTTCTTTGGGAGGAACTCATAAACCTTATTTTTGTAAATACATTTTTGCACATTTTTTATTTTATTTTACTTGCTTTTCTGCCTTTTACAAATTATTTACTCATTATTTCCTTGTTTAATTGAGATTTACTTCATTACTCTTTTATTTGAAATAAATTGTGAACAGTGTTGAATCAATTACAAAATCATTAATTACTGTAGCATAAACACTGGTCAGAGTAGGGTGGAACATTTGCGATCATTACTCTCACGCAGACATCACAGAGGCACGTCAAATTTTAGCTATCATGGAAATGCAGAAAGAGCATTTTTCATGTGGAGTTCAAAGCGGAGCTTGATGCGGCTGGATGACAGCTGTAGCAAACCGTATAGCCACAGTCTGCCGACTGATTAATATTATGGAGGATGAGAGTTTAAGAGATTTAATGCACATTGCAATGACTATGCAAACTATGTGGGGACTAATCCTTTCAATTAGTGAAACTGTTAGACTTTGGGAAACGTTTAATGTTACTTGAATTGGTGATATTTTAGAGCATTTCTATCTTTATACCGTGGAAGGCTTTGTTTGGAAAATGTTAATAAAGCTTTATATTGTTACATATTGTTTCGTTTTCTTTCCTAAGAAGGAAATAAATGCATTTTGACAGGAAAACAGTATATACGGTGTAAAAGTTACACACTTTCAAAATCTGCAATTAATCCCAATTAACTATGAAAAATCATGCGATTAATCGTGATTAAAAATTTAAATCAACAGACACCACTAAAAAAACATTATTTTGAATTTGACAAGTGGAAAACTTGTCAAATTATTAATGTATTTACTTTTTCAGTTAAGTAATGAGTAAAGTAATCAGAGTAACATTTTTGAGAAGTAATTAGTCTTTTGCAGGGTTGTGATTAATCAAATTGATCTTGTTTTAAGGATCTTTAGATATTTTACAGGAAAACAATACAAAAATGATTATCAAGAATATGATTTTTGCCCTTATATCAAAGGTCTTACTAGAAAAATAGAAATTATGATCCAACTTGAATTTCTTGATAAAAAATATGACCGTGTCTGGCAACATGTGCATGTAAAATGGCTAGAAATAGCATTTTAGCTTAGCATAAAGCTAACAATTTACACAAGGTTTATTTCTATTTCTTCTGCTCCAAACTTACTTCAAACGTACTTCTCTGTCTGCTCGTATGAATGTCACACATCATAAGAAAGTGTTTCACCGATGTTCAAATGCACTTTAGATCACATCATTTATATGTATAAATGTTTTCCATCTGAAATGACTAATTATTAAATCAAACAAATGACATTAAAATGCAAAGTAATCTCTTTGGTAATCAAAATACTTTTTGAATGTAACTGTAGTGGAAAAAAGATACCATCTCCATCATAGCTATATTTAACCGAGCCTTGTCTTTTCACCTACAGGTCACGAGGGCGACCCTTGCCTGCGATCGTCCGACTGCTCGGAGGGCTACTGCTGTGCTCGTCACTTCTGGACGAAGATCTGCAAGCCGGTGCTGCAACAGGGAGAAGTGTGCACAAAACAACGCAAGAAAGGCTTGCACGGTCTGGAGATCTTCCAGCGCTGTGACTGTGCCAAAGGACTTGCCTGCAAGGTGTGGAAGGACGCCACCTCCTACTCCCGGTCCAGACTGCACGTGTGCCAGAGAATCTGAGATGACAGGCCCCTAAAACAAGCTGCACCTTGGGGCACATGAGTCCCGCTGGCAAGAACTCCTCTTTCCAGGACTTACTCAACTGTGATATATGGAGAAAGGGTGATATACAGATGAATGTGTGCCAGAACTGGGTGGGTTTGGGATGGGAATTAACCAGTGGATGCTCAAATGCAGCCATTGGGGGAGCTCTCCGGGCCTCTTTTAAAAAGAATATATTTGCTGCCTGTTTCACGGTAGCGAGATGTATTGATCTAAAAGCCATATCTATCACTAATGTCTCACTCTGTCCATCCATTCTACATAGTATCATAGTATCAAAGCAGAACTTTTTAATCATAAAAGATTTAAGAGGAAATGAGTTGCACACGCTGATTGTGCATTTATTTGCACGTGTTTTTCAGCACCAGTTTAAGTGCAGGAATTAATGTAAATCAGGTCAATATGCATGGTGCAGTTTCACAAATATGCCTTTGAAATAAAACTGTGTTTACCGCCTGCTTTCCATGGCTTGTAATAGCGCAACATTAACTGCACCAGCCAAATAGCGCTGACTTTTGTGACTAAAGCACAATCTATAATAAACATAATGTCAGAATGCATAAT
Source organism: Moxostoma hubbsi (assembly GCA_032164185.1). Lineage (NCBI taxonomy): Eukaryota > Metazoa > Chordata > Actinopteri > Cypriniformes > Catostomidae > Moxostoma > Moxostoma hubbsi. Next base: position 5,891,658 of record JAVLUX010000006.1, read on the forward strand.
GCTGAAATACTTTGCGCAAAAAGCAGTATGTGCAACTGCCAAGTTCGCCCCTTAATACCAAATTCTCATTGTAAATATAAGCATTAAATTGTATAAAGTTGAAATATGACATTAGATAAATAGTTTTATTGGATCCTTGGAGGGATGGGATGCACATTATCCCAGACATTGTCATCATGTGCGACTGGGGCAAATCAAAGACTGGCTTTAAATGTATGGGTGAAACTCTGTTATTGGCCATCTAGATAAAACTAACCAAATGCATATTTTAAGAGTCAACAGCGGAAAGTGCCAATCTCTAGAAGAACACGTAATGTAATGGGTTTTGCAGGCAGTATATAAAGTTACCTTTGTTGTCGCTGTTGCTGGGGAAAAGTTGGTGTACTTTTGTTTTAGTCCACGTGGATGAACGTTGAGGAATGGCCTTGTCCTAAATACCACACATCTGCACTTCTGAAAGTGCACTTTTAGTATGATTGTACAAACAATGAGAAGGATCCTATGTGTACATGGCAACCAAACAGAAGTTTAGTCATGTGCTAGTAAACACACTTGCCTGGGAAATATTATTAATTCAGATTTATTCATTACACAATAGACATAGATAATATTTTTTTTTTTCATAAGATTTATTTAGTCAGAAAAACTAAATCGATTCTGATTATTAAAGGGATAACATGTCATTCCAGATGTGTATGACTTTTTTTCTTCTACTGAACATAAATTAAGATTTATAGAAGAATATATCAGCTCTGTGGGTCAATACAATGCAAACCAGAATTTTGAAGGTCCAAAAAAGCACATAAAGGCAGCATAAAAGTAATCCATACAACTCCAACGGTTAAATCCATGTCTTCAGAAGTGATATGAAAAATTTGGGTGAGAAACAGATCAATATTTAAGTCCTTTTTAACTATAAATCTCCACTTTCACTTTCACATTATACTTCTTTTGTTTTTGGTGATTTGCATTCTTTGTGCATATCGCCACCTGCTGGGCAGGGAGGAGAATCTATAGTAAAAAAGTATTTAAATATTGATCTGTTTCTCACCCATACTTATTATATTGTTTTTGAAGGTATGGATTTTTGCACTGGTTTTTATGGATTACTTTTATGCTGCCTTTATGTGATTTTTGGACCTTCAAAGTTCTGGTCACCATTCACTTGCATTGCATGGGCCTACAGAGCTGAAATATTCTTGTAAAAACATTTGTTTGTGTTCTGCAATAGAAGGAAAGTCATACACATCTGGGATGATGTCATGAGGGTGAGTAAATGATGAGAGAATTTTCATTTTTGGGTGAACTGTCCCTTTAAGGGAAGTTGTTTACAATGTGAGCAGTGTTCAGTGAATGTTCATATATTATAATGTGCTTTTATAACAATGAATTTATGAATCATATTCATCAACTATACTTTTTTTAGTTTAAAATTACATTGTGACAAGATCCACACCACCTTTTCGCTAAAATACAAAATAATAGTAAAGACTGATAAGCTCTTATATTGTAAATAACATGCAAAGATTTCAAAATGTATTTAAAAAGCAGTTGTATATCATGTATATATTGATAAGAAAGGATCTCATGAATAAAGTTCCTTAAAGACATAAATCCCTTTTTTTAACTTTCGATTTACTTTTTTAAATATAGTATGAGATCCATTTTGTCAATCTCTATATTTTTACGCTACAGATATGAAAATATTCATGCAGAACTATTATTATTAAATTATTTTCAAACAGAAATTAGAGCTCATTTTGTGTATTTGTATTCATGTCTGTTTTTTGGGTTCCTCCTTACTTTGTTCCTATGTTCTAACAGCGCTGTTATATTTCTCATATGTCTCAATGTGTATTTACATTGATTTACACAGATTAAAGAATGTATTTTGTATTACAATGATTTGAATGCTCGCTTTGTTTCAGCTCAGAATAAATCAGCTTCTGAACAAAGAACCGAAAGCAAGGAACAAAAACGATTTCTCTGAAAAGCATTTTAGAAACTTGAAAAAAAATGACAATGCATGGGGGCTTGAAAACTGGCTTATATTACAATTAAAAACAAATATTTAAAAATATGTTTTATTTAAATGCTTCTTTTTGCATTACACACTCAACACAGTAAAATCTATCAAATAGTGTGACTATGTTCAATATCCTGTTAATTTGTAAGATCTGTAGCCTAAATCTACCCAATCTGCTCAAATGGGACACAAATGGCACATTTCCATTACCCTAAATTAACTTCTCAGTAGTTTTATAAATTCAGTGGTCTGCACTATACTTATGTGACTCTATAAGTAATGACATTTACTAGCTAATACAGTAAGGCTCTTATGTTAAGCCACTTTTGTGCTTTTCCCCAGCTGTAAGTCTAACATGCCAATAAAACTCAGTTGAGACTGGACGCTTGTATATCTGGCAGACACTTTACGATTACAGTCGAAAGAATATAAAATATCTAAGGCTGTTAACATGACAAACCCCTTACAAAGCTGAAGTGGCCCTTATAATTCTCTATGACCGTGGAAAACAGCCATGTGACCCATGTGTCACACTACAAGACTTCAGAAAGCATACGATAACTTGAAATTGAAGTTGTTATTCATTTTGAAATCAAATCAAATCAGTGATCATCTCATGTAAACCGAGCCAAATCAAATATGGCGACATGACAATGAGGTTGGATGTTCTTGAAGTGTCGCAATGAGTTGATTTGAGGGTGAATAACAACTTAAATTTTGGTCTGTTCATCATACAAAGGGATCATATGCCTTAAGAAGACTTGGAATATGATCCACGAGTCACATGGACTACGTTTATGACACATTTGGGTGCATTTATAGCTTTAAAGTGAGTCATTATCAAGTGACATTGTACGGAAATCGGTGATCGCAAACAGGTCACATATAGTCATTGAAATCAATTGGTCATGGAGATCTAGGGCTTGTGAAAGTCATTTCTAAATGGTTTTCTTTTACAGACCTTCAAAGGCCTTCAGTTGCTGGTGTTGCATCCCATAATATATAATTTCCTCAACTTTTTGGACAGTCTAGAGGCACCTTTCAGCTCATGGTCTAAGTCATGCTTAAGTAAGCTTCTCTCTTACTATCCAGACATTTGTGTAATGTTTCACAGGTGTTTTTTATTCTTAATAATGACTTGTGTCTAAAGCATTGGGTGGGCTTTTGGGAGCAAGGTAAGTATTGTTCTTTTCCTTGGGCTATCTATCAATTTATATTTATAAAAATACTGGCGAGAAAGAGTCCCTTGATGGTCATTGAACCTCAAAGCCAAGGTGAATTATAACGCTCACGAACGTTTTTTTTTTTTTTTTAACGGAAGAGCGAAGCAGAAGAGAGGAGTTTGGGAACAGTTGGCCACCCACAAGCTACGAGCAGCACCCGTAATCTGCTAATTGGTTCAAAGTGATGTCTGCAGCCCAAAGCTGGTCTCTCCACAGAGACAAATGTGTCATCATAATCCAACACAGTTGTTAGCGTTGGCACTCTGTTTGACTGCGTGTGCGCCAACAGGCTTTAATGTGCTGTTGATTGATGGAGGGCCCTGGTGTTGTGCCTGAGATTGCATGTGGCACACTTTCCTGGACATTATGTGTGGAATACTGAACGTCAAGGCCACACAAACACCAAGGGGGCAGATGACAACAGCTAGTGCTGGGAAAATTCACTTTCGCTGTGAGTCAGCTGTGCCTTTGGACTTGAAAAAAGAATTTGTGAATTTTTGACCCTTTGAGAAAAGACCCTTTATAGACCATATCAGACCCCCAAAGACCACATCAGACTGCAATATACTTCATCAGATAAGAGACCACACCATTCATAATCAGACCCAGATAAACCTTATTAGACCTCATTAAACCCCATCATACTACCTACAGACCCCATCAGACTCCATCAGACTTCATCAGACTCCCTAATGACCACAGCAAACCCCAAAAGACCACATAAGACTGCCTAGAGCCGGCAACAGACACCATTATACCTTATCAGACCCCCTTAGTGACCACATCAGACCCCATTAGAGCTCAACAGACCCCCTTAAGACTCCATCAGATCCCCTAGAGACCACATCAGACCCCCTAAAACCTCATGAGACCTCCTTAGACCCCATCATATCACCTAAAGACCACATCAAACCCCATTAGATCTTATCAGACCCCATCAGACTCCCAAAGGACCACATCAGACTGCCTAGAGACTGCAACAGACACGATTAGACATTTACAGACCCCCCTAGAGACCACATCAGACCCCATTAGACCTCATCAGACCCCATCAGACTCCCTAATGACCACAACAAACCCCAAAAGACCACATAAGACTGCCTTGAGACTGCAACAGACACAATTAGACCTTAACAGACCCCCTAGAAACTATATCAGACCCAAATAGAGCTCATCAGACCCCCTTAAGACCCCATCAGATCCTGTAAGGCCCCATCACATCACCTAAAGACCACATAAGACACCATTTGACCTCATCAGATCCCATTAGACTCCATAATGACCACAAACAACCCCAGAAGACCTCATCAGACTGCCTAGAGACTGTATCAGACCCCATTAGACATTATCAATCCCCCTTAAGACCTCCTAAAGACCACATCAGACCCCATTAGACCTCATCAGACTCCATAATGTCCACATCAGATCCCAGTAGAACACATCAGAACCCCTAAAACCATATCTGACCCCAATCGACATCAACTTAGAGACCCCAACAGACCTCATCAGACTGCTTAGAGACTGCATCAGACCCCATTAGACATTATCAGACCCCCCAAATACAATATCAGACCCCATTTGACTTCATCAGACTCCATAATGACCACATCAAACCCCAGTAGACCTCTTTGGACTGCATCAGACCCCATCAGACCATTTTAGACTCCATTAAACTTCATCAGACTCCACAATGGTGACATCAGACCCCGTTAAGACCATCAGACCCCATCAGGCCATTTTAGACTCCATTAGACCTCATCAGACTCCACAATGGTGACATCAGACCCCGTTAAGACCATCAGACCCCATCAGACCATTTTAGACTCCATAGAGACCATATCAGACACCAATCGGCATCATCTTAGAGACCCAACAGACCTCATCAGACCACACAGAGACTGTATTAGAATTCATAAAGACCAGAATCGAGCCCAGTGGACTGCATCAGATCGCATAAAGGCCACATAAGAACCCAAAAAGACCACATTAGACCCCAAAAGACTTTATCAGACCACCTAGATACTGCATCAGACCCCATTAGACCTTTCAGACTTCCTGGAGACCACATAAGACCCCATTAGACCTCATCAGACAGCATAGAGACCACATAAGACCAAAGTAGAGTCTATCAGACCCCCTAGAGACCAGAACAGATCAGAGTTTCAGAAAAGGCTCAAAGTTTCCATTACTCTTTGCTATTTCTTCTGTTGACATAAACCATTTTCTTGCGAATTTGAAATCATTTCAATCAGGCCGAACCTACCACATGCAATGAGGCCAAGAAATGGGTCATAATTGTTTTAGATTTAATCCAAACACACTGACTGAAAAATGCCAGTCCCTTATTCCTGGAACTCTTCCTGGTAAAACAATCAGTCCTGCTCGCTCCTCATCATTACCGTGCAGAACCCATCAAATGGCAAAATTAATGCCAGTAAGAAATTCCAATAAGTCGTATACCTGTCATAACCCAGGTGTGTTTTAATCAGGAGACAACACGTTTCAATTGGGAGGACAAGACGTTTTAAGATGATCTGTCCACATCTGTCCACGAGATTAACCACATCAGGTTTGCTGTATTCAAACCAGCACTGGCTGGGAATTCTAAAGTGTTAATAAAGGCAATGAATGTTTCAGTTATTGGAACATATAGGTTGTATTTATTGTGATATTTTAGTGATATACAATTGCAAATAATTAAAACTAAAGAGTTCATCACGAAGTTTAGCTTGCTTTCTCTTTGTAACACCACCTGGGAGAAAATGTATTTAACATTTCTAAGCACTCTAATCACCATTATGAAACGGCTTTTTAGACTATTCCACAATGGAGTTTATTCATGTGACAGTCTTTTCTTATGCTATGAGAGAAAATGGCTAGCCTGAAAACAGTATTTTATTGTAAGGACTGTTAAATCTTTTACAATTCTCGCAGTCTTTTACAGTGCAGTTTGCAATATTATTTCAAACAAAAAAGAAGAGATCATATGTGCATCTTTGCCTAGACACATGTCCAAACACAACTGATTGAATCTGACAGATAATGTTGTAAACAGAAGAATGCCATGTGCATCACAGATATCTGTTTATTTACTTTGAACTGCCTCTTCCGGGTTTGGTTAGCAGGTCACTTCACTTCCCAAATTCAGTGTTGCATTGTCCATTATTTATTTATTCAATATTCATCCATTAATTAAATATGGCTCCACAATGCTCTCACTTTGTTTCTTTATAGCATACTGCATAGAAGGACAGCTGTCTTTGGTGCAAGCGAGTACACTATGTTTCATCTTCATCTACGGATGATACATATGTCATGTTACGCATCTTAAGATAGACATCAGGGAACTGTTAAATGAAAAAAGATTTGATCTTAAATCTCAAAGGATTTGCTTTGAACACGTGTATTTTAAAATGCCAAAATCTTTTTGGAGTCGCATAGAACCATAATCAATTTTCATGACTTTAATCATGGTCATGTTTTATGCAAGGGAAAAACATAGAAATGAGCTCAAGCGAGGACTTAAGTATTTTTTTTAGAGGAATACTCCGGGTTATTTTCAACTAAATGGCTATCGACAGCATCTGTGGCATGCTGCTGATTACCACAAACAATGTTTTTGACCCAGTTTTACCTCAGTTTAATACAAAACGAATTTAAACGTTAGATTTATGCTTTCAGCTGACTTTGTTTTCCAGAGCAACTCACAATGCGTTCAAGCTGTACATTTGTGTGTTTTCTGGGGATCGAACCCAGGACCTCCCATGCTCCACCAGTTCAGCTTCAGGAACTCTACAGAGCTTTATATATGACGCACTTAAGCCTGTATTTATGTGTATGCAGGTATGCAGTACTGTATATAAATATTCCTTTTTAGTTGAAATATGGAATTATAATAAAATACACTGAATAAATGAAATAAATTAAAACAGATAGATTAATGTTTAATGGCGTATCTCAGAATGAAAAGCCATCTGGTGAATAAACTTGGCCAGTGAGATTCAACCGGTTCCCTTATTTATCATAGTGGATATTTTGTATGACATTTTACTGAAAGAAGGATACAAAGGAGCATAAACACAATTCATGCAGTCTTTTTACAGAGATACATTTATCTTTTCGTCTCAACAGTATGTGATATTCATAGTTTGTCATGTACTGTGCATGTTTTACTCATTAGGCCTAACATCTTTCATATTCTTGTTGTTGAAAGTTACAAACAGAATACAACTTATGAGTTAGAGCTCTGTTACATGTCATTTCATAATAGTTATGAGGGTTCCTGTTTGTTTTCTTCAGCAAAATTTGGGGTTAAGTGTTTGTCTACAAACAAACACTGGCAGTGTTTGTTTGCACAATGTTTGAGTAGCCATCGTGTTTTTGTCCTCTTGCGGTTGCCAGTGTAACAAACCATTGATCAACAGCCTAGGAGAAGCAACAGTTGGGGATGTTTATGTACAATAGGATCTCACAAATCATTGTGTGCGGGTGAGAGATCTGTCAGCAATATTCCAATAAAGTCCTTTAAACAACCGTTTCACATCATCAAATGTTTTCTTAAAGGGATAGCTCACCAGAAAATTCATTAAATAGATATTCTTCAAAAATTCACCTTATGTGTTCAAAGAAAAATAAAAAAGAAAGTAATTTCGGTTTGTATGAGGGCAAGTACATAATGACTGAATCATTTTCATTTTTCGATGAACTATTACTTGTAGTAACATTAAATGGCCATGTCTTGGTCAAGAGTAATACCTCTTGCCCCACTCACTACAGCAAATCCATTTGTCAGTTGGGACAATATGATATCCTGTTGTATTGTTCACCTTTCAACGGCTCAGAGCGGCATTGCCACTCCTACTCCCAGGAGGGGGTCTCCAATCTCCTCGTCCCATCCACATCCAGTGTTATCCCTCATCTCCAAAAAGGGCTCTTTGTCCAGATCTCACTTTGGCAGTTTAACTGGATAGGCCTTATTGAGTACTTGTGGGTGGCAAAGGGTACAATTTCCCCCTGTCCAAATACAGGAGGAGGCCAAACAATTCTCAAAGTCCTTGGTGAATCAGTGCATCTCTCAGTTCTCTCAACGATCTCCCAATGCTTCCTGGAGACAATGGAGCTGGAGATTGACTTGAGGTGGAATGTCACGAAAAGCTTTTAGTATAAAGCTGGAGCCAGCTGTGTCTGTTTGTAATCAAATTAAAAGCAGAACCACATGCTAAGCTCTGGTTAGGAGACATGCTAGTTCATACTTAGGTTATATTTATTGGGTAGGGTTTAACCATGTTTGACCACCAACACATTTAGACTTAAGTTGGAATCACCAACCATTTTTGGTACTGGTCATGCGCTCTATTCTAAGACGCTCTATGAAATCAGTGGCAGAGACTGGCAGTGGCATCTATGCAGCTGGTTTACTGGTGAATACCAAAGGCCATGACTTCATCTGGCACATATGCTTATTGTTGAAAGACAGTGAATGGGTGGCTGGAAGGGTAGCAGGCTCTACTTTCGCTGTCAGCACGCTTGTTTGACTAAATCGCATGTATGTTACTGGCTTGTGCCTGATCATACATTACATGGAAAGGTGTTTAAGTGGACTGCTGTTTCCAAGTTCCTCTCACAAATAAATTGCTGACCACCCCGGCACTGACCATCCTTTCAGAACATTTGTCTAGAAAGGCTAATTGGATGCCTAATGCTCATTGGATTATTCACTATGCATTCCAGAGTAATGAAACTATGTGTGCGAGGTCTTTATTATGGCTTTTACTTTACTGTTTTCTCAACATATATCTTGAAATCAAACCCAGGAAATATGTGTGTATGCTAGGAACTTCCATTACTATTGTATAGTTTAGGGTGTTTCATGGTACGAGTCATTTTTATATCACGTAATGGTATAAATAAAATATAGTTAATTTTTCTTCTTTTGGATAATCAACAAAAAAAAGGTCAATATACAGTATTAAATGACAGTTTGGTTGGGGCGGTCAATGTAAGCAAAAATGTATTTAGCAATATTCTTGACATTTTTGGTGGATAAATATATTGTAGCAATTTTTGTTGATGGAAAGTTCTGAAAAAATGTAATTCTTTTTTATTTAAAACGATGTCCAAAGTAGCATTAGACAGACCTGTCATGTCAATTGCAATATTTTTTTTTTTTTTTTTTACAAATGATTAAAAATAACATTTTATCTATTTAATTAATTTATTTTTATTTACTTTGCATGGTTTTTAAATCCAAGCTACTCTTTTTAGAACGTAAAACCCCTCCATCATGTATTTGTTTTGGGTTTAGCATGCGCTCATTTTGTGTTCCATTCAACTCGGTAAGTCAAATTTTCCAACTTCCTACTGGGAAAAGTGCAATGGAACTCCACTTAAGTCTTAATTCCAACTTGGAAAGTAATGAGGAAATTCTGAACTCCGATTTCTTCGAGATGCGGGTGCGTGACGTCACACAATCATGTCGGCACCCAGGAAGATATACAAAATAAGTGATAAACACTCTTATAACAATCTTAACAATATTGATAAATGAGTCTTTGGGGTCTAATGAAGTTCCTACATTACATGATATTAAAGGAGACCTATTATGCCCCTTTTTAAAAGATGTAATATAAGTCTCAGGTGTCCCCAGAATGTGTCTGTGAAGTTTCAGCTCAAAATACCCCACAGATCATTTATTATACCATGATATAAATGCCTCTTTTTGGGTGGAATCAAAAACACGCTGATTTTGTGTGTGTCTCTTTAAATGCAAATAAGCTGCTACTCCCCGCCCCCTTTCCGGATGAGGGCTGTGCCTTTACAGCTCATGCTTCTGATACTACAGCAACAACAAATCAGAACCAATATGACTGACATTGCAAATACCGAAGTTTAGCAATATATGTATGAATATATACTGTATATGTATATTTGGTCTCCGTGAATACAATCAGAGACAATGGTAACTTTAGCTGCATTAGCCGTGGAATCAGCTAACAAGCACATTCGGAAAGGCGATTTGCAAACATTCACAAAATACAAAGTGCAATACTTACATCTTCAGGATATAAAGCTGGAACATGTACAGTTGGTTCTGATCCATGCTTGAGAATCACATTTTTTGAAATTCCTGCTTTATATTGACACTCATTCACAAAGTCCGGTGTAAAATTATTTGCACAAACATACACATATTTTTGTAAGGTTTGGGGCACATTTCCTTCAAAAACAAAACTTGTCCAGTGGCTCTGATGCTGGGAGTACATGAAGACTCTTATGTTCACTTTTACAGCAACAACAGAACGCTTATGAAGCAACATATAAGTGTTGGACTGAGCATTGCTAATGGCTAAAGCTAGCAGAAACACATCGCATGTGTTTGAAACGTCACTCCTGTCAACTGAAATACGTCGAATACTTCCGTGTTAGTGTTCTATTCTGGCTAATACAACACTTTAAAAATTCATACACTAACTGGCTAAGTGTAGGTCTACGTGTAAGTGCACAATGTATAGTGCATCATATGGGACACAGCTTTTGTTTCTGTTTACCTAACCCTTATTTGAATCTCCTTATTTTGTATTCTTTCAGTTAAGCTGCTCCTGAAAAGGGTCTTAGCTTGTCTCTGAGCCTGGCTACACTGGTTTTTCTGGTCTGTTGGCTGATTTTTAGAGGGGTTTTGTGCACTTGTCAGCTTTTTCATACTGAGAGACCAGCTGGCCAACAGGCTAAACCAGCTAAAGACCAACTTGGACAGGCTGTGGGACTAGCTAAACCAGCTAAAAGCAGCTAAGCCCTTTAGCTGTTTCAGCTAAGAATTACTTTTATCTTCAATTAAATGTAATGCTTTTTATTAAAAATGGCTGAAGTTCTCCCAATTCTTGCTATTTGTTATTAGCTTTTGAAAGTTATGAGCGATTCCACCAAAAATATTTTCAAGCCATATATCGTAGCGTGCTTTAAATGTGTTTTGGAGTTATTTTTGAGCGGCCTCAGATAAGAAACACGATTAGCATGATACAATGTGGAAAGCAAGCCGTCTCTTCCTCTCACATGGCACACAGCCTCCTCGTGGGAGCGATCCCTTAACAGTCTTTAGCAGGCTTGGCCATGCACATGGGGGACCACAATGAATGAATGACCTGGAAATGGGCGTTTCGTGTGACCGCTCTTCGGAAGTGGAGCTGTGAGGCATCCTATTATGTGCTCAACAGCTCCCACATCCAGTTCCCCGCACACACATTCACAGGGACAGGAAAGAGAAAGATGAAAAAAGAGAGAGAGAGGGAGAAGGAAAGAGATAGGGGCAGGGGAAAATTGTAGCGGGGGTAGGACATACCCCACCCTGCTCGCTCCACACTAGGGATTCCGGTGCCCTGGTGACATCATGTCTCTTCAAGTGAGCAGACTGCATTGTTATCGTTGACTGGCTCAAACTTTTTTTTCCATTTTTTTCACTCGCTGCCCTTTTTTGTTTTGTTTTTAAAAATAACAAAAGGGACGCCAGAGTTTCATCAAGGCAGGAGACATCCTTCCTCTGGCGGTTAAAAAGAGCAGCCACCCCACCTCCCCACATCCCACTATATAAATGGGCAGATCACACAAACTGGGCGGCTCCCACAGGATAAATTTACCTGGGTCTGTCCTCTACCGCACTGCTATGCCCCCTCTACTATCTCATCATTCATCGGTTGGGAAAAGCATTGGGAAAGATCTTGTGAACATCAGGCTGATATTTAGTGAGCTTTACCTCTGAAAACATACTGATTTATATCAGCGAGTTGAATTCATTGGGGCAAAAACACAATCTATACCATGCTTGATTTCGTCAATAAAGCCTTTGCTTTGGTTATATCCATTATGACAGTGGTTTTCAACTGGTTGTGCTTAAGGAACCAGATATAACATTGGACATCAAGTGGCGACAATAAAACTACCAAAATTGCTCAAGTGTAAATAAAAATGTCCTGTTTGTTTGAATTTTTGTACCTCTAATGTCAACTAACGGAACTGCAAATATAATGATTGTGTGCATGCAGCTCTTGTGATTATCATTTACAATTAGCATTGTTTGCTGTTCGCGACCCCATTAGAACAGACATGTGACCCATTTTTTGGTCGTGACCTACCAGTTGAGAACCAATCCATTATGATGTTGAATCTTGACTACGCTTAAATCACCATCCAAACACCATGAATATTGAAAACTAGAATAGTACCGAATGAAAGGTAGGGATCTTTAAGTTATCAAATAATACATAAAGTAAAATTTACATTTTCCATAAAAAAATGCTATAAAATTTGTGTACTCAATTTGCGTAAACTCCATCAGGTTTGTATATAATCCTGAATAAATCAGACAATGTTATGGTCAGCTATAACTCTGAGGACCCCTTTCCCACTTCCTGCTCATGGTGGATGCAACAGTAGGACACGTGGTCTGGTAATTTTTATATTTTTATTTTTTAAACAAACAATGTTTAAGTCTCTGCGGTCACAGCTTCAACATGTCAACTCTGTCATTCCCATTATGACAATTTCTGTTTGAATTGTGGGATAAATTTTGGCATTTTAGTTCAGGTTATTGAGGCAGCTTCAACTGAGGAAAAAACAAAATGGCTCCAGTGTACAGCACATAATAAATTTTGTCAACTATATCAGAATTTTCAGAATAGTGTGAAAACAGAAAGACGTTTTTTTATAGATTGTATTTTATCACTTAACTCTTTTACTGAACACTATTATTAGATAATTCAATACTTTACACTCCTGTTGGATGGATCAAATTAAAATAGTATGCTTAATGTGTGTCTGACGGAGGTGACACAAATTACATTAAAATATAAGTTATGAAGTGAATAAATGTCAATTTTCAGAAAAAAGTATTTTTATAAAATCCTGTTACCTTACATGGCTAGTTAGCTGAGACCTTTGTTTACCGATATATCAATTTAAAATTAATTTACTATTAAAAAAATAAAAACTTTAAATTGGTTTTAAAAATGTTTTGTCCCTTATCTCAAGAAACGGTGAACTACAAAAGTTTTTTTGGTAACTGATAACACAGCTATACTCGTTCTTCACGAGTGGAGTGTGTGGAAAACCAGATAATAAATTCTTAAGCCTTCAGTTTTGGCTTGTCATCCCTATTCATCATAACATAAAAGTACTGAAAGAGCAGTGCTCTTTTGTTTACCCTGATTTAGCTCAGTGTACTGTACTGTAGGTCACTTGCACTTCTGTTGCCAATCACTCAGCCCACACAAATGAAAATTCCAAATATTGAGTGTGCATGGTGAGAACTGTACCTGTGCCAAACCAGTATGCCACTAATTCAACAGCCCTTTTCCAAAACACTGTCTTCTACCTACATAGGCAGCTGCCTTCTAATGGAACATCCTAACTGTAATGGAACATCATAAGTGACTGAATTGAAAAACTTTACATAGTCAGAAATTTTGTGTGCCATACAAATAGCATTTTACTTCAATAGCGCTCGGTGTTAGCATGTTGCTAAGACAATGATGCTATACATCGCATACGTATTTTACACCATTTTGTATTCTTTCGCTCACAGTAGTAGTGTGGAATTTTGAACACTTCGTGCACTCAGCACTCGTGGCTTAACATATTGTGGCAGGGCGGGGCCGGGTCGTGATTCCGCACACCTGGCCCCTAATCAGGCTAATTAGCCATCGAGAGGGATAAAGGCCGAACGAAGACGGCAGTGCGACAGAGAGAGAGAGAGATTTACAGACAGCTGTCCTACACCTATGTGTGTTTGTCTTTTTGTTTAAGTTTTAAGTTTAAGTTTTTATTATCAATCCGGTTCTTGCCTCCTCCTTTCCATTAATCCCCTTTACTCTGGTGCCGAAACCCAGGAAGGATGAGGGATGTGCCGTAGTAAAGTTCTCGCCACTACCATTCACCCCAATGGAGCAGACGTGGCCATTCACTGGGGGACGGAGGAGCCCGGCCGCCTGATAGCGGAGGTACGGCCATACTGCGAGGGGAGGAGGGGCTCCTAACCAACTGCCTGGGGCAGTCAGGGCCGCTGCCAGGTGCGGAGGAGACCCCTACCGGCCGCTGAAACAAGGTGGGGTCTGAGACCGCCGACTGCGAGTTGGGAGGGGCTCCTGGCCGACTACCTGGAGCGGGAAGACCGCTGCCAGGGGAGGGGGAGTCCCCTTTCATCCACCGGAACGTGGCGGGGAGTTGCGTCCACCAGGGGCCGGAGGACTGCCACCGATCCTCCCGGGGTGGCACGGCTGTCATCCATTAGAGGGTGGAGGAGTGGCCGAGGACTAAGCTATGGTGTATAGGAGAACCGGCAAGTACGTTTTCTCTCTCTCTCTCTCTCTCTCTCTCTCTCTCTCTCTCTCCCACTGCCACTCTATGTTGGCCTTTCCCTCTCTTTTTTAAAAAAATGTTTTATTAATTTGGCATGATCGCCATTAAGGCATGTAGGTGCCACATTTTATTTCGTTTCCCTCCCCTTGTCTCCTCCCTCATCCAGGTAGACGGGATGACCGGCCGGCAGATGGGCCGGAATCACAGCCCGGCCCCGCCCTCCACCCTGCCACGCATATGTAGCAGAAGTGGCGGGATTACCTTGCCACAATACTAGCCTGACAAAAGAACTGTACTTAACGGTGAATGTGGCAAGTATCGAAAAATCTGTGAAGACATCACTTAAATGCTTTACCGTCACCCCACGCTTTGTGAATATGAACACTTTTTGAGATATACGTATGTGTTGGACTGAGATTGGATAATGTGCTAAAGCTAGCAGCTACACATTGGGTGCATTTGAAACATTACTTCCTTTTCGCTGAAAAACACTGAATGCTTCCTTGTAGTAAAAACCGTTAGTGTGCCATTTGGGACGATACTTCCCTTGGCCGATTGCATAGAGTATAACGTAAGTGCACAGTGTATAATGCGTCCTTTGGGACACAGCTAAATACACACAAATAATGAGAAATGAATCCAGTTGTATTTAGATTAAGCTATATTTATAGATACTTTATGAAGTATGTTAAAAATAAAAATGTATCTCGCTTCATCCGCCATCTTGGATGGATTTTTGTCTCCGTGCCATTCCAGTATGCATGAGAGGCGTAAGCCTACTAAAACCAATGCTTTGATTAGTGTAGATGTGGCCTGTGATTCCTTTAAATACTACTTGGTTTTGAAACAGAGCCGTAGCATTTCCTACATTTTCATGATTCATTAACTTTGAATTTTTAGAATGACTCTGTCAAGCGCTTGGATTAGTATTGAGAAAGGCACCAATAGCCCTTTAAGCCTGCTTAATTGCCTCCTCCACCTCTCTGGAGACTGGTGTTACACATCCGACCACCTCCGTCTGTACGAGACCGTAGTGTAGGAGTCTCCCATACATTGTCACTTTGCTAGAACAGCGCCGCTGGAAATGTAATGATCTGTTTATTGCCATCAGCCAAGACATAGATTTGGGTCCCACCGTGGGAGGAATGATGAATTCTTTGGCAAGTAAAATGATACTTTTATACAAAAAAACTAAAAAAAACTAACTATGCACTGTCATGAGAAATTAACAGCAGCGATATTTCTTTTTTTGTGGGGACATGGCAAAGCACTTGTTTCTATATAACTACTGGTGCCTTTCTATGTTAAGTATCCATGGAAATGGGAACAACAGCTTTAAAAATAAACTGCACACTAAGGACATTTCAGGAGCAGAACCAGAAATAAAAGGAGAGGTGGCAGTGTGTGTGTGCTTAGGTAATGTTAGAAAAATGTGCAGTATGAATATGCCATTAGCACCAAGACTTTATCTGACCAGTTAGAATATAGTATGTAGTTTGCATTTGTTAAACGATTAATTTGTAACCCTCAAAAACATATAACAATATAAATAAATGCTTTATGTTTTAATAATCTATATTGTATTGCATTTATAACTTACTTGCCTTTACGAGCACCACTAATTACAAAATTATTTAAGGCACAATTACTTCTATGTCTATGCATATAATGCATAGAATATAATGTATTGTATGAAACAAAACCACCTTTTGTTTGATGAAAACAACATGCAAAAATGCTTTTTAGAAAGACTTTTTGTTACAAAATATGTCCCCTATTCACTAAGTCTTTTATGTGGCCAAACATTTTGTTCCTTAAAGTTTTTTCTTAAAACAAACGGGGTCTCTAATTACTGCAATGCATCATTTGATAAGAGTTAGTGTAAATAAAATAGTAATAATAACAATACAAATTAAACTGACATAATATCTCATATTCTCTTTCATCTTGTGCATAAAATAAGATGATCTTTGTTAAGCAGAAATGTATTTAATGAATAAAAAGGCTTCCAATATCACTTGTGTGGAGATTTATGTATATTTCTGTCCTGCTGAGCAGTGGAGCTTATTGATAGCCAGTTTTAATACGCTTTCCAAAACTCGGTGGGTGGCTCTGGAGCAGCGCACTTGATATCTCTGGCTTATTTTATCTTCACTAATATACTCAAGGTTACTGAGAAAGTTTGATTCAAAGACAATTGTCTTCATAGGTTCAGAAAAAAAGAAAAAAAGAATACAATTGCCATAGAAAGTTTGATTGTTTCATCAAATGGCTTGTGCTGATGCCATAACTTTGGTTCCTTCAGGCCACACACTGTTCAGATTTTGAACAGTGCATCCCAAGAAGCCAAGGAAAGTTTTCCCCTGTCAAGAGTTCAGACTATGGTTGTTATCATTTTGAGTGTTTTATTTCAGTGGCGTATGTTGGAGTAGTGAGTCTGATACATAGCAATTGTAATAGCACTCTAACACTTTATTGAGTTATTTCTATTTTATTTTTAATTTGTCATGTCAGCTACAGTTGTTTAGTTTCCATTCATTTCCACTTTGATTGTTTCAGTGTATTTTTTCTTTCTTTTTAGTCTAGTTTTAGTTTTAGCTTTCCCCCTTTATTTAGCTTTTAGTTTTACTGTTTATAGATGCCAAATTTAATGCTTAATTTAAATATATTTATTGTATATGTTAAATACACGTTACAATTTCAAATGGCCATCTAGTGTTATCACGTACTTGTTTTCATTTTTAATAAAGGTGGGCTGATTTTCAAAATGTATGATATGCTGTGTATCAAAAACTCAAATTAAAATTTAATTTGTGGTCATTTTTATTTAATTTTAATTAGTTTCTGAGTCATTAAAATACAGGGCCTTTATAGCAGATGGAGGGAATTTATTTTCTAAAATAGCTTTGCGTTCCCTTGCGATACATTTAACCATCCCTTCTAAAAAATTAACCATGTTTTACTACAGTAACCAAAGTTTATCAATTTGAATTGTAGTAAAACTATATTGATCACAAAATTTACCATGGTTTTACTACAGTACTAATAGTTCAACTATGGTATTAGTTTGTTGTAAAAAAAAAAAAAACATAGTACTCACAACACTTATAGATTTACAACAATAATTATAGATGAACTATGGTATTTGTTGCAAAACCATGGTAATCACAAAATGTACTATGGTTTTGCGACAGTAATTGTAGTTGAACCATGGTATTTGTAGTAAAACCATAGTAATCATCAAATGGTACATTTGGTACGTCTGTCGTTCACTTCAACGTTGTGTCGAGTGAAGCGACACTAGGGGACTTTCTTGAAGGCCTCGGTAACCTCTGAACTTGAGAAAAAGCCAATGAGAATTTGTCAGACAGAATTTGCATGTCCCTCCCCCGGACATACAGGTATAATGGGAGGGAAGCATGCATCTGTTCATTCAGATTTCTTCTTTGGAGCCGAGTGGTTGTGCGATCAGTGAGCTGAGATCACTTACTGTTCCACTCACCTCTGAAGAGCGTAGGCTTTTTTTTCTCCTTTTCTGCACAACACTGCAGCTTTGCCCCTGGGCGCTTTGACAGCTCTGCTAAAAGAGAGTATTTTCCTAAAAGAGCAATACACAGCTGGCGAAAGACAGTGTCTTTGTAAAGATGCCTTTCCGCCCCTGTGTAGTTCCTGTATGCAGTCGATTTCTCTCCGCTCCTGACGGTCATAGACGCTGCCTCGTGTGTCTGGGCCGCGATCACACTGAGGCGGCATTTGTGGATGGTTCATGTTCTCACTTCGAGAACTTAACCATGGCAACGTTGCGGTTGCGGCTTTCCTTCTTAAAGAGGAACACCACTCAAGCTGCCCCCTGTATCACACCTTCTTCCCACGGGATTGAGGACAACCCGGCTGGTGATGGAGGCGATTTGGGGATGGCAGCAGGCTCGGTTTCACCGGGTAGATCCCCAAGAACCACCCGCCCCTCAGCACGCTCGTTGACTTCCGTCCGAGCCCCTCGAGCTGGATGATGAATTCGCCACTGCATCAGAGCGTTCAGGTATCTGACATAGAAGACTCGACTGGTCTGCCACCTTGGGGTCGGCACGCCTAGTGTGAGGCTGATGCCCAGAAGGCTGACATGCTTGCCTGGACCGCCGTCAGCGTGGGGTTGGACTGGAACCCAACAGCCCTCACGGCTAGACAATTGGTTCCTCGGGTCTGTGTGCCGCTCACAGCCCCGCCCCCCCCTTTCTTCCCAGAGGGGCATGATGAGCTGACGAGGTCATGGAGGGCACCTTTAACTGCCCGCAACAGTCAATACCCTTGACGGCGGGTGGCCCATGGGTACTCGGAAGTCCCCCAGGGGGACAGAGCGGTTGCGATCCACCTGTGTCCAGAGAACGCTGCAACCTGGCACGATCACCCGGTGCTCCCCTCCAAGGCCTGTAGGATGATGTGGGCCCTTGTGGATTAATCCCCTGTGTGTATTTTCCATGGGGTCTTTTCCTCCTGAAAGAATAGGAGTTGCTGCCCACACCTACATTAGCAGCGCATGTACATGGTTCAGCGCATGGCATGATTGAATAGGGACCCCTAGTGTCGCTTCACTAGACATAACGTCGAAGTGAGTGACAGACGTGGAATGTCTAGGTTACTGTTTTAACCTCTGTTCCCTGATGGAGGGAACGAGACGTTGTGTCCCCCAGGCCACGACGCTGAACTGAGCCACTGCAATGGCCGAACCTTATTCTCGGCTCCTCAGTGCAAAACCTGAATGAACAGATGCATGCTTCCCTCCCTTTACACCCATAAGTCCGGGGAAGGGACATGCTTATTCTGCCAAATTCTCATTGGCCTTTTCTCAAGTTCAGAGGTTACCGAGGCCTTCAAGTAAGTCCCCTAGTGTCGCTTCACTCGACACAACGGCTTGTTCCCTCCATCAGTGTATGGAAGTTACACCAGTAACCTAGACGTTTTCCTATAAATACCATAGTTAAACTATAGTTACTGGAGTAAATCCAAGGTAAATTGTGTGGCTAATATGGTTTTACTACAAATATCAGTTCAGCTATGGTAAAACCATGGTTAATTTTTAAAGAGATTGATGAAGGTATTACGAGGGAACGCAAAACTATTTTAGAAAATAAATTCCCTTCCTGTCCTCTGAGGGACATGTAATGTAATTTTGTAATTTTTCTTTTGTTTCAGTTAACAAAAATGCTTTTATTTAGTTTTCATATAGAGTTTCTTAAAGGACAGCACTGGTTCAGACTGCGGTCTCACAATCCTCTTGATGGGTTTTGAGTCGTCTGAGGGTTTGACTGATGACAGTGTTATAAGTGACCCTTCACCTTTACTTTCATGCCAATTCATGCTTCCCTTTCATGTGAAGAGTTCTTGCCCTAGACAGCGAGCAGGCGCTACACTTCCTGTTTCTTTTCCTCAGCATATCCCCAGGCCACTGTTCGACCCTGGGATAAAATCTCATCTTGTCATTGTTAGACGGGATCCATAGACATTTGTTTTCATCCTTACAGAATGATGTTTTGCATTTGTATGAGAAAATGACGTGGCATCTGGTCTGTATAAATCACCCGGAACAAAACAAGGCAGGTAGAGAAAGAGAAAACAAACAAAAAAAGGAACTGCAATGCTTTCTCCAACGCTCTTACTGCATCTCTATTCTTTTGCCATGTCCCTTGTGGTAACAAGACACCTGGAGCGTTGGAGTGCCGTGTTTATCTAACTGTCTCTAAGGGACAGTTAAGTGTGGTTTCTTAATGGGGTCCTTTTATTTGTTCACGGAAAAATTGCACCTCTCCCATGTGATCCATTCTTTACTTATAGATCTATACTGAAGCTGAAACATACAGCCATGACAGTTTGAGCAGAGGATTCCCACCATTACTGACACACAGGGGAGTTGTTAGACTTGGGCTGAAGGGGCTGTTGCCCTGAATCTTTAATTGATTGCTCCAAATGTTTGATGTAAAAGATGTAAAGATGTAAAATGTTAAATATAGTAAATTAACGAATTCGAAATGCTCTCCCAAGAGGTCAAATTTGAAAATGGCATCTTCATGTTGTAGTGTGGACAGGGAAGGAGATATGTGAAAACGATGATTCATTTGTTATCATAATTTGATCCATCCAACCCAAAGCAATCAAGATGGCGGCCCATGTTGTAGATGCGTTAGTGTGCCTTTTATTCACTTTGAGAGCATTGTTAAAGATAAATGTTACTTTGTATAACCGTCACAATGCAATCCTTCATAGGCGACACAAAGTTTACTCAGAATTCCTGTCCGGCGACAAAACACAAGGACAATTGTATTTCAAACCGTACATGGAATGGGGATTTAAGCATTTTCATATGTTTTAGTTTGGAAGAGCAACTTTTAGGAAACGCATAACAGCCAATGTATACTTATGTTCCTTTTCAGGGCTATAGATGTTTCTGTTGTAACCTGATATGTTGCTTCAGGTGAAGCAGATAGCATTTCTCCTATAGTTAGCTTGTACGTAATATTGAGCAAAGTGTCCAAATGGCCTAGTGATGACTAGAGGAGTGATGGACGTGCTTGAGATAGAGGGTCACTTAATGACAGTTGAGGTTAATGGAGGGCTAATGGAGGCCAGTTGTAATGCCAATGTCAAAGGTCAATTCCCATATCTCTTCCTCTGTCAGTGAATGCTGTGCTTTGACACCCAAATCCAAAAAAGCTTAATGTCTGTACTAGTGACCTCTCTTTTAGTGATTTTAGTTTAGTATTTTTGCCATATCAGACAACATATTTTGAGAGAAAGATAATCAAAACTGCAATGAAACAGATAGAACATTATAGAATGCTCTAAAAATAAGTAGGATGGATGGATGGATGGATGGGATGGATAGATAGCATTACTATAAGAATCTGTTTGGGTCAAGGTAAGACTGTGAAAGTTAAAAAGCGGAGAACCTTGAAAAAGCCAAGCTGTAGTTCTTTTATATAATGTTTGTCTGTGTGACCAGTAGGTATCATAATATACATCATATTCCAATACATCTGGAATCTTCATATGGTGAAAAAGTGAATTTGGCCATACTGTTGAAAGATGATAAAGTGCTGAAAAGATTGTGAAGTTGGTTCTGTCCATTGTCAGAGGAGCTGCGCTGGCTTGAATCTTCAGATTTGTGGCCGCCAAGCAGAATGCAATTGTGTAATCTAAGTGCAATGTGCAGAACTTTGTGTTAAGTAGTGGAAAAGTAGTCAATGTACAAATCCCTGAATGAAGGCAAATATATTAACAGGATTAATAATGGTCTTTGAAAACAATTAAATTAAAGGGTATGGGAAGTTCTTGCAGGCACTGACATATAACACATATTGAAATTTCTCAATGATTATTAAAATATTATAAATATTGTGAAATTTATATTGAAAAAATTGCATCATCCAATCACTGCCAACCAAGTTAAATTAAAATGATACATTTTAAATTCCAAATCTATGTACTGATTATCATTGTGTTCCAAGTGTTCCAAACTTCAACTGCAGCCTGAAACTGAACTTTTGGTCAGAATGTTTAATGAGTGCACTTAGCAGCATAGGAAATCTTTAGGATGCTCCCTGGCTCCCTGTTTGAAAGACTTAACCTCCAGTGTGCTGTCTGACACGGGTCTGAGAACAATTCAAATGGCCCCTTATTTTCATCCTAACTCTATATAAATCCTCTGAAACCAACATAATTATGCTACCTAACTTTTGGAACAATCTTAATGCCTTAAAATGCCGACTAGATACAGTAGAGACATCATTAGGATTTAGAACAGACTAGTCCCATCTATACAGAATTAAAAGACACACTGATGGTAATATAAGTCATGGTTTGATATAGTAAGTATACTGACAAACTCAGGCTGAATTCATCCGTTTTGTGTTCTTCATCACGAGGTTTGCAGTGACGTGGATTTTCCATGTTTTAATCATCAGAACATAATGCAATACAGCAACAGAAACCATAATGGGTCATGACTTTGTCTGCTTCCTTTCAAATGATCGTCACCCACCGCTACAGAAAGATCAATAAAGGCAAACAGTCTTAAACACCAAGTGCGACTGGTTTCTATTTCTTTGATCATGACTTTCCCAAAGTCTGTATTCCAGATTCATCTCCCCTTTTATCAAGAAGATACAATGCACCAAATATCAGCTGCAATCACCAAAGTAGGTTATGAGATTCCAAGCACAATCCCCTGGAATATAATCAAAAGTGTCAAACAACCTCCTGAAATTTAAAGGAATAGCTCAATCAAAAACATTTACTCAACCTTATTTCTTTCCAAACACGCATGGCTTTCTTTCTTCCGTGAAACACAAAAAAGAGAGATATTTTGAAGGCTATGGTGGTTGCTCTTTTCCATGCAGTTACAACTAATGGAGATAAAACTTTCAAGAAAGTCACATGGGCTTGAAATGATACGAGGGTGAATTTCTATTTTGGCTAAACTTTTCCTTTTAAAATATTGCTTGTCTTCTGTTCCATCCTTAAAATAATCTCCACGATATTTTAGACTTGGTCAGGGGTTTCCCAAATCATAACAGACATATTGGGGCAAACAAAGCCATCACTTACGATTTGGCAGCACAGTTTTGTGGGCATCCATAACTCTCTCTTTGTTTATAGTCTAACCAGCTGGCCTGCTTTGCATTGCAAGTGTAACTTGACACAAAGCTGGATTTACAATACAAACTGTACTAATATCACTTACACTTGCCCGCATTATAATAAATTGTCCACAAGCACAATTGGAAAATGAATTTCACATGCAAAGTATATCTTTGGAAAATCCATGTAAGAGGCTTCAAACACTCTGTAAGATCATAAGTCTACAGGCCGTTAGTGTACTCAAATATTTCGCAGAATGATGTTTTGAGGTTGTGTGGGTATAATTCAGCAAACCCAAGAATACATCAGGATATCCAAAAGTGTGGTAATTGGCAGCAGCGCTATGCATTAACACAAAAAGGCTTCCCAGAGGCCTAGAACCTAACACGACAGATGGGTACTGGGTGCTGAAGCTACATTTGTCCAAAGGTGTCTTTTTTTCGGCCATTAGCCTCTTAATTTCACCAGCAGGACAGCGCAGTCCTTGTTTTACACTGTCAACAGTACTCACCTCAAAGCATTCCCAAATTGTATTTCCCATATTGCAAATATTCAGAAGCCATTCGATAGCTTTGTGTGAGCTCTTAAAGACATTGTAGCTCTAAAATCAAATTTTTACTGTTGAGTCGAGATCATTGGCATCATTGATGTTAAACCTGGAACGATGTGTCTTCATGTGGCATATATGGCAATTTATGTGACAAAGGAAACAATTTTGCAAGCCAAAATGACATGCTACATTACACGTTTGGCCGCATTTTCCTATTGAAATGTCCAGTAGGGGGCACCAAAAGGGAGTGAAATGATGTTGTAAGCAGATTAGGTTTTTAGTGAATATTAATGAGTTTTAATGAGTAAAACGTATCTTACTAACCTTAAACATGAACCTAAACCTAACCAATAGTGTTCAAAAAGATAAATGAGAGGTGAATAAAACAGACATCCTTACCCTAAGCTAACACCATAAACCTTACCGATAGTGATTTAAAAGCAAATTAGACATTAAAACACAATTACTGAAGCAACCACATCTTATCGTGTAGCTTCTATGGTACTTTAGCTTCACTTTCACTTTCGTTTCAAGCATCCTTGGTTGGGCTCGATGCTCACTATCTGAGTACAAAATCCAACAATCTATCAGGTGAGCTAATCTCACTGAAATAAGTGTGTAAATGTAGGTGGGTTTGTAATTGTATTTTTTCAAATGATGCATTAGAGTAAAAGTGTTTTGATATAATAACATAACAGGGTGCGAGTAACAGAGTGAAAAATACGTTTCTTAAGTCATAAACAGCCATAGTACCCCTGATTTGTGTGAAAGTGAAAAAGTAAATAAAACACACAGTTGTTGTAGTGCCTCTAGTGTTCACTTCACCAGGAAAATACAGCAAATCGTAGAAAGCAACACGTAAAACTTGCTTGGCAAAAATGTAGTTATAGTAACGTTCATTCTATGAGACAATGTTGCTATTTGGTGGTGGCGTTTGCTGTTGGCGTAGTGGGCTAAAGCACTGAACTGTTAATCAGAAGGTTGCTGGTTCTATCCCCACAGCCACCTCCATTGTGTCCTTGAGCAAGGCACTTAACTCCAGGTTGCTCCGGGGGGATTGTCTCTGTAATAAGTGCACTGTAAGTCACTTTGGATAAAAGCGTCTGCCAAATGCATAAATGTAAATTTATTTGAATACACACATGTGTGAATAATGAGACTTAAGAGCTGCAGCTGTAAACAATGACTTAAATTCTGTTAAAAAATGAGGTTGTATGTCATTTTTGGAGATTGAAAACACATGTAGTTATTCTGGCCTGATCTGGAAATTAAGTTACTATGTTGACATCTTTGCGAAATTATATTATGTGGTTCACTACATGTTGCGCTGCAGTACTATGATGAAATGACCTTTGAATGGTGCTAAAACCAGGTAAAATTTTCTCAAAAATTAAAGAGGTTTTTAAGGTTAATGCTCTATCGAGTTTTAAAATAAACAAAACTGACATACCTCCCTATCCTAAACCTTAAACCTAACCGATAGTGTCATAAAAAGCAAATGTGAGATAATTGTTTTTAATTGCAAACATGTAATTTTGTGGTGCTTCTATGACACTTTCACCTCATGTGTTGACTCACATGCTCTTGAGGACTCTTACAGTGTTCATTTACATTGCAAGTGCAATGCTATTAGTGTAGCTACTGCACAATTTGATCGCACACGAACAAGCTTATAAATGTAGTGCAAACATTATAATTTTAACTAGACACTAGTATTCTATTTACTGCATACTGCACAGTATACTGCCTACTTTTTAACAAACTGTGAAACATTGTTGTCACATGACCATAATACATCAAGTGACATCCAGTTATCATTTATATTTAAATTTGGTCAATTTAAACATTTTTGGGAGTCCAATCAAATAACAAGTTAAGGATGAGATTCAGATTCAGTCAGAGATAAAGTAGTTTGCTCCTTAACATAGTTATGCCATGGGAACAAAACCGCATGGTGATGAGTGTTTTAACAAATTGATTAACACGTTCTGATCTACAGGCTGCATGCAGGGCAACCACACTGAACTAAATTACACACTTTTTTCATAAGCTACGCTCTCCTACTTCTTTGCCCGGAATAGAGGTACAAACCCAAAAAGTCTCTCCAGTCCAAGTCACTGCACCACATGTAGTGCTTGGGACGGCTAATATTTCATATCGTTCTAAACAAAGATTAATTCAAATGAGTTATTTAGTGTTTGCATTACTTCAGCAACGGCTGAACACAGAAAAGTATTTTGTTTCTAGTCTGTTCTCTTGTTTGTTGAGTCTGTCATGACAAATTTCATACAGAGATGTTTTAAAGCCTCTATTTAACTTGACGTAGTTGTCTTGCCAAATCCACATAATACAGGCAGCAGCGCCCATGTCACGCTGTAAACATGGAACTGGAATTATACAAGTAAGCAAAGAATTACTGAAAACTAACTTCACATTTCAGGACCATTAGAAATTATCTAGACAGCATACTCTAAAAGTAAAGCATATGAAGATTTTTTTTTTTTTTTTTGTGGTAATCGACATTATGCCACAAACGCTGTTGATTGAGCCTGTATTGAACCAGGAACATTCCTTTAATAATCAGCACATCTTAGTATGTAAGTGGAATAATTTGCATATAATGCTTACAAACCTTGTCACACGATGGATGAATTCTGACAGACATGTTATACGAACCACCATGGTGTTATTATGCAATTAAACTGTCAACTGGGTTTTAATATTAATAACAGATTTGCTTTTAATTCTGTACTTCATTTCGAAAAACTGACTTGGGCTTGCGCCGTTAATTTACTTTAAAGCACTGCCTAAAACAATCTTATGCTTTCTCATCTGTATATGTTCATCAGCCTCTACATATCTTGACAAGTTCCAACTATTCTTTGATGGACATTTGTTTTTATTTTCAATCCCTGTTAAAATCAATCTGCCTCAACATCTTCAATTTTGCAGCTAATTAATTCAATGTCACTTTGGGAGAGGAATGCCAAACAATTGATTCGTTTGCTGTTGCTATGAGATGAAAAGCAATATGGAAAATTCTGCGTAACTCAAGGATATTGTTTTATTGTGGCTGGAAGTTGTCACAACAGTAAACCACAAAAAGGCGCAAAAATGTGTAACAAATTTGCAATCAGAGAAGGCTTCATGTTGAGTAAGTGCAACAAAATCTTTCACACACTTGACAAGCATTCTGAAGGCTTGTTTGAAGGCTTGTCTAAAGGATATGTGAAGCCCACCCTTATACAATTCAATGGGTTTACTTATCAGGAAATACATGTAAATACAAATAACAATCTATCTTAAATTTTTGTACAAATATAGATGCAAATAATAGATAGTGAAACCTATGTCATTATTTATATACAACATGCAGAATCACATGGTATAAATGATGTACACAACAATAATTTCCCTTTACTGGGATTATAAAGTATATTAAAAATATATAAAGAATATATATATTTTCTAAACAAACAACAAGATTGCTGGAAAACGTTTTGAAATGCCAAACATAATTGAACTGTGAACGAACAAACTTACAAACCAGCCAAGAACCACCCAACCAACCAATACACCACCCAATTAAACAACCACGCAACCAACCAACCAGCAAACCACCCAACCAACAAATCAGCAAATGAACAAACCACCCAACAAACAAACCAATAAACAAACAAACCAACCAATGAACCACACAATGAACCACTCAACCAGCCAACCAACTACCAAACCAAAAAACACCCTCTCAGCCAACCAACAAGCTAGCCAACCAACAACCACCCAACCAACGAACAAACTAACCAATGAATCAACAAACGAAGAAACAAACAAACCATCCAACCAACAAACCAACAAACAAACCAACGAACCAACAAACGAACCACACAACCAATGAACCAACCTATGATCCACCCAACCAACTAAGCAACCAACCAACCAACCAACTAATTAATGAACAATTGAACAAACCACCCAACCAATGAAGGAAACCTCCTAACCAACCAACAAATTAAAAAAACAAAGAACCACCCAATGAACAAACCAACCAAAGAACCAACTAACAAACAAACTAATGAACCAACAAACCAATGAACCACCCTACCACCAACCAACAAATGAATCACACAACCAATGAACCAACCAACCAACAAATGAACCACCCAACCAACAACCCCCCGAATGAACCTTCCAACCAACCAACAAATGAAAAAACAACAAACCACCCAACAAACGAACAAACCACCCAATGAAAAAACAAACAAACAAGGAACCAACCAAGAAACTACAAAAGAACCACCCAACCAAACAACCAACAAAAGAATGAACCAGCCAACCAACAAACCACCCACCCATCCAACCAACAAACAAACCACACAACCAATGAACCAACCAACGCACAAATAAACTAACAAACCACCCAACCAATGAACCAACTACGAACCACCCAACCAATCAACAAACAAACCACACAACCAATGAACCATCGAACCAACCAATGAACCAACCAACCAATGAATAAACCAACAAACCAATCTATGAAGCACCCAACCAACGAACCAACCAACCAATGAATAACGAACAAACAAACTCCCCAACCAACAAACCAAAGAAGGAAACCTCCCAACCAACCAACAAATGAAAAAACAAATAATCACCCAACCAATGAACGAACCACCCAAAGATCCAACAAACTAACAAAATAATGAACCAACAAACCAACTAACGACCCGCCAACAAAAGAACCACCCAACCAACAAATGAATAAACGAAGCCACCCAACCAACTAACCAACCAACCATTTCTGCCTTGATTTTGGGTCCAAATCTATCGCATTCAGTAGAATGTTTTGAAACATTCATAAATGTGTTAAACGGACCTGCATGTAATCCACTCTAATTGGTAGCCAAAAGCATAAACAAGTTAGCTAAAATATTTCATAAACAAACACACAAGGGTCAAGGAATATGTTTTATTTCATGACAATGGGCATTTAAATTCTGTGTAAATCTGTGGAACATTCCGCAGGCGCAGATACTGTGTGGCCTGATTATCATCATCAACTGTTGTGTTCCCAGCACCGAAAGCAAACCTGCAGTATAAATGACAGTAAAACATTTAAAAGACAAAGATCTCGATTAAAATCCAGAAGAATTGAGTAAACATAAAAACAATGAGGAATGAGTCCCTTAAGCAAGGCTGTTTTAACTTTGGCCCTTTATAGCCATGAATCCCTAAATATCTAATGAATATCTGCCCTAAATCTTAAACAGCACTCAGGGCAATTGAAGTAATAAATAAAGAGCTCAAATGTAAGCCAGAATAGCAAGACTGAATTAAACATTCAGTGTTTTCTATCCACTGTGCATGAGAATTAACAATCCACTGCTGGGTTGTCCTACACGCCAGTGTTCAGATCCACTCATGCCCTTCGGCGATGACTTTATAATCTTCCTCTAATCACAGGGTGTGTATTGTGTTTAAAACCTAAGCAATCGTGAAACCAGTGCTCACTTACCTCATTACAAGTCATCTGATGTTTGTAATCATTATATATAATTAGTCTTTCGACAAGGAGAAATGTCCAAAAGCACTTCTGTGGACATTCTGGCTTTGAAATCCAGCCGTGTAAAACTGACTACACGACCTGTCTTTGGAAAACAAATCTCAAAGCTTGAAAAAGAAGGAAGTCCCCAGAGGAACCCTTCATTCACCATCTTCACCACACACAGTCTTCTTCCAAATAAACAGTTTAACCTTGATGTTGACATGATGCTGATTTGCAAATGTTTGAACAATAAATGAAGGATGTTTGCTTAATCCGTAAACAAGGCAGACTAAAATGATGTGGAATTTTCTATGAGGTAAGTGTATACAGTTTACTCTAACTTATATTCTAAATACACTACATGGCCCCAAATGTTTGTCTAAGGAGATTGCATGGATGTATTCTTGATTTTATGTACCTGTCAGTTAAGGGTGTGCCTAAAAGAGGAATGACAAAAGGGACCATTGCAGAGCATTTCACTTAATGACTTATAATTTCATGCAATTTCATGCAATTCCTAAAAAACAACAACAACAAAAAAAAACTTTATTTGATTATGCAATAGAGATTTAAAACAATGCAAAACTAATTTTAAATTATGTGGTAAAGGTTTTTCTCTTTTTTTAAGCAGTTATGTTTTGGAGCTACACTTCTGGACATAATTATTTTTGAAAGAATGGGGTTGGGATGGATGTATAAATCCATCCGTTAAATAGAACAATGCGGTTCACAAGAGCAGAATTCGTTCAGTAGGGAGTGACACGTCCTGTGCAAAAGTCCATCATGTTCCTTTCAACGGGACAAATCAAAATGGCTTGACTCAAGCTCAGAATAATATTTTCAAACGATTAAAATAGAGGAAATGAAAATGATACAAAAGCCTGTTAAGAATAATTATTCCACTATGGATCTTTAGGAAAGAAAACCTAGTCTTGTGTTCCTGTAGCTCAACAGGTAGCGCATAATGCCGGCATGGCAAGGTCATGGGTCACATCCCTGGGAGTGCATGTACTTTTAAAAAATACATGGCTCGAATGCACTGAAAGTAGTTTCACAGAAAAACATCTGCCAAATGCTTAAACATAAATGTTTATTATAAAATAGTCTTACCTACAAATTCCCAGCAATTTAATCTGAATATACTTTTAAGTTGCTACAATTTATGGGCTATTCTTAATATTAATAATAATATTCTATAATTCTAATATTCTATAAATATCTATTCTATAAATGAAAATAAATGTTTTTATTTAAATGTAACAATATGCAAAAATATGTATCACTATGCAAGTATAAATTAGTTTTATAGGCAATGTCAAATACTGCAAATTACATTTTTTAAATAAAAATTTTTAACATTTATCTTTTTAATTAAATTGTGACTAAATGCTAAATCTGTATCTTTAAATTTGTAAATAAGTATACCACTCAATGTCAAGTACTGTATCTTATAATAATTACATGTATTAAAGAACACACACACACACACACACACACACACACACACACACACACACACACACACACACATTTATTTATTTAAAAAAAATAAAAATCACACGTACATAAGTATTCACAGCCTTTGCTCAATGCTTTGTTGAAGCACCTTTGACACCAGTTACAGCCTCAAGTCTATTTGTGTATGTTGGGCCACTCAAGGACATCCACAGAGTTGTCCCATAGCCACTCCTTTGTTATCTTGGCTGTGGAAGATGAAAATTCTCCCCAGTCTGAGGTCCAGAGCGCTCTGGAGCAGGTTTTTTTGCATTCATCTTTCCCTCGATCCTGACTAGTCTCCCAGTTCCTGCCGCTGAAAAACATCCCCACAGCATGATGCTGCCACCACCATGCTTCACTGTAGGGATGGTATTGGCCAGGTGATGGTGGTTTCCTCCAGACATGACGCTTGCCATTCAGGCCAAAGAGTTACATTTTTGTTTCATCAGACAAGAGAATTTTGTTTCTCATGGTCTGAGAGTCCTTCAGGTGCCTTTTGGCAAACTCCAGATGGGCTGTCATGTGTCTTACTGAGGAGTGGCTTCCGTCTGGCCACTCTATCATACAGGCCTGATTGGTGGAGTGCTGCAGAGATGGTTGTTCTTCTGGAAGGTTCTCCTCTCTCCACAGAGAAACGCTGGACCTCTGTCAGAGTGACCATCGGGTTCTTGGTCACCTCCCTGACTAAGGCCCTTCTCCTTCTTCCCCAATCGCTCAGTTTGGCTGGGCGGCCAGCTCTAGGAAGAGTCCTGGTGGTTCCAAAATTCGTTTTTTTATTTTTCATACATTTGCAAAGATTTCAAACAAACTTCTTTCACATTGTTGTTATGGGGTATTGTTTGTAGAATTTTTAGGAAAATCATTAATTTAATCAATTTTGGAATAAGGCTGAAACAACAAAATGTGGAGCACTGTGAATATTTTCCGGATACACTGTATATATATATTTATATATTTAAAAAAATAAAAATATTTTATCAAATTACATTTAAAATTTAAATATTCTACAAAATATATAATTATTTGATTGAAAATTAGATATATTCTCTAATGTCAAGTACTGCAGATTGTAATAAGGTACATTATTTAAATAAAATAACTAAAATGTTATTAAAAAATATTTGTTTTTGATTTAATTAAGTGTAACAACATGCTAAAATCTATATAATTATTGAACTGCAAATGAGATATACAGTATAATGTCACATACCGCAGATTATAATCATTACATTATTTAAATGAAATAATAAAAATGTAATTTAAATTGTATTATTGTTCATTTAATTGCATTTCAATCTAACAATATGCTAAAATCAATATTTTTCTTTAATTGCACATGAGATACATTGTCTAACGTCAAGTTACATTATTCTGAATAACATTATTAAAATACATTGAATAAATTCTAAATATATAAAAATGTAAATATATATATATATATATATATATATATATATATTTTTTTTTATTTTTTTTACTGTACCAAACAAGGTGTTAGCAAACCTCTGATCATTACTATAGTGCTATAGTTTTCCTGTCTCTACAATCAAATATTCTATCTATTGACAGATCAGTACTGAGACTTCAGTTGGTGGCATTTTTAAGAGACATTCAAGGAATAGTATTCAAACATTTTATTAATCTTTTATTAATCCTTTCCATCAGCAGAGTTACAGAGGTTGAAAAAGGCTCTTCTTCTCACAGAAGGAAGTTGTTGCCGAACATCTGGTGTTTGCAAGGAGTTTTTTATTTAATTCCACTGTTCCTCATTGACTGAGCTTTGCACACTCCTTTGCCAGCAACCTCAAAGGCAGCTCCCTTGTAAGTGGCCACACATTTGCTATCAGTGCGCAAATCCGGTTGGACCTGCTCCCAAACTTTTTTCTTTTGGTTCAACTGTTTGTCGGGCTCACCTTGGCCAACAGAACAAGGAGGCAAATAAAGTGTAGTGCTGAAGAGTTTTAACGCTTCCTTTTCCCCCAACACGCTTTCCATGAGCTGTAAAGGTCTGAATAAATAGTGACAATTTTATAGTGCATAAATGTGAAAGGTACCTGGGAAGCCCTGGGAGGAAACTCTGTCTCCAGGTATGACTCCACTGGGGGGATCCAAAGGGGCTTTTCCACTGCACGGTACAACTCGACTCAACTCGACTCTGCTCGCTTTTTTGGTGTTTTCCACTGTGGATAGTACCTTGTACCTTATACTTGTTTTACTACCACCTCGGTCGAGGTTCCAAGTGAGCCGAGCCGATACTAAATGTGACGTCAAAATCCTGCAGATCACTGATTGGTCGGGGAGAATCGTCACTACCAGCGTCACTGGATTTAGGACACGTGACCTCAACCCGCTAGTTTTAAAGTTAGCAACAGCGATAACAGTATCATTTGTTCACGCGACTTTCGAATTGTGAAAAAATAAATGGCTGTGCGTAAAACCACGCCATGGTCAATAAACATAGTGCAGACGGTCCACTCGTTAGCGATGAACGAAACGAAAAAGTCTCTCAGGAAGTGTCTCCGCTGTTGGCCGCACACGGCTTCCACCGGACCTGCCAACAGTGTAGGGAAAAGTAAAACGAAACTTAAAAGTCACTACAGAACCATCAAGGAAAAGTGGAAGTGGTTCGACCAAATGGACGCTATCTAAACCGGCGAGCAATGGGAGGGCGAGTGCCCTGGACTCAGCCGTGATGGAGGATGGTACATTTGTTTCGTTAACTCTATACTCTGCTTGAAAGCTTCACTTTATTTAGTGGACCAGCTTCTGGAAGCTTCTAAAACAACCAGGCCAATTTAACTGTTACACTGTGTACTTATGCAGCACAATGAGTTAGTAGCTAACAGCTAGCGGTCGTGTTATTGTTTTGGTCAGTTTGTGTCGTGTTTAAAATGATGTCACAGCAGTAGAGGTGGTGCAACTATGATCATCAGTCTATAATCCCGCCCACGTTTAGGCAGCACTAAACTGCAGTGGAAATGCAAGCTCAGAAAAGTAAAGCGAGTCGAGTCGAGGTGAGTCGAACCGTTACGTTCAGTGTAAAAGTGCCACAAGATCTCAACCTTCTCTGGAGAGCTGGCACATATGACCATGGCCTGGGACAACACACACACCTCTCATCTTAGCAGGCTTCAGGTTGCACAGAAGCACAGCCATACGGTTCTGCATTTAAGATTGAGGAATTGAACACAAGACAGCTTCATTATGACTATGCTTACAGATTGGTACAACATTCAAAGGCAAACTTCTTATTTGTAATGCTTTTAGCGGTTAAACGTTCTATTAAAAATGACATATATTACGCATGACACCGGAAAATGAGAAAGATTTCCTCCCATCTGTGTCCAATCCAGAAAAAAGCTAAAAGTTATGCAATGTTTTCCAACAAACAACATCTTGTACAATGAAGAACCAACTTAATTAGCCAACTTAATAACGGAATTATTCGTTTTTATGAACAGTCCCCTAGAAAATAAGAAATAAAATGAATGAATAAAATGAGCACTTTCATCTCATACACTTTCAAATCCTGCACAAAATGAATTGAAGAGATTCATTATTAATTCAAGTGCACGAATGCACTTAAAACAACTGTAATTCAGTCATAACCAGAGCGGGAAGCCGAAATGATTAAATGCATGAAGGAAACAGATGCTTTTTATAGGTGTAATGAAGAACACAGCTAGGAATCCCCTAAACAAATCGTAAACTCAGCGTTCTGGAAAATAAAACGCAAGACCATGTAGTGAATTCCAAATGGAGCAGGTTTATGGATCTGCATGAGGCGTGGTAGTACAGGCGTTTTATATGAAACCGTAAAAGTGAAATATTCCCCTTCAAAATATTTTGGCATAACACCTAATCAACAAGAGTTGCATTCATATATATGACAAACAAAGATTGCTCTCAGGTACAGGTAGCGAGATTTACAGCATTACATGTTATTTCTTTGACTATTCCAAAACATTTTCCTATATTGCGGTGTAAATATTTGCTCTTACAAAAACTGTATGATGTATGACACAATTTTGAATTGATTTGGTTATTTTGGTATGACCTGTAAATATTAAAAAAAATATATGAATCATATTGAATATTGTGGCAGGGTGGAGGCCGGGGCCCGGGTCGTGATTATACACACCCGGTCCCTTATCAGGCTAATTAAGCCTCAGAGAGGGATAAAGGCCGATGGCAGACGGTGGTGCGATGAGAGAGAAATAGTTTACTGGCATGTCCGTTATGTGTGTGTCATTGTGTCTTTTGTTTAAGTTTCACATTAAACTATTATTAATAATGTCAAGCCGGTTCTCGCCTCCTCCTCGCCCATCTAAATCCTTTACAAATATTAGTACTTATGATACTATGGTATCTTTTTTGAACATATAAAAAAAAAAATATCGATAGAAGGATTAATTGGCTAATGGGCTAATCGCTGCAGAATTTAATTTTAATAATAATAATTATGTAAAAGTGTATCTAAACAAAATGTGTGTCATTTTAAAGACTTCACATATAGGGGATCCTGACAATTCTTAAATAATGCATTTTAATTTGCTGAAAAATTGGAACGGTTTTGTTTTCATCCATCATGCAAAATGGTTCTCACAACAATTATATTCAGAGTTGGTAAAAACATAAAAAAGAAGAGATACAAGTTTGAATCCAGGACGTGCTGAGTGACTCCAGTCAGGCTTTAAGGAACCAATTGGCACGATTGCTAGGGTGGGTAGAGTTACATTGGGTTAACCCCTGGTGGCCATGGTAATGTGGTTCTCGCTCTCGGTGTGGCGTGTTGTGAGTTGTGCGTGGATGCCGCAGAGAATAGCGTGAAGCCTCCACACAAGCTAGGTCTCCACGGTAACACACTCAACAAGCCACATGATAAAATGTGCGGATTGACGGTCACAGACGAGGGGGCAACTGAGATTCGTCCGATTAAGGCGAGTTGCTACGCCATCACGAGGACTTAGAGCGCATTGGGAATTGGGTATTTCAAATTGGGGAGAAAAAGGGGAGAAAAAAGAAGAGCTAGCCGTGTGTTATATATTGTTGGAAAGGTCATAATTATTCAAATGCAATGAGCAAATTTGTTTCGATCAAGAGGCCAAACTGCAGTGAGTATTAGTGCATGAAAGTCCCATGGACACAAATAAATATAATAAACAGGAGTGTCTTTTTGTCAGATTTTCCTTATTACTTCCTGAAACATACATACAACATAACTTACAGCATACTATCCCGATTAAAAAAAACTACATTTGTTAAGTAGATCTGGAAATATTCCTCAAAGAGTGTACATGGAAAGATGATGCACAAAAGGGTGCTCAACACACATTGTGTGTGTGGGTGTATGTGTGTGTGTGTATGTGTGCACACACATATCCAAGGACTTTAAGTGTGCAGACACACATTCAGATTTGTGCTCATCTAAAGAATTGGGATGCTCCTGAACACTTAATATTTCTGTATTCTTGTGGGCCTGGGCAGCTCAGCGAGTATTGACGCTGACTACCACCCTTGGAGTCACAAGATCGAATCCAGGGTGAGCTGAGTGACTCCAGCCAGGTCTCCTAAGCAACAAAATTGTCCCGGTTGCTAGGGAGGGTAGAGTCACATGGGGTAACCTCCACATGGTCGCTATAATGTGGTTCTCACTCTCGATGGGGCGCATGGTGAGTTGTGTATGGATGCCGCAGAGAATTGCGTGGGCCTCCACATGCACTACGTTTCCATGGTAACGTGCTCAACAAACCCACGTGATAAGATACAAGGATTGACGGTCTTAGACAAGGAGGCAGTTGGGATTTGTCCTCCACCACCCGGATTGAGGCGAGTCATGACACCACCACGAGGACTTAGAGCACTTTGGGAATTGGGCATTCCAAAGTGGGGAGAAAAGTGGAGGAAAAAAAATCTGTATTTTGGAGTCTAATCCATTTTTTTCCAATGGTTGGTCATATTTGACAGGGAATGTAAAGGGAATGGTCCACATTACATTTATTGTGGTTTTAGATACAAAACGATGAAAAACTAATCAAATAAAAATAGTACAATTTATATTTTCATAATGTACCTATTTAGAAGGTCCCCTGTATAATTAACAGAATTAGCTGGAGAATAATCTATTTTATTTGTAAGCAAAAGGGACATTATAACTGAAATATTCCCATATGAATCTATATAAAATTGAACCGCGAGATTGTGAATCGGAATTGAGAAATCTGTATCAATTCCCAAACCTAGTGGCTTATCCAATCAGAACTATCTGTTTAAATATTAGTTTAACTATTTTAAACAGTTTTTTACATTATATAATGCGGATATAAATGATCTTCTGGTTTACGTTGATCAATTTCCAAATAAAATTGAGAAGAAGCATTACCACAAGGTTTTTAAAACATAAGGAATTCGGTAATTCTGACAATCTCCTAAACTGGATTCAAAGGTAAACACATGTGCTTCATAAGGAGGTAGAGGGATTAGTACCTGCTCCAGAGGGATGTGTTTTACTAGACCACCGACAACGGTGTGCGGAGTCGCTTTGCCAACATTCACTTGCTCAACGTAGAGAGAGTCGGAATCAGAGTGTTTCTAGGCACTGATGATGCGGCCCACTCGCAGATCAACTTTTCTTATGTTCAGTGCGATGGCTCTGATCACACATTTAGAGAGGCAGTATTGGCAAAATCTCAGATTTTAAGCTGC
Organism: Moxostoma hubbsi; assembly: GCA_032164185.1. Lineage (NCBI taxonomy): Eukaryota > Metazoa > Chordata > Actinopteri > Cypriniformes > Catostomidae > Moxostoma > Moxostoma hubbsi. Next base: position 5,929,184 of record JAVLUX010000006.1, read on the forward strand.
ACAAGGATTGAAATATTCAATGCAACACTGCAAGAAAAAGATTCAAAATATATAGACATATCATTGTATCAGCTCAGCCAATTCATTCTTGACGATTTTCCCCCAGAGTGTAACTTTAATTTGCGCAGATATTTTCATGTTTGCGACTCCATCATCATCTAGCACTCTGTTAATTTATGTAAAAAAAAAGAGATGTTTACAGAGTCATTGTACTAAGCCCAGTGCGATCTGTGTCATTCTGGGGTTTTATGACATTACACGTCCAAACAGAGAAAATGTGCTTTTAGTTTGTGAGGTGCTATTTACACAACTCTTTGAAAGGTATTTTTAGCTAAGATATTGGTCTCCAAGGACTTGTTGGGATACTTTTTTAAAAGTCTACAAGTGGAAATTATACTGGTCTGTCAACCCTGTTCAGTTTCCGAGCTTTTCCCAAAAGTGCAAAATGGTTCAGCCAACAATGGCTTCAGTATGGCATTTGTTTCTATGAATTCCTTGTCATTTAAAAATATTCTGACTTTATAACCATTTCCAGAATTGAGGAGCGGGGGGCTTTCTCAGACAAACACTTCACTCTGCAAGACTTCTAAAAGGTTACCTTTGTGCATAGTCTAAGAGCTTTTGGAAACATTTATGTGATTTAATAAATCGCACAAGGCCATACCACCATTTCCATTGAAATTCGATAAATTTTTCTGAGCTAATTTAAAAGTCTGATTGTGCCAAGATTCCTCAATGCCTTCCTATATTTGAGAGGGCAAACAGTACGGCCAAAAAATAACATCCATGAAAGTGTAAGAGTGGCTATAAGCTTCACCAGACGACAATATTCATCAACATTGATGAAGAAGAGAATTATAAAACTATGTTTGACATCTGGTCCACGATCTGTACTTAGATTTGAACAGAGCATTCCCAAGTTGAAAGAACAGTAATTTTCATAATAAATAAACATAAAAGGGAAACTCATTTATTTAATCTACTCTATTGTTTAGGCCAGGAACATCAAGAAATGTAACACCTTGCATATGAAGGTGATGTCTACAAATGTGGTTTGCCTTCAGATTTGTTATAACCCAAATGAGTTCGACTTGATATCACTCTTGACATTTGCTCATTTTACCGTTATTCATTTTAACAATGCAATGTTTCACATACAATTTCCCTTTGTGGTACCTCTGTATCCTTGTTCACGTATCATGTGAAATACAGGGTTTTCTGGCTTTACATAGTCATGACAGGAGATGACAAATTGGATATAACTTTGCAAAGACAGGGTTAAAGGAATGTTTCGGAAATGTTTTGGGTTCAATATGAGATGAACATTTGTTGCATAATGTTGATCAATCAATCAATCAATCAATCAATCAATCAATCATTCAATCAATCATTCAATCAATCAATCAATCAATCAATCTACCTACCTACCTAACTGCCAACCAACCAACCAACCAACCACTGACAATGGTGTGCGGAGCCACTTCGCCAACATCCGCTTGCTCAACGTAGAGAGAGTCGGCATCAGGATGTTTCTAGGCACTGATGATGCGGACAACTCGCAGATCCAACCGAGACCGCTTCTTCTTGAGGAGGAGCCGCTACTTTTTATGTCATACAATGGCAGTTTTTTGGTGACTACCTCTTCAAGATTCAAAAGAATGCAAAAGTATAATTTAGAAGTCTAATAAATTATTCAACGAGACCCGTGACTGTTATAAAAGCATACAATAAGGTTTGGTGAGGAACAATACGAAATCTACTGTATTATTTAGTGAAAATGTTCATTGACCATTGATCTAGTGATAGAGCACGAAAGAAACAATTCACTCAGCCTCCTTACGACTTTGGGGCGTTTATCCAAAAACAGGTCCGTCACAGAGATAGTGACAACAGAACACAACACAGCTGCACACAAAATAAAGAACAGAGCATACTAAACATGTCTGAAGATGTTTGAAGTTGATGAATAGAATTGAACCACACATCTTTCCTATGTTAATCAGAGTTTTTGTCCTAACCAGCAGTTACATTCTATTGAACGCTTGTTTTCTATTTTTGACATTGCGCGGTAACTCCGTCCACTGTGAAGTGGCACTGGTCCAAAAACTTTCAAGAAAATAAGGCTGGGCATAGAAATGCATAAATTCTTTGACTACAATCTCTTCAGACACGTTTAGTAAGTTATGTCCTCTGTTTTGTTTGCAGCTGTGTTGTGTTCATTTGTCGCTAACGCAGTGTGGAGAACCTGTTTTTAGATAAACAAAACGAGTTTTCGCTTGAATGCCCCAATGTCACGAGAGGCTGCTTGAACTGTTGATCTCATGCACTATCATGAACGCATACAAAAACTGGAAAATGTTGCTTTCAGAGGCTTTATATGGAGTTAGGATGAAGATAAGGTGGACTTCTGAAACCAGTGCAGACAGACAGCACACTGGAGTTTTAAGTCATTCACTAAATAGGGAGCAAGGGACCATACTATAGCTCACAATGCAGCTAAGTGCAATCACTCCAAACTTCCTATTTAATGTTCAGTTTCAGGCTGCAGATGAAGTTTGGAACACTCAACATGTTTGGCAGACATGGTACAATGATAATCAGTACATACATTTGGAATTTGGAATGTAGAATTTTAATTTAATATGGTGAGCAGTGATTGGATGATGCTGGCCAATACATTGTCTCTTATTATTATTTTCTCTAATTATTTATGGTAATTTCTGATGTAATGTCTGTAACACCTCAAAAACATGAATGACTAACACTCCTGGAAACATAATAAACAATTTGATAAAAAAATAAATAAATATCTGACTTTCTATAGTTTGGTATTATTTAAAATTTCAGAACTTAGTCTCACTGTCCACATATGTGGAAATCGATTTTTAGGAAATCGATTTTTAGGAAATCTGATCTAACAATTTGTATTTTTATTTAGCATGTTTCTAGGGGCTAGGAGTTACAATTTATAAAGGGGAATGGAAAATGCACACTGCGGTCACACAGGGGTCTCAGAAGGCTGAAGTCAACATGAAATAACGTTTGGAACTCATAGTTTAATAATGGGATGCATTTCCAAATTAAACAGGATATTCAACAAGAAAAAATGGGGGTTTTACTTTCTTTTTATCAATCAGGAATTGATTGGATCTTGAAAAGTGGCCTGTACATGACAAGTAGTTAGGGTTGAAATTTGAGGAATTTCAAGCGAAAAAGAAAGTAGTTTTTGAGTCGGAGCAGGTTATTACATTTAGAGAAGCAGTTGTGTATGGGTCAAGATTTCCTATAAATGATGATGATGTATCTCCTCCTCCTTTTCCAGAAGTTGTCTGTTCAGTTCCTCAATGTCCTTCTTGAGTTTGGCTTTCTACACCATGAGCTTCTTCTCTTCTCTAACGGAGGCCTGCACAACTACACCAATCAACATATTCAAACCAGGGAAAAATATTGCCCCATATATGTAACTCAGTTTGTTTCCAGGTCTCCGACTTACTGGCTTTCACCTTCAGCAGCTGGACCTGCTGTTTGAGGTACTCAATGATCTGGTCGGCCTCTACTGCCTTCTGTTCCAGTCTCAGGAGTGAGGGTGTGTGGCCTGACATCTTGAATAGGGATCGAACCTGGAAAACAAGCCAAAAGAAAGATCAAACGCCACAGGAACTCTTAGTCACTCATAAACATCTTCAAAAAAATTAAAAGAGAACCCATAAGGACACCCAATCCTTTTTTCGGAACACACACGGTACTTTAGCATCAAGAGGGCAGATCTTTTAGATCTTTGGTGCATGTAAACATGAGGTGTTTTGGCAAACTACACGGTTCTTTAATTTGACTTTTAAACCAAGTGGTAGCCAAGTTTCTGTCCTTATCCACTTACATGGTGGGGAATAATTTTGAAAGGTCACTAGCCAGATGCTCCAACAACAGATATGCGGAATACCAAACAATATATGAATACCTCATCAAAGGATAAATCGGGCATTCTAATTTCAGTCGTTGAAGTAGCAAATCCTGCTTTTGATTGGAACTTTAGTACCTTTAGAATTTGTTCAGACAGGCACCAAAACTCTGAGAAACAAAATTCGAATTTTCATTGAAATATTACCAAAATTCATATTCCATACACATTTTAAAGACATTTGTATATGAATATTCGAATTTCAATTTGACTGTCTTAGAGTTCAACTCAAATCCATTTAGTTTTTAGTAGTCTGAACAGGAAAAATAAAATTTAAATAAAAACGTGATGTTTTCAAACCCAGATTTGAGATATTAAATATTTTTTATAAGTATTGTAATATATTTAAATTATAATAATTATTATTGTTAAAATCAGAATTTTTAGAATTTGTGCAATTTTGAACTATCAAATCAGATTTCAAGTAGAGGTCGACCAATATTTGATTTAGCTGATATCGATAAATAAGGAATTGGAAAAGGCTGATAACTTATAACGACCAATTGATATTTAAATTGATTAATTGAATGTAACAAAATAAATAAAAAATCTATGAAAATTCTTTCATTTTTCTTATTCACAGTTGATCAATACAGAGGCGAGAAAAAGTATGTGAGGCAAACTCAAAAAAGCAAGTTTGAGTTTGCTAATCACAAGAAGCATCTGCTGATGTGGACCAAGACTCGCAAAAAAGAGATCTCAGAAGACCTACGATCAAGAATTGTTGCTTTGCATAAAGCTGGAAAGGGTTACAAAGTTATCTAGAGGAGTTTAGATATTCATCTGTCCACAGTTAGACAAACTGTCTATAAATGGAGATGATTTAGTACTATAGGTACTCTTCCTAGAAGTGGCCGTCCAGCCAAGATGATTCAAAGGGTACACTGCAGAATGCTCAATGAGGTAAAACAGAACCCTTGAGTGACAGATAAAGACTTGTTGAACATCTCTGTTCATGAGTCTACTATATGGAAAACATTAAACAGTCACGGTGTCTATGGCAGGACACCATGAAGGAAGCCGCTACTTTCTAACAAAACCATTGATGCGTGCCTGAAGTTTGCCAAAGACCACCTTGACACTCCACAATGCTACTGGGAAAATATTGTGTGGTCTGATGAAATTAATGTTGAATTGTTTGGGAAGAACACGCAACACTATAAATTCCCAAGTTTATGAAGATATCCCCTGAATAATGCCAGGGTGGCTGCGCACCAGCTGAAGCTCAGTAGAAGTTGGCTGAGGCAGCAGGACAATAATCCTAAACATTGAAGTAAATCCACTACAGAGGCTTCCAAAAAAGAAAATCCATCTTTTGGAGTGGCCCAGTCAGAACCCAGACCTTAACCCAAAATGGATGCTGCGAAATGACCTCAAGAGAGCCGCTCACACCAGAATATGGCAGAGCTGTTAGCAGTTAGCATTGGCTAAGAGTTAGAAGTTTGCAGCTCCTGTGAAAACAATGTACTATCATTCACAGCTGTTAAACTTTTCAATGAAGTCAAATGATTATTCATTTTAATTTTAACAGTGAATGGAAAAAAAGGAAAAGATTGGATTCTTGTGCAGTGTGAACAAAGCCTTAGGCCACATCCACACCAATACATTTTCATTTGTAAACATAAATTTTGCTACGTTTGCACCTCTCATCCACACTGGAACAGCATTTTCCTCTGCAAAAAATTGAGACTTCCGAAAATGCTGTCTATTACCGCATACTTTTGAAACTGATGATGTTAGGAAATGAAAAACTGAGTTATAAATGAAAAAGGCTTTGTGTGGATGTGGCCTTGCTCTGTTTTTAACCATAAGTGATAGCAATCAATGGAAACTTCAGAATGCTGTTGACAATCATTGGGTCAAGTTGATCGCACAAATTTCCCAATAAGGAAGGGGAAGAAATCAAACCATATGCTGTCTGAATGTGTATGTTCTTTCATTCACAGTTTTCAGACAAAAAATTTAAATAGCATCAATGTCCTTCCTGTCCCCACCAACGCTATAATAGTGTCTGTGATGGAGGAATCCTCTTTTGCTCTAGATGGGATCAAACATCAGCAAATTCCCATTGAGTCCAAAGACTAAAGGAACATGGTAAAGGAACACGTACATTACAAATTTGGCTCCAACTCATCCGCTGCACACAAAAGAACTAAGGGAATTTTTACAAGGCGTATGAAAAGAGCAGAACACATAATAACACATAGAGCAGGGTGGTGCTGGAAACAACAGCTGGCTCGTGATGAAAACAATCATTCAGATGAGGAAATTAGAAACATAAAAAAGCTGGAGTTGATAATATTGTGGATCAAAGTCCCTTCTTTTTGAAGTTCTTGAACTGCTTTAAATGGGACTGTGGTGGAAGAATTCATGAGCACCACGCCAGTACTTTTTTTCATTTGCGTAACCCCTGAAAACGAGTCTCTGGATCAGTTGGGACCCAAAACATTTATCAGAAACCATCCAAAAAGCATTGTCAGCACAGCATCAGCCCTGCTTTCACATTAAAGCCATGCATCGATAATCATATGCACCACATAACAGTCAATAATCATGACTTTTAGCCATGCAATAAATGTAAAAGTTGCAACAAAAACTACAATCACAATACAACAATTTGCAACAGACACCTTGTCTAAAGTGATAATTCGCCCAAATATGAAAATACTTTCATCATTTACTCACCCTCATGTAGTTCCAAACCTGTATTTTTGTCTTCCACTGACACAAATGAAGATGTTAGGCAAAATATATGGGACTGACCGTCTCTGCCACCATTCACCTCCATAGCATGAAAAAAAAGAAGAAAAAGAGCAGCATCTATATAATGCAACATTTCTTCATGTTCCACAGAGTAAATTAAGGTGTATGGGTTTGGAACAATATGAGGGTGAGTAAATAATGACAGAATTTTTATATTTGGGTTAACTGTCCCTTTAAGCCTGTGATCTGAATCGATCATCTGCAAAAGTAAAAATATTCAATTGTATTCTTTTGGGTGAGTCTTTAAGGAATTCTATGGCATCATTAATAATTGGGACTGATTCAATACTAACCCATATATAAACTGAAAACCCTGATAAGTATATATATAAAAATAAGTTCAAGGAACTTGAGTTATGAGCCCAAAACTTAACTTAATTAAGACAACTTGGTTTTTACAGTACTAACAACATTAGGGTTTACAGTGTATAACAGTTAGTCAATTACAATTGCATCCCAAAATAAAAAAAACATAAAATGTAATTATACCCATTCTATTGCTTTAGGGGACAACATGGAGTAATATTAAATGATGTCTTCAGACTGGGTATTGTGAGGCAAAGGTTCTGTAAAATGGTTTTCTTTTAACACCAACTACAATTTTAAAAGCAAATTAAAACTTAAAAGAGCAAGTTTTTAAATTGCTGTCTTGTCATGCACTTCCACTTTGGAGCTACAGTTTGACAAACAAGGTGGTGAAATCTGGAACTGCGTGTGTGTTTATACTTACAACACCTCCTTGCATTAGTGCAATACATAGTTCTGCGCCATTTTTAGGCAACAGGAGCCTATTAAAGTTCATTAGAACAAGGCATTTATATTATTTGTGGCCTAAATAATTATATACAAATTTTGTAGTACATAATAAATGGCTTAGAGGGGCACACAGTAGGCTAATCCTCGTTAAAAAACGTTTTATTCCTAAATAAATTAATTGAAATTTTAAAATGCATGTATAAAGTCATGATCACTCACATGAGATGAAGACTCATTTCAGTAACCTTATAAAAGCTGTTTTATACTGCATGGAGAGGTTCCTGTCATGGGGGCTGCCATGTTAGAAGTTTTCAGTGTAAGCAGTGCAAGTCCAAGATGACCATTTTTAAAAAAAATTATAAATAAATATTAAATACTGAGTACACTTTAAAGACAATCAACCCCCAAGGCAGAAATACAACAATAGAATCACGATTATTTAATTGTAAATAATTGTAACAAGTGAGTTTCTACGTTGAATACAGAAACAATATGTGCCTTCCTCAGTTCTGAGACGGATACAGGATAAAATATCTGTATAAGGACACACACTGTTGACTGGCACTTCACATGTCACTCATTGTAACATAATGAGAAGACTCGTGTTACTCGATAACAGCTCTCTTACAACTGCTGTAACTACATTCCTAAGCCATTACACACAAACCATAAATACTCAATCAACCATCAATCTCTATATGTGTTCCAGTACACACAAAAAAGTGCAATCGGCTCCTTTCTGTATTGTAAGTCACACAGACGCACACTCTCTCCCCTGAGCGGTGTCGCGCACTGATGACGTTACGGTCACGTGTGGTTCAGCTGTTTACAGAAGCAGGAAGAGTCTACTGTGCTATCAAAATCACAAAAACATATCTTTGAAATTATAAGTGGAGACGTGAGTCAAATGAACAATGTTCCATTTCAACTAAACAGGTATGCTTTTCTTATTATTTTGCATTTGTGATTCACAGTTCAAATAATGAGTTTTTGGAAGGACCAGTAATTGGGCGGCGTTCATCCATGTATGCACATGCATGCATGGACATGTAAAAACTGTTTTGTTATAGTTTTTATGTTTTAGTTTATGATCCTGTCCGACTACAGAATGGGGGATATATGTGTGCGTGTGCGTGTGTGCGTGTGCGTGTGCGTGTGTGTGTGTGTGTGTGTGTGTGTATGTGTGTGTGTATATTATGCTATATAACCGTTAAACTTTAGCTTATGTATGTTTGATCAAGACAATTAAGGGAACTTATGGAGAAGTATAATAATTGTTATTAAAAAATGTATATAGATTTGATTCTTTTGACTATTGTTTTTGTTTTGTTGTAGCTGGTTGATAGTTGTGATTTGTGTGAAGTCACCATGGGGGTGATTAGTGTTACCTCTGGTGAACTTAGAGACCGTTAAATTTAAGTCAGCCTTCTTTTCTCAATTGCACTTTATAAAAGTACAGATTTATGTGAATTTATGAGAATCCACTGTGCTGTGATATGGCTAATCTAGAATCAAATCATAATTTCCCTTAAACTGTACAATGTGTGCTATAACACAATTTAAATAATTAAAGAAAAAGAATGATACCTTAAACACAGATGAGTAAACTGTAATTAAATAATTCAACTTGGGCCACATAAGGATGCTTACTTGCTAAAGTATGCAAACCTGTTGCCTTAAAAAAAAAAATCAAAATTTTCTACATTTTCCAGAGCGCATTAATTGTAGAAATTACAACAAGAATGGACAATGTAAATAAAAGTCTTCATAAAATAATATTGTTCTACATGACAATAAATAAATAGCAACTATGAAATAAAAAAGTAACTATGTGATTCTAGCTGAAAGGTTATAGTATTAAAAATAATAAATGATCTTAAGTAAATTATTAACTGGTATCTATTTATGTATTTGTGTCTTTTTTTTAATGCAAATTTCAGAGTTTGTTTTATTAAAAAAAATACCATTGATGTAACCATGGTAATGAGGTGCTATAGGTCTTGCTATTATCTTACTACAAATTGTACATTTATTAATTTAGATGCTTTTATCCAAAGCGATACTGCAAAAGTGAGTCATCCTAAGGAGGCAATAATATGAGAAGTTCTGCAATGCTGTTTCATATTGCTCAGCAAAATACAAGTAGTGCTGAATGAAGATAGAAGACACTTAGTGCATTAGTTGGAAAATAGTAGTACACAAACACAACTCTGGGTACTGCTATGCATGAACCAATTTTCTTATTTTTTTCTCTTACTCTTCTGTAAATTTTCATGAGGGAAATTATTGAGATGTATGTAAAGATGCATTTAAAACCATTATCTTTTCGTGTGTCAGTGTGTTTGTTAGGCATCAGACGCGCCATGCAGCCCCTCAGAGATGCTGAGCTGGGGGCCTCCACCTTCTTTGCCTCTCCTCTTCCTCATGATGTGTGCGGGAGCAATGGTCTTCCTCTAACGCCCAACTCCATCAAGATCCTGGGGCGTTTCCAGATCCTCAAGACCATCACCCATCCCAGACTGTGCCAATATGTGGACATCACCAGAGGAAAGCACGGTATGGCTTTAGTTCTTTATTGCCTGTTGTGTCTAAGTAAGGGGTTTCCCATTGAGATGATATTAATATAAAACAAGATCTATGGATGACTGCTGTTTCCCAAGCTCATAGTGTCTAAAGTTTGAAATGGAGATGTCATTTTGTTCAACTTTTAAAGACACCTCAAAATGGCTCGATGAGTTTGATATCCTGTGTGCTGACGTGTTTCTTGTTGAAGGGCAATTCCCCCCTTTTTCGTTTTTCGTTTTTTTTTTTTAAATGAGTGAATGGTTAAGTGCTCAAGGAAAAGATGTGTCTTTAGCCGTTTTTTGAAGACAGAGAGTGACTCTGCTTCATGTATGGAGTTGGGAAGGCCATTCTACCATCGAGGTACCGTGAAACCGAAAGTCTGGGAAAGTGATTTGGTGCCTCTTTTTGTTGGTACAACAAGGCGCCACTCATTAGCCGACCGCAGGCATCTGGTGGGAACGTAGCTCTACAGGAATGATTTTAGGTATGCTGGAGCAGACCCAGTAACTGTTTGCCAGAGTCAGAGCCTTGAATTTGATACGTGCATCAACCGGCAGCCAGCGAAGTGAGACAAGGATTGATGTAACATGCGCTCTCTTTGGTTCATTAAAGACCAGACGTGCTGCATTCTGGATCATTTGCAGAGGTCTAATTGTACATGCAGGGAGGCCTGCAATGAGAGAGTTACAGTAATATAGTCTAGTTATAACAAGTGACTGAACAAGCAGTTATGTGGCATGTTCAAATAGGAAGGGTCTTATTTTCCTGACATTGTAGAGTGTAAATCTACATGATTGTGCTGTCTTTGAGATGTGGTCTGTGAAACTGAGTTGGTTATCGATGGTTACCTCTAGATTTCTGACTGTTTTGGAAAGCGATATTGTATTTTAAGCCAGCTGATTGGTGATGTTGTGTTCAACAGCTGGATTGACTGGAAAAACGAGGAGCTAAGTCTTCACTAGGTTAAGTTATTGGTGGTGTTCCTTCATCCACGCCGAGATGTCTGCCAACCAGGCCAAGATTCGAGCAGTCACCGTGGTATTGTTGGGCTGGAAAGACAAGGAGAGCTGTGTGCTATCAGTGAAGCAATAATAAGAGAACCCATGTGCTTGAATGATGGGTCACAGTGAGATATATATTGTGTATATAGAGAAGAGAAGTGGCCCAAGCACTGAGCCCTGAGGTACCCCAGTAAGTAGCTGATGTGACTTGGACACCTCACTTCTCCTGGCTACCTTGAAAGACCTACCTGAAAGATATGAATTAAACCAGTCAAGCACATTTCCTGTGATGCCCAGAGTAGAGAGGGTGGACAGTAGAATCTGATGGTTGACTGTGTCAAAGACTGCAGAAAGGTCCAATAGAATCAGGACAGTTGAGCTCTCGTCTGTCTCAGCGAATCTGTGACGGACAGCAGGGCAGTTTCAGTGGAATGTCCACTTTTGAGGCCTGACTGATTGTCATCCAGCAGCTTGTTCTGTGAGAGATAGGCAGAGATCTGATTGAAAACTACCTTTTCGAGTGTTTTTGCCATGAATGGGGTGAGAGAGATTGGTATGTAGTGTTCTTCTTGTATGGGGTTATGTGCAGGTTTACACATAAAACCTGCACATGGGTGGGTACTCAAGCCTGCTTAAATGTGGTGGGAAAAGGGCCTGTTAGTAGAGATGTGTTAATTATGGTTGTAAGTGAAGGTAGGATGGACGGAGCGATGGCTTGGAGAAGGTGGGAAAGAATAGGATCAAGGGGGCAGATGGTGGAGTGGTTGGAGAGGAGGAGTTTAGATACCTCAGTTTTTGTCTGTTTTCCTGTTAGAGAAAGACTTAAATATGTACAGTATATCTGCTAAAATAAATATTCTAGTTAATACCGTAGATGGCCTCAAAGCTAACAGGCATAAATTAAACGGGACAAAAATCTATTTTTGATTTCATTGGGTATTTGATTTGATGTTATAGTTGCAATGCCACAATGTTTAGCAGTTCATTGGGTTGAAATGTGTCCACGTGCCTTATCTTTTTAATGACGTGACATTTGGTTCTAAGTCTTGTTCTGTTGTTTCTGTTTTTACTTTATCCTCTTTTATCCTAGTGATGTTTATCTCTGTGGTTTATTGATATTATTCATCTGTAAATTCCAGCTGTGAGAATGTTTCTTTTTATCCTTGGGTGATTTATGGTTATGTTAGTCCAGTATTTATCATGGACAACACTTTTTGTATCATGCATGATTACATGGTGAGAAGACATCCCTTTGAGATCAATCAAACAAGATTTGTTTGATGTCCTTTATGACATTTAATTGTTGTAGGACATGTTATACATATTTATTAGTGGTATAACTTCCTTTCATGTTTAAGAAATGAATTCCATTGCAGGTCATCATCTCGCTGGAGGGACATTTTATTTCCGAGGTCATCTACAGAGTTATTAATGTCAATTTAAAGATGCTTTCTCTTCAAAGAGCCAAAGTTCTTTTTTAGATTGTGCTGAATCACATGGGAATATTATGCAAGTATGGCTTTTGGAGCATCTGTTTTGTATTTTTTTGTATTTTATTTCATTTTTATTGGATGTTTGTCAATTACAATTCAAACATCTTTACTCGTTGGCTATGATAAACCTGACATGAGCAAATAATGAATAATTCGATCCTTGTCAAGGCCTGTAGCAGGAAGGGTCCAAGTGGTTCAAAATGTTTCTGCTAATCAGTGTTGGCTATTTAGATGTATTTTGTGGCATATACACAACATTTTTTTTATCCCTAATGTTCTGTTTGGGGTCTGAGAAAATGTTGAAATCATTTAAGAGCTTAAAAGCATACTTAACATTGAGGTATCCGGTCATTTCCTACTCTAATCAGCTATTCTCAGAAAATCTAACATTATTTCACCATAATCTATCAAGATTGATCCAGAGGAACATCTTTCTCATTGCACAATCTTTTACTACAATATGTTTTATCTAGGGTTAAACACTAAGTAGTATCATGAAGCACTAACAATATAGTGTTTTATATGATCATCTTTCACAAAAACACAAAATAACACTTAATTTTAACATTTACTTTTCCTATCGAGTCCCATGCAAAGCATGCCAGGAAATGGAAATTTCTTGCCCAGTTTCATCAATGCTACATTAACACCACAAAATGTCTTCATGTGGTCCCAACTCAAATGCTTTAAGTAAACGTCCATTTTACTAAATTAAATGGATAGAACGCTGTGAAATCAAGTTGTGACTAAATGTTTTAGAATTGTGTTGCTTTAATTTTGATTAAAGGTGCACTCAGTAGCTTTTGTCTTTGTGTCATCTTGGATTAACACTGACACCTAGTGGTGTGGATGCAGCATCATTTAAAATCAATAGTTTTCAGTTTCAGATGCTATTGTAGAAATTTATTATTTACAGTCAGCCGTGATTGCTTTGATCAAAGAGTGAAAGTCTCAGGAAATAACAGGACAGTTACTGAGATTTAGCGAGTAGTATTCGGCTGGTCGTGTGATTCTAACATGGCAGCCCCCATGTGTGGACCCTCTCCATGTAGAATGAAACTGCTTTTATAGGGTTACTGATATGACTGGAGTCTTCATTGTAATGTGAGTGCTCATGATTTTCTACATGTATTCCAAAATTACAATTCATGTCTTTAGGAAACAATTACTGAGTGCACCTTTAAGTAATTTGAACAAGCAGCAAAAATATTTTTTTTTTTTGTTGAGTGTACTTTATGAGATAAAACTGATGGAAGCTTCAATAATATCTGTATAAGTCGGTTTTTATTAAGTCAGAAGATCATATTATAAGAATATAAAGGGGGAAATAGGAGGTTAATTATGAAATGACCAGTATTATTTTTACACGCACATCATAAGTTTCTTTGGAACCCCAAGCATATAAAGACTCAAGTCCATCTTAACAAAACACAGATATATTTTGACTTTAAAAACAACACTAAACATGCTATAAAGGTGAGGATAAAATGTTAGATTTTTATCTAGCCTAATACAGCAGACGTAGTAGTTGGCATGGACTCATGCTTAATACAATAGGAGCTATTTCTAACTTGTATACTTGTTGTCTTGTCATTTTGCAGAACGGCTGGTTATTGTGGCCGAGCACTATGAGCAAAGCCTGAAGGATCTGCTGAAGCAGGGGAAACCAGTCAGGTAACCATACACAATCTAAAGTATGAAACAGAATATAAACAGTTTTGTTATGAGGGGGCACCGGTGGCAGTCCTGACTCATTCGGGGAAATAGGCAAGATAAAACATGACCAAATTTTTTTTCATTACATTTAGATATATTTGTAAGCATTAGGCATGTCGGTTTAGAGTTAAGTTTTTGTTTCTTATACAAGAGCATATTCAGATCAGTCAAATTACTCCTTTTTTGTGTTCCACATGAAAAAGGTTACATACAAGTTACTTTGAGTGACATTGAGTGAATGACCCGGGGAAGGTGCGACTCAGTGGACTGACCAAATGTAGACAGGATTTTAGACAAACCCTTTTTTTTTTACCAACAGTAATTGTACACGTGCCCCCTCAGTTTAAATGGGCAAGATGTTTCTGATTATAAGAGTGTGTGGATTGTGGAATGACACAACAGTTAAATTCTTGTGGCATGTTTGATTATGGGCTGCCTGCTTTTGTTTAGACCCGATGTTAATTTTTAAACATGTTGGGTGAAACTGAAATTAGAATTACATCATGTTTATGTATGTAAACCTCTCCCACTGACACATTTCCATTCGATGACTTCTGAGGCATGTCGTATTTGAATCATATTCAAACTATCAATAAAGGACCAAATGTACCTTAGTGTTCTGGACATGGAACCATGATAACACATAATGTGTTTTGTACATCTACCATGGTTATACCATGGTATTGTTTGAAGTACCTTAGAGTAATATCTGATATCATCACTAAACCAGGGAACTGCCCCAGTATTTTATTTTTTGTAAGGGGTATTTGAACTGTCAGGTCCCTACATGCACTTCCGAATCCACTCCGTATAAAACCGAAGTGGTCAGCAGTTTTATAATAAAATAAAAAAAGATGTTGAATATATTGTAGGTCAACCGATCCATTGCTTAAAAGTCTCCTTTTATTTGAAGCATTTGATCATAGAGTGTGTTATCTTTGGCCTGACAATATCCCACAATATTGGGCCAGTGCATTAAGTTAAGTGTTTTGGGTTCTAAATGAGACTGTGGTTTGGTTGAATCGAAAGAGAGTTTGGAGTATAAGGTGTTTTACTGAGCAAACAATTTATACAATTACTGATAGATTATTATTAAAAGTACATTCACATTTCCTTAAGTAAATACGAGTGCTTGCAATGCAGCAGTACAAAAGTGTTCAAGTGTTAAGTAAATTTGTTGTTTAGGCTTCGGTTCTTTGTACAGCTGTGGCCAAAAGTATTGATAGTGACATAACTTTTGTGTTTCGCAAAGTTTGCTGCTTCAGTTGTTGTGGTGTTGATTCACATTGTTTCTAGATTATTGTGCAGAGTGATCAGATGCATTTTAAATAATTGCAAAAAGCTTCATTGGCCAAAAAAATTTACTTGATCACAAAAACCCAAATTTCACTGTTTTTTGGCCGGGGCACAAAATGACCAGCTAACATCATTTCACTAATATCAGTAGCACATGGTAAAGTGTGATTGAGTACTAGTCAGGTGAAATCACTTTATCAATCTGATTGAATTATAAGAGCAGACTGATTGCTATAAAATGAGGGAAGATGTGCTTCCAATCATTGTGTTCTTGTTAAAAATGATTACCTCTAAAGAAAGACGTGCAGCCATCATCGCTTTGCATCAAAATGGCCTCACATGCAAGGAAATTGCTGCAAAGAATATTGCACCTGAAAGAACCATTTACCAGATCATCAAGAACTTCAAGGAGAGATGTTCAACTGCAGTGAATAAGGCTTCAGGACATCCCAGAGTGTCCATCACGCGCCATGACCGTCTCCTCCTGATGAGTCAGCTATGGAATCGTGTCACCACCAGTGCAGAGCTTGCTCAATGTTGGCAGCAGGTTGGTCTTCACGACAGCGAGGCGAAGACTTTTGGACAATGGCCTGGTGTCAAGAAGGGCTGCAAAGAAGCCACTTCTCTCCAAGAAAAACATCAAGAACAGACTGAAATTCTGCAGGAAGTACAAGGATTGGACAGCAGAAGAATGATGCAAAGTTATTTACTCTGATGAAGCCCCCTTCCGACTGTTTGGGACATCTGGAAAACCGATTGTCCTGTGAAGAAAAGGTGAACGATACCATGAGCTCTGTGTCATGCCAACAGTGAAGCGTCCTGAGACCATCCATGTGTGTGGTTTCTTTTCATCCATGGGAGTGGGCTCTCTCACAATAAAGCACTGCTATGAATAAGAATGGTATCAAAACGTCCTGCAAGAGCAACTTCTCCCAACAATCCAGGAGCAATTTGGTGAATATCCATGCATTTTCCTGAATGATGGAGCACCATGTCACTAGTCAAGAATAATATTGAAGTGGCCCGGAGAACATTAAATTGAAATTTTGGATCTGTGGTTAGGCAACTCCCTGGATCTTAATCCCATAGAGAACCTGTGGTCAATCCTCAAAAGGCGAGTGGACAAGCAGAAGCCCACAAATTGTGATCAACCATGAGCACTAATAAGGCAAGAATGGATCGCCATCAGTCAGGATTTGGCCCAGAAGCTGATATCCAGCATGCCAGAGCGAATTACAGAGGTTATGAAGAACAAGGTCAACACTGTAAATATTGACTCTTTGCATATATTGAATGTTTTGGCCAATAAAAGCCTTTCAAACTTAATACTTTTGGCCACGGCTGTAAATGTAAAGTTGCACCAGAACCGCTTTTTTGTTGTCATGATATTCAGTATGCGTCTTGTTTTCTGATGGCTACAAATGAGAATCAACATAGTCACTGTGCATTGTAAAGGTGACATGCAGTAAATGGTTAAACATATGCAAGACAAGACCAATCACAATTAAGTATCAAATGATGCCTATTATGATGACATCATTATATTGTGAATGCTGAATATTGTCAATGTTATTCGAAAAAATTCCAAATTTAATCTTAAGTTTCTTAAAATAAAAAAAAAAAACTAAAAAGGTTGACTAAAACCAAAAATGGATTACACACCTTAGGCTGAATGTATTTACAAAACATTGTTTGCATGGCACCTGTACATTTAAGCAGTTCTGACTGTTTGAATTTCCAAAATGGAATATTTTGGATCAGAGGTTTAGAACAAACACTAACCAGAATGTTCGAGAAATATCAGTACAGTGTTGCCTTGCAAGCACTGTAATTAATAAAGACAAGCAAAAATGACTGCGCAACAAGGGTCGTTGTTGGGTGGAAAGTAGGAAGCTGGGACTGGCTTGAATAATACACGTAGAGTTTAATGTTCAACTTAAACACAACATCAAAATGTGCTTTTCAGCAGAACACTGACACACACACACACACACACACACACACACACACACACAAACACAGCTCCATATGTCTCTCTCTCCCGCTGATTGGGGCAACTCAGGGCCAGGCCTGCACCCTCACGGCCCAGCCACGCCCTCCTCTTTTGAGACTGAACCAGGAAAGCTTTCGTTTTTAACAAAAACATCAAGTCATCATTTCCAATCATTTGTTAGAAAATCTAGCATTATTCTACACCCCACTGTATAATGTCTCCTGATCTTTACCGAGGAACATGTTTCTCATCATGTAGATTTTTTTTCCACAAGCTTCTAGTCAGAATTAACTGTTCTAAGATGTAACAGTTTCTAAGAAATTACTGTTTCTAAGATGTTTCATGCGAAACATGCACAGCGAGATCAACATCAAAACCATTTCCAGTAAAAGGACAAGAGGAACGCTTCATTCTGCATACTCTGATTAGAGTCATTTATTAGTCATTAATTTGATCATCCTTTTGTTTTTTTTTATTTCGTACTCATACCAAAAACACTTCCAGGTTGTGACTTTGATGGGGAATATTACAAATCCTGCATTGGTCAGTTATAAATGGAAACTTAATTCCAATATGTTTATATTTATTAAATGAAATACAGTAAGCATTTATTCATAAAATCTCAGTTTCTGTACTGTTGAAGACCACAGGAATGTGAGCTGTAGGGAAATCGACAAAGAGAAGGTCTTTGTGTCACGGTCTTGTCACTTTGTCAGGTTGGGTTTTTGTCTGACGGGACCATGACATCATCGCCCCATGTTCTGTCTTGTGTTTAGTGTTCTGTCTTTGTGTTGAGCTCACAGGTCCGGGTGTGAGTTACCACCATGTGCTATTCGCTAATGTCATGGTCCTGTCACTCTCTCTGGTTGGGGTTTTGTCTGACTGGACTGTGACATCATCCCATGTCTTGTGTTTCGTGTTCATTCTTTGTGTGATCGCTTGGGTCCGGTTGTGAGTTACTGCCATGTGTCTAGTTTCATGTCTGGAACATGGTGTCTGGATCCTGAGGAGCTTGGCGCCTGCACCACAGTCGCTGCCAGCGTCCACGCTGCTGCTGTCAGCGGCTACGGCCATGGAGGCCATTCCCCTGCCGCAGCTAGCGTCCACGGCCCTCGGAGGCGGTTTCCCTCCCGCTGCCAGCGTCCATGGCCATGGAGGCTGTTCTCCTGCCGCTGTCAGTGCTCACGGCCACTGAGGTCATTTCCTCTTCCCTGCCTGTGCTCACGACCATGATGGAGGTCGTATCCCTGTCACCTCCAGTGCCCACAACCACAGAGGTTGTTTCCCTGTCACTGCTAATGCCCATGACCACGGTGGTTGTTTCCCTGTCACTGCCAGTGCCCATGAACACGGAGGTTGTTTCCCTGTCACTGCCTGTGCTCGCAGCCACAGAGGCTGTTCCACAGTCCATGTCAGTCCTCACAGCCACGGAGGCTGTTCCTCTGTCACTGCCAGTCCTGACAACCACGTAGGCTGTTCCCCAGTCCATGTCGATCCTCACAGCCACAGATACTGTTCCCCATTCCATGTCGGTCCTCATGGCCACTGAGACCGCTCCTCGGTCTCTGTCCTTGCTTACGGCCACGGAGGCTGTTCCCCAGCACGGTGTCTGCTGCCAAGGAGGCTGCTGCCCAGTTGCAGCTGCCGGTGCTCACAGCCAACGCCCATGGCCACGGAGGCTGTTTCCCTGCTGTGACTAGCGCCCACACCTGAACTTACCATGGCTCTGCCTCTGACCATTCCACGGCTCCACCACCTGAGCCTTCCACTGCTCCGTCCCCTGAGCCACTCCCTCCTGAACCCTGTCCAGCAGCCGCTGCCCAGTCCTTTGACCCGTCCAGTGGTTGCCGCACAGTACTCTGTCCCTTCTGCCTTGATGCCTCCTCCCAGGCCTCTGGATCAACCCTCTCTGGTCCCCCCCCCTTACAACTTACAACTGGCGAACGGCACCTGTCGCTTGTTTGTTCCTGCTTATTTAAATACCTTTTGTTTGTCATGTTCGTTGCTGGATTGTTGAATGTAGTCTGAATGCAGTGTATTGTGTGTTATGGTTAGTGAAAGCTGTTTGATGGGAAGTAACTTACCTCACTATCACTGTATCTGTTTGGTTGCCCGTCTCTGCCCGCATATCGGGTGAGTAGTTGCCTTCCAGTTTGCTGTGCACATGTTCTCTGTGCTCACAAATTTTCAACAGAGGATTCCTTGTCTCTGCCCACATGTCGGGAGTGTGGTTGCCTTCCAGTTTACTGCATATCAGATGTGCTTCAGCTGAGGTTTCCTTGCGACTCTGCTCCTCGCCATCACGGCGTGAGCGATCACCTGCGGGAGGATTCCTTATAACTGTGCTGAAGTTATTATTTTGAATTCTAAATAAATTGATTGAACTGTTTCTCTGCTCTAGGTCTCTGTCTCGCTCTCGCTGTCTGACCATTGAGCTTGTTGTTCCCAATGGGGGATTAAATTCTACCTTGTAATTTCTAATGTGACTTGTAGAATTATTCCTTAAAAACATTCCCCTCTGTGTGAATTTTAATAAATGTGTGAATTTAAAAGATTGAATTTGAGTTTAAATGAATTAGTTCATTTAAAATGTTGAATTTAAATAAATGTGATATTAAGATTATATATAAATATGAAGGAACATGACATCAGTTAAAAGACTGAATTTTAATTTGAATACATTTGACAATTTAAAAGATTGAAATAAGTGAAATAAGTTGAAAGATTTGAATTGAATACATGAATTTTAATAAATGTGACCAGTTAAAATACTGAATTTGAAAATATGTGATTTAGTTTAAATAAATGTAAAATAAGTTAAAAGATTTTTAAATATTGTGAAATAAGTTAAAATATTGAATTTGAATAAATGTGACAATTTAAAAGATTGAATATGAATTTGAATGCATGTGAAATAAGTTAAAATATTTAATGTGAATTTGAATAAGGTGAAAGATTGAATTTGAATTACAATAAATATGACATCATTAAAGAGATTGATTTTGAATAAATGTAAAATCAGTTAAAAGATGCATATATTTATGATGGATTCATCTTCTATTGTATTGTATTCTATCTTATGTCTTTTTCTCTCAGTTTAGAGAAGGTGCTACATATTGCCTATGAAGTTCTGGAAGGTTTGGAGTTCATGAATAAACACAGAATGGTGCACCGTGCCCTGGCCCCCCACAACGTGCTCCTGGATCGTGAGGTATGTGGAAACTCTGAAGTGTGTTGAAAACTCAAAGACATGTTCCATTGTGTTAGAATGATGTAAGAATACAATTCTAAGTGACCTTACACAGCCAGTTAGTATTTATGTCTATTTACTAAACCAGTGTTGTTAAATGAAATGGCTTGACAGAAAGTTTTCTGTCTTGTGTTGACATATTTCCAATTGAAACAGGAAGTTGATGCGGGGCATACGGAGGGGTCCATCACTTTTTTTAAATAAAAAAATAAATAAAATAAAAAAAAATGACCAATCAGCTTTTAAGTTTTGTAGTGCAAGATTGGTTATTAATAAATTGTAATTAATATTTTTTTTTTCAATTTAATATTTTTGGTCTGTTTTCAGAGAAGATAAAAAAAATGTATTGCATATTTCTGCTAAAATTGAATTCGATATGCAGTAATTAAAAGCTAAACACACTTGGACTAAATGCTTCAAAAATATACAATTTAATTTCTTGGGGTCTTTAACATTGCAGTGACGTAAAAGCTGAATTGTGTCATTTCTGTGCCAATAGCGCCACCGAAAGTAATTACAATATTAAATATTGTTTTCAAACAGCCTTCTTAATACACCCCCTCCCCCACCATCTGCTGGGATAGAATAAAGTATTCAGCATTTTACCACCAAAAAGTTACACACTTCAGTTATAAACATGTCACATTTAGGTGTTTGTTAATTAATATTGCATTTTGCCTCGGCTTCATTAAATTACATTTTATTTCCCAAACTCAACAGGGTAAAGTGAAGTTGGCCAAATTCGGACTGTATCACATGACTGACCACGGAGCAGATGTGGACTTCCCCATTGGGTACGTCATTTCGTCCGTAATGTTTTCCATTTGTTTCCTGCTATATTGGAGTCTATATCAGGGCACAGATAATATTTGTGCTGAGGGCAAAGACAGCGCAAGCTTTAAATCATGTGCGCCGACTCTTTAAGATGCATCGTTGCTCTGGATAAACGCGTCAGCCTTTCATGAGAAAAATTATCAAAGGGTCACGCTGTGCTCTCGTAATAAAGAAAAATGAACTAACATTAGATGTGCATCATCGTGGCCCATCTTTGTTTTGATCAAAAGCAGATCCTGGATATCAAAGCGGCTTCCTTACATGGCGTCATAAATAACATAGCTGAGTGGCACAACCAGGGGCCCTCATGTTCTCACAGGGGTTGTTTTGTTATATCCGGTTGTGATTTGGGTTTTGTGGGCGATGGCGTGTCTTTTGTTATCTGTCATCTGAAGGGACACATCTGCACTCTGTAAGACCTTTCTGACACCATGGGTTTCTTTTTGCTTTTGTTCCTGTAGGTATCCATCTTACCTGCCTCCAGAGGTGATTGCTCAAGGCTGTTTCTATTCCAGTGACCCTTCCATCATTGAGGCCCCTCTTCCTTCAGGGCCCAAAACAGACGTTTGGTCTCTCGGGGTTCTTCTGTTTGAACTCTGTGTGGTATGCTCTCCAAGAGTTGCTTTAGACCA
This sequence comes from Moxostoma hubbsi, assembly GCA_032164185.1. Classification (NCBI taxonomy): domain Eukaryota; kingdom Metazoa; phylum Chordata; class Actinopteri; order Cypriniformes; family Catostomidae; genus Moxostoma; species Moxostoma hubbsi. The sequence goes on from JAVLUX010000006.1 coordinate 5,951,441, forward strand.
ACGAGGACTGCATTGAATTTTACATTTCTGAAAATAGTTTTCTTATTGTTTCCTCCTAGAAATAGGAAACCAATTTATTATTCACAATGTCACATTATATGCTTTGTATACAAAAACATGTGTCTTCATAGATTTACTTACATTTTGCATATTTGTGCATATTTATGAAGCCAACACCATCTTTTTATTTAGAAAACAATATTAATTATTTTCCACAAAATACCTATTTTGTTTTACATATATGCATAGTACAAGATTTGCAATATAACTGTATACTTTCAAATCATTTTTAAAAACAGTATCTGAAATAGTATACTGTATACACAGATGAGCCAAAACATTATGAACACTCACAGGTGAAGCGGATAACATTGATCGTCTCCTAACAAGGCCACATGTCAAGGTCTGGGTAGATTAGTTGGTAAGCGAACAATCGTTTCTTGTCAGCGTGTTGAATGCAGGAGAAATTGGCAGGAGTAAAGACCTGAGCGACTTTAACAAGGGCTGAATTGTTATGACCAGATGAATGGGTCAGAGCATCTCTGAAACAGCAAGACTTGTGGGGTGCTCACGGTCAGCAGTGGTGAGTGCCTACCGACAGTGGTCCAAGGTGGGACAAACCACAAACTGGCGACAGGGTGTTAGTTGCCCAAGGCTCATCGATGCGCAAGGGCAATGAAGGCTATCTCATCTGGACCGAACCAACAGAAGGTCTACGGTCGCACAAGTCACAGAAAACTTTAATGATGGTTACGGGAGGAATGTGTCACAACACGCAGTGCATCACACCCTGCTGCGTATGGGGATGTGTAGCCGCAGAGAGGTGAGAGTGGCAATGATGGCCCCCGTTCCACCATTGAAAGCACCTACAATGGTCACGCAAACATCGGAACTGAACCTCGGAGCAGTGAAAGAAGATCACTTGGTCTGATGAGTCCCATTTATTTATTTGTTACAACACATGGACAGCAATGAACGCGTGTGCCATTTACCTGCGGAAGTGATGGCACCAGAATGCACCATAGCAATATGACAAGCCAGTGGAGGGAGAGTGATGATCTGGGCAATGTTCTGCTGGGAAACCCTGGGTCCGGCCATTCATGTGGACATCAGTTTGACACGTGCCACCTACCTAAACATCGTTGCAGACCAGGTACACCCCCTTCATGCCAATGGTATTCCCTGATGGCATTGGCCTCTTTCAGGATAATACACCCTACCACACTGCACACATTGTTTGGGAATGGTTTGAGGAGCATGATGAAGAGTTCAAGGTGTTGCCCTGACCTCCAAATTCCTCAGATCTCAATCCGAATGAGCGTCTATGGGATGTGCTGGACTAACAAGTCCGATCCATGGCAGCTCCACCTCGCAACTTACAGGTCTTGAAGGATCTGCTGCTAATGTCTTGGCGCCAGATACCACAGGACCCCTTCAGGGGTCTTGTAGAGCCCATGCCTCGGCGGGCCGGCGCTGTTTTGGCAGCACACATAGGACCAACAGCATATTAGGCAGGTGGTCATAATGTTTTGATTCATAAGTGTACATAACTTAGCATATAACAACATAGGTATACATTTGAAACAATGTATGCTAGATTGTCGTCGCATGACCTCATCACAATACACGATTTATTTCCACAAGTTGCGTCCAGTGTCCAATTTAGTGCACAAAATATCCTAACTTTTGGCAGTTTGATCAAATAAAGGGTGCACAAAATTATATTGTTTCTGATTCATTCATTACACTGAAAGGTCAAGTCGAGCACATGCATTGCAAGATACTGTGCATTTTGGCAAATATAGTAGGTCATACAGGTGTTTTGTACATACAGAAATATATACTTACTGTACTATATAAATAGTACAAGTAGTATGGTAGTATGCTCCTAACAAAGCCAATCTGACGTTATTTTGGCTTTCATATCAACAGCAACAGCAATAAATAGTTTTATTGATCTGTTTCACTGATTTTGACTGACACAATCATTGGAGAATGTGAAGTCACATGACTTGTGTTTACCAATAGGGAAGGCAGATTCTACAGAACATTGATATTACTGAGAGAATGAAATTCATCATCACCTTAGGTGAGTTCACTTTTACATTACACTTTCACATGACTTAACTTGTATGTTAACTGTATTTCACCATAGGAATATATTTCGTTTTTTCTTTTTTAATTATCTCTTCAGGATGCATGGATGACATAATCACTGTTCTGGCCGAGGAACACGGGTGCTTAGATACAATTAAGGTGAGTATGTTTGTCCTAATGGATGGAGTCTTTTATCTTTGTACTTTACATTCCATGCAAAAATAGATCCCAGTTTGATTACTAACCATTTAATGCAATCCAACAATAGTACATAATCTCGAAAGGTTTTTACTTTGAAAAGTTTACTTGGAAACCACTGAGATCAGGTCTTCTCCCCATTAAAGTGAGTATGGATTATTAGCCTTACAGCTAATGTTTTCCAAATGTCTTCATAAAAATTTTAATTTTTGGTGTTGTCAGATTTATAGCATGAATGTCTGATAGTGCAGAATTTTGCTGGGTTTGTTGCTTTACCAACATCTTATCCATGTGAACTGTCATGTGTGATTTATTATTTTAATTTATTTTTACATGAATTAAATTATTGTCAAATAACATCTGACCATTATGTCAAAGTCAGCTCATAATGTTTTCAGTGTCCTTTCAACCAATTTAAATGTCAGTACATGTAGCTGTAGCAATGTTAACATTATAATTAAGTCTATCAATCGATTACAGTTTTTAATCGAATTAATTAAATGATTATGTGCAATTTATCACATATCAATTTATACTAAGAACAGCCTCCAAATAAAGGTAATTAAAAATATAATAATTCAGATAAATATAATCTGAAATAAATATTATAATTCTGATAATGAAAATGCATTAGATCATATATATATATATATATATATATATATATATATATATATATATATTTTGTGACAACAGTCAAGTAAAGCATTTAGACAATACATAGAGTCTTTAAAGTCAAAATATTGTTGGTTTTATTTCCATATCATTGAACATAACCTAATTAGTGGTCCAGTTTCCTGTGCTCTGTTTATGTTGGTATATCTACTCTTGCGTCAGACAGATGCTTTTGGAGCGTCTCACTTTGGTTGCATCGTATCTCACTAGTTTTCAGCGCCTCTGGTTATAAGCACTGTATTTTTAGCGTTATGTGTCAAGTTAAACATAGTTTAACTTTTAAACTTCAAAAACCGTGTGTCAAAATCCCTGCTCCATCCAGTGTTGCATGGCGTGCTGACTGCCCCCTACTGCATCAAGTATTACAGAATTTACGTATCGGTTGGGGGCATGATTGATTACGTACATTTTTTGGTGTTATTTTTTACGGCTAGAAATTAAACATGTTAATTTCTGCGATTAATAGTTGACTGTAAAAAATGTTTACTTCCTGAAATTTCACTAATGTTTTTCACCACTTCCTGTGGCTATAATTGGCATGTATACATTTTCACGAGGTACACGCTTTACCCGACCGCACATCCTATTGTTGGAATTGATTTTATTAATTACGCGTGATGCATGTCACAGACATAATAAACATGGGAGTAGAGTTACATTACAGAGATATGCAAGTGGTGAGCCAGGTGTGGGAGAGATTCGCGCACTTTCCACAAAGTCCACTGGAAAATGCCAGAAGATTTTACCACACTTTTAATTACAGCATTTATACTGATATGGCATGAATACATACACTTGAATCAAAGATTTATGCCTTTAAAAATGTGTCTAATTAATTCTGTCTGCAAAAACACTGAATATTTTAACATATTCAGATTTAACTAACCAATTTCTTACAACATATTTGAGACGAAGTATAAATACATATATTTATGATTGTATTTTAATGTTTGTTTTAATTTACCATCGATTTACATCCCTAGTTGTTTTTCGTATAATTAATTGCGTGAAATGAACACGTTAAATCGACAGCCCTTATTATAATAATTATTTTAAGTTGTTGTCATTAGATATTATAAGTTAAATCAACTTTAAACTAATGGATTTATGTTGAAAATATAGTTGGATATATAGTTATTCACTCATTTTACTGCTGCTAAAGACACAAATCAAGCTAATTTTTAGTAAACATTCGAGAAGTCGTTCCGCTTCAACACTTCCGTTGTAAACAGACTCAATCCGTTGCTACATTAGTTACTTACAGCATAGACATTGTAATATGTTTTGTGCTTGTGTTTCGCAGGAACTGCCTGAAAATGTGCAGGATTTATTGAGGAAATGCCTGACATTTCTCCCTTCAAAAAGGTAACCTTCACCACCTCTATCCTTGCCTTACAGATAGACACTTTCTCTCATCTTCCTAAAGCTCTTTCTTCATGCTGTCACAAGGATTGCCTGGCATTATGCCATGAAATGCTCTTTGCAATTCTCAAACACATTGTGTTACTACCTCAGTGAATTTGCACGAGAGAACAAAATGTCAGTCATTGTATTTTTCACAATGCAAGTATCATTGCTTTATAATTGCAAGTTCTTTTAATGGGTCCTATTGAAAGAAAAGAAGAAAAAAACGAATTACAGGCTTTTCAAGTCTGTTGACTAATTGAAAACACATGACAGGGCAAATGTATGATATAATAATAGTGTCTTCACTTGGTTCATGTTTTTTTTTAGGCCCACCCCTGCTGAGCTTCTGGGGGACTCTGTTTTCGAGAGCATTTCGTCCCAGTATATACCCTATGACAGCCCTGTGCGTCTGTTTTCCGCCTCCCCCCGCTGTGCGCATTTGGAGCTTCCTGAGGACATCAGTGAACTCTGGAAAGGTTTGTTCGTTTGAGGTCATTTAAAAAGACAAAGCATTAAAAAAAGTGGCCTGCTTTCAAAAAAAGTGGTTTTACGGTGTTGTGTAAGTCTACATACCAAGATACTGAACAAAAATTGTTTAAGGAATATTACGGGTTACATACAAGGTAAGCTCAAGCATTTGTGGGGCATAATGCTGATTACCACCATTTATTTTTGGCAATGAAGTTGTACAATTTTGATATAGCTTTATTATATCAAATAATAGTTAGTAAGCTATTTTATTACACTAAAATCTTGTTAGTATGCATATTGTTTACGTCTTGTAATACTATACTTTTAATGCTATTCATTTGAAACGGTGAGTATTTTAACGTTTATAGATTGGCCCAGAAGTGCTTCACTGTTACCTCAATAACATCAAACAGCTCCAAGACCTTTGATACTTTAATGAGTATATCGCTGTGTTTGTGTCGTGCAGATGATGGTGAGAACTACCTGTCTGAGAGAGCTATAGATGAGGTGTATCACCTTTGGTGTCTGGCGGGAGGAGACCTGGAGAAAGAACTGACCAATCAAGAGATCATTCAATCCAAACCTCCAGTCTGCACACTTCCCAAGTACCCACACATCTCTGATCTCTCCGAAGCACATAATGATGGCTTCAGGAACATGTCTAGAATAAATCTTGGTTAAGGATGTCATGTACTCATATTTTGTGTATGTGTGTGTGTGTGTGTTTGCTTTTTAGGTTCATTTTGGAGGATGGTGAATCTTTTGGTCAACGGAGAGACCGAAGTTTCCTCCTGGACGATACGATTGTGACACTTTCCCTATATCAGCTCAAAAATGTAAGTGTGTGCACTCAAATATGGGCAGTCAAATGTAAAATAACGTGTGCTACAAAACCATTTCTTTAAATTATGTGTTAGCTAAATATTTAGCGCAAAATATATACTTATTTAACCTCTTTAAGTCTGCCGACCTGGTACCTCGTCCGTGGGCGGGGCCAGGTGCGTGTTATAAGTTTATGATTACAAAATAAAGTCACTCATGTGTGGTACTATTTGAAAGATTATAATTTTTTCATATAAACATTTCAAAGAACTCCATCACTTTTGCATTTATGTTACATAAAACAACAAGATAAAACCTGAACACCTCCGCTTCGCAAATGAGCGCCACCTTTTGGTAATGATGTGGAAATATAAATATGAAAATTTTTCATTTAGGACTTAAATAAACATGTCATATATCATATGAAAGCTCTAGTTCTCAGAAATGTGACACTGAAGATTATTTTGTTGTCATAACACCACAGTTTTAAAAGTTATCTAAAGAATCACTAAATGAAATACGAGCTCTGCTAGACATCAAAGACAAATGTCTTATGTCTGCCCTTATCACTGCTGCTGTAAGCCCCAAATAGCTACAAACCCTATATATCAACCCTTACCTTGGGCTGTTTTCTTTATTATGAGACATTGTTTACTTGTCTGTGAGCATGCTTGGGTAAATAATCCAATTTTATGTCTCAGAAGTTCAGAACAAAATATGAAGTCTGGTTGAAAAAGCATGATAAACAAATCATCGGCAAAGTATGTTCTCAACTATTGAAGAAATTATATGAAATGTTATACATCATCGCAAAGGTGAGGGTCTCGGCATTCCAACGACACCTAAGTGAAGCTTCTAGTCTCAGCAGTCGAGAATTTTACATTCAGTGCTCCATATTTGTTTCTAGCAAATTCATTAAACGTCACATGATATATGCGCTAATACTAAACTGAAACTAATGTTTTCATTCCAGAGACTGAAGGACGTGGCTGGAGAGACATACTACCCATTATTAGATAATGAGTAAGAGGAACTTTTCTCTTTTTTTACTTCTGAATCTCACATTGTATCTCCATATTTTAGGGACCCATGAAATCCCTTGGCAAACCTGTTTTTTTTTTTTTACTGTTTAACATATTTCCTACTGTAACAGAAAAAAATCAGGCAGTACATGTTGAAAGACAGAAGAGAAATACCGTACAATTTCACCTTCCTATATGGTTCGGTAATTTTTGACCACAATCACTTTGTCCGATGTAATAAAAATGGCAAGACTTGGTGTCTTTCCCTCCATTTGCCATGTGAACACAGAAAAAACTTTGATTCTTGATTCGATAAGTCTAAGTAGTCATAAAAGATAGCGACACCTTTACTGTTTGCGGTCAAATTTGACCGACTGTAGGAAATCAATGGGAAAGACTAAAAAAATAGAGCAATTCTTTTTAAAAATTCTCAAATACAATATAGAAATCAGCCACAATTCAGAACAAATATGCATAGAAATGAAGGAGGAGACTATGAAACATGAAGAGTGCAAAACATACGCCCACTCCCCCACCCCATGAACTGGTGACACTATAACACAGAGCAGTTCTTTTTTAATTTTGTCAAATAAAATCTATAAATCAGCCTCAATGCAGAAAACACACACACACATTAATGAGGGGGTTAGACCATACACACCTACTATGCAGCGCACACACACACACACACACACACACACACACACACACACACAGACCCCATATATATAGAGAGAGATTAAAGTCTCAATTTTCAGTCTATTTAATTTCTGTTTATTACTGTTCATTTTCTTTACCTAATTATTAAGTGGCTGAGTTATTACATTTTGATGTTTGAAATAAATGATTGGTAACACAATGATTATTTGATGTCTTTGTATCACCAGGTCAGGTTTGACTGTAAGCATAATGTAACATTATTGTAGAACATTTTGACACTTCCAAACAGTAAACACAAAATCAATGTTAAACGTGCAAATAATAGTTTGATATGCCTAAATGTGTAACTACATGAGTAACTTGTGATCAAATCTAGAATTATTACACAGTAGATGGCTGCATTGAACACTATTATTCACTATTATTACGCTATTATTGTCAGAACATGATTTTCAAGTCATATTATTTAAATTTTTTCACCAGATGTCAGCAATCTTCCCCCAGTAAATGTCACATTCTCATGTTTTCTTCATGTTTCAACTTATAGAAGTAAAGGTTTTTACTATTTGCGTATTTGCATATGCAAATAATGAGTGAACTCGAGAAATGTATACGTAAATAAGATCTGAAACACAAAATCCCAAAAGAAGTGCATAATTGTAGTCGTTTTTCCTTCAGGGAAGAAGACATGTTATCATTTCTTTAAAAAAGTTTGTGTTGTGCCTGTGTGATGGTCCAGAACTGTTCTGTGTGTCCCGCAGGCAATCCAGTCTGCCACAGTCGAACAGCAGTAATGAACTGTCATCCACTGTCACACTGCCGCTCATTATCCGAGAGAGAGACACCGAGTACCAGCTCACACGCATTGTCCTCTTCGACAGACTGCTCAAGGTGATTTTCACACCCAGACACACTCTCACACATTTATGAAAATGACTCAAACAGCAAAACCTGATGAAATCAAGTTACACTTACAATGGAAGTGAATGGGGCCTGTCCATAAACATTAAAATACACATTGTGTCCGCACACCCGGCCCCTAATCAGCCTAATCAAGCCTCAGAAAGGGATAAAGGCCAACTGGAAACTGCAGTGCAACAGAGAGAGAGATTTACGGACAGCTGTCCGACACCTTTGTGTGTTTGTCTTTTTGTTTAAGTTGCTTATTAAACCATTATTTGTATTGTCAAGCCGGTTCTCGCCGCCTCCTTTCCATTAATCCCCTTTAACCTGGTGCCGAAATCCAGGAAGGAGGATGGATGCGCCGTAGTAGAGTCCTTGCCACTACTATCCACCCCAATGGAGCAGCCACGGCCATTCACCGCGGGACGGAGGAGCCCGTCCACCTGGAAGAGTAGGAACGGCCACCGACCGCGAGGAGAGGAGGGGCTCCCAACCAACCGCCTGGAGCGGTTACCGCTGCCAGGGGTGGGGGAGACCCCTACCGTCCACCAAAAACGCGCCGTGGCATTCCGTTCGCCAGGGGCCGGAGGTCTGCCTCCGATCCGCCCGTGGAGGCGCTGTCGTCCATTAGAGGGTGGAGGAGTGGCCGAGAATTAAGCTACGGTGTATCGGAGAACCATCTCTCTCTCTCTCTCTCTCTCTCTCTCTCTCTCTCTCTCTCTCTCTCTCTCTCTCTCTCTCCTGTCTCCCACTGCCACTCCATATTGGCCATTCCCTCTCTTTTTTTAAATGTTTTGTTAATGTTACACAATCGCCGTTACGTCCATATTGGGGCCATATTGTCCCCTCCCTCATCCAAGTAGATGGGGATGACCTGCCGGCAGATGGGGCGGAAGGCTACATCCTTTGGCTATTCTTTTGAAACAGTGTGTAATGTTTATGGCTGGCTCCATTCACTTCCATTATAAGTTCCTTACTTTAACTGCAGTTTTTGTTTTCTTAAAGAGGGACGAGTCGATTATAGGTAATCAACATTAAAACCGCAAATGCTGTCGGTTGAGCTAAACTCACAACTCTTTAATGAAGACATTCAGCTTAGTATAGTTAAAATGTGGTTTAATGGTGTGACTCCTATTATCTGATAATGTGTACTAATACGATGTGGACGTTTGCTGTTTATTCTTAGGCGTACCCATACAAGAAGATTCAGATTTGGAAGGAGGCGAGAGTGGATGTTCCTCCACTTCTCAGAGGTCTGGCCTGGGCTGCTTTACTGGGAGTTGAGGTAAACAAATACTATTTATTTATACACCCTGATCGCCAAGATCTAGATTGAAAGCTCTCGGCATTAAATGTCTTATGGCTCATTTTACTCTGGACTGATTAACTTGATTTTCTTCTGAGCCTTGTCAATACATTTGGCAACTAAAAAGCAAGGCTGGCATTTTCTTTATCATTAATGGACTATTGATTCTTGAGTGTTTTTTTTTACATTTTATTTTATTTGCAGAATGTGCACAAGGAATCAAATGTTGACATAAATCCAATGCACAGTTTCACTCTTAAGCAGTAACATTATGCATTGCAATATTAATCACGGTATGTCACAGCAAAATTGAAGTACTGACTACGTTAGTAATTTTCACTGCTTTAGTATTCAAATCAGTTTATATACTTCCACAGGGAGATATCCAATCAAAATACGACAGCATCGATAAGGACACGTCCATCCCCACTGACAGACAGGTGAAAATCCTTTCCATGTCTTTAATAGTCTTGGTACTGATTAAAGTTATTGAAGTACTGAATAATTGATCAGTCTGTTGAATAATTAACTTTGTTTGCTGAGGGCCTCACGTCACCTTGAAGCCCTGTTTAGATTTGACTATCCACTGATGAATATTTCGAAAAACATTTGGTGGTCAGAACCATTGATGGCCCATCCAGCTACTCATCGGAGTTTATTTAAGGGTGCATACTTGGTTGTTTCTTATAGAATGCCGTTCAGCCTTTATTTTGTTGTGGTTTGTCGCACAGATCGAAGTGGATATCCCTCGTTGTCATCAGTACGATGAGCTGCTGTCTTCACCTCAGGGTCACATCAAGTTCAGACGGGTCTTGAAGGCCTGGGTGGTGTCTCATCCTGACCTGGTTTACTGGCAAGGTGACTGAGGAACAGTTGGGTGGTGCCATAAGCACAGTTTTTCAATCCTGCCACTTGATGTCACCAAAGACACATGTGGGGCAGAGGATCTTGCAGCTTTATGCATATCGTACTTTTACTCTGATGTGATTTTTAAATGCCTGTGCGAGTGAATCTCACAAAACCTGTCATGAACCTGTCATGAACATGTCCAGGTCATATTTCAACCAAAAAAAATCACATGAAAGAAATGAGAAATTGCATTTCGCTTGAGGATATGAAGATGTTTTGGATTGTGACGTTCATGCAAGTGAATCATATTTTTCCAAACAAATGCTGCTTATTGCAATGTGTCCAGTCATTTTACCTTTGAGGTTTTTTTGTAATTCTAATTATACTCATGGGTACACTGTAAGTCACGTTGGATCAGGGTCAGAAATGAAGGGGGGCTTGTGTCAAAAATAACCCCAAAAGTGACACAATACCCCTGAAATGCCCCAAAATGAGAGGGGGGAAATTATTTATTCACACGTTTTATTTAATACATCTGAAATAGTTCTTAATATTCTATTCTAAGCCTAGTTATAGACATCACCACATACAATGTTATTTGTTGTTGATTTAATTTTTTGGGTAGTAGGTAATATACATTCTCAATCTAATTATTCAGATTGAGTATTTTTGTAAATGAATAAATTACATTAAAGTATTTGAATAAAAGAAGGATACATTTATATGTTTTCTATGTTTCGAAATATTCCAATATTCCCTTAAAAATAGGCTTCATTTTCTAAAGCCATATATAATTTGGGTAATGCTTAAAAATAAGGTTACATTGGTTAACATTAGTTAACATAAACTAACAATAAAAAATAATATTGCACCACTTATTAATCTTGGTTAATGTTAATTTCTACTTATACGAATACTTTTAATTTTAAGTTATATGTGCTAATATTAGTTTTGAACTAACAATGAACTATTATACTTTTTTAATATTAACATTAAAATATTGCATGTTCAATACAAGTTAAAAGCTCAATCGACAGCATTTGTGGCATAATGTTGATTACCGAAAAAAATCAGTTCGGCTCATCCTTCCTTTTCTTTGGAAAAAGCACAAATCTGGGTTACAGTGAGGTACTTGCAATGGAAGTCAATGGGGCCAAATTTTGACGGGTTTAAAGGCAGAAATCCGAAGCTTCGTATTTTATAAATCACAAATATTTATTCTTCTGTTAAAACTCATATGTTATTTGAGCTGTAAAGTTGTTTAAATCGTCATTTTTACAGTCGTTTTTAGGGTTTGTTGACATTACATCGTCATAGCAACGGAGTTGTTTAGCGATTTGATCACACAAAAATTGGCCCCCATTCACTTCCATTGTAAGTGCCTCACTGTAACCCCAGATTTTTGCTTTTTTTTTTTTAAAGAAAGGTGGAGCCAAGTGGTGGCGTAGTGGTCTAAGGCACATAACTGTTAATCAGAAGGTCGCTGGTTCGATCCCCACGGTCACCACCATTGTGTCCTTGAGCAAGGCACTTAACTCCAGGTTGCTCTGGGGGGATTGTCCTTGTAATAAGTGCACTGTAAGTCACTTTGGATAAAAGCGTCTGCCAAATGCATAAATGTAAATGCAAGTCAAAAATAATGTTCGTGGAAATCAACATTATGCCACAAATGCTGTCGATTGAGCTAAATTTGTAGTGAACCCGGAATATTCCTTTAACTATGATTAATTAATTTTGTTATAATATATTGTTCATTGTCAGTTAATGATACGTAATGCATTTCCTAATGTTAACAAATGTACCCTTATTATAAAGTGCAACCATAATTTCTAATGTTTTTCTTTTGATTTAGTTTTTTTCGACCATTTCTGCGAGATTCATACATGTTGATGCCTCTCATTGGTTGTTTTTGCTTTAGGATTGGATTCACTTTGTGCACCTTTCCTGTATCTAAATTTCAACAATGAAGGTATGTTTCCTGAAGGCTTGAAAATGACCCTTTTAAGTGTTCTTTCTGATATTAAGTGACTTACTGTACGTTGTTCTAGTGAAGTCTTGTTTCTATTTTTCCTCCTATAGCTCTTGCATATGCATGCATGTCGGCCTTCATCCCCAAATATCTGTACAACTTTTTCCTGAAGGACAACTCTCATGTAATACAAGGTAAGATAGGCAAGGCCTTTCTCTTTTAAAAAGGATACAACCACAGTACATAATTGGGGTTTGATTTGCATTACAGGCTAAAAAAGTCCCCACGTTTCAACAATTTAAAACATCCAGGAGTCGCGTGCGGCAGTTTGCATGTGCATGCTTGTTTTGCAGCTGTTTATGGCCGTCCCACTACAGTGATTACAGCCGTACACACTAAAAGGATTTCTGCAGCCTGACATTTGGGCATGTTTGTTGTTTGAGTTTGCTAACTCAGCTGTCAGCACTTCAGGGCCAGAATTGCTCTGTTTTGTTCGCTGAGTGAGCTTTGAGCTGAGTGTTTGTCCTGTCGCAGGTATAATGGTGAAAAAGTGTTTCTGGTCTGAGTGGAAATGCCTGAATGCTCGTATTCTCTTTTATTTTTAGAATATCTGACTGTCTTCTCACAGATGATTGCATTCCATGATCCCGAGCTTAGCAATCACCTCAACGAGATTGGATTCATACCAGATGTAAGTTCCATCCTGAGGTGAATGTTTTAATGTGATTGGCCACCGAAAATACATTCATAACCATGTATTCACCCTCATGCCTTTCCAGTCCTGTTATGATTTCTTTTGAACACAAAAGGAGAATTTTTTTTTTAGGAATCTTCATGCAGTTTTTTTTTCCATTCAAGAACAGTTCACAGTGACCACAGCAGTCAAGATCCCAAAAACATGATTACACCTTAAACTCTATGGACCTGCTGGCGGGTCCAAATGGGTGCTTTATATCGCAAAAAAAGTTTACTCTTAAAATGATAAAGTCCCCATATACATACGTCATGCATATGAGATATAATTGATTCCAAGCTTAGAATCTGAACTTTTCAGAAAATACACTTCTCCATATATGTTACATAAAATAACAAAATAAGGCCTAAAATAATTCACATTGCATATTTGCACCCCCTAGAGGTAATGGGGTACAAATCTTAATATGACTATAAAAGTCTTTGACATAGCACCTTAATGGACAATTCATATATCAAATGAAAACTGTCATTCTCAGGACTGTGACAGTTCAGGTCGTTTTGTTGCCCTAATAACACTGAAAGATTTTCAAAAGAATCACAAAGTGAAATATTATTTCGGGAAGACATCAAATACATACTTCTCTTTTATGTGCCGATCATTGCTGCTGTAAGCCCCAAGTAGCCAGAAACATTATTTCTATCAGGAAGACTCGCAGATTTGAGTGAAGTTTTAGATTACATTTATTTGATGATTATAAAACAGATATGTAGTGTCTTTCTTTGCCGTAAGCCCCGTCTGGTGGTCCGAAAAAGTTGTACTCTGAACCATTAGATCCTGCCGGAGATGGGAGTCAGGGGAGAGGAGCCTATCCCATGCAGGACGGGACTCAACTGGTGGTGGTGGGGTGGTGGAGGTTGCCGTGTTAGCACACTGAAACAGCAATGTGATAGATTGTGAGCAGACTTATAAAGCAATGGCTTACATGTGATAGGCTAGCAGTTACCTAGCTAATGGTGCGATGATGTACAGCTGCTAATCTTCCCGCTAGAACTACACTGCCCTTACATATCTGCTCTTACCTTAGTGCAATTTTTTACTTGAGCTTGCTTGGTTGAATAATCCAATGTTATATCTTAGATGTTCCAGTGGGAAAAGCATGTTAAACAAATCACGTTTTCGACTATTGATGATTATTGCTGTCTAATGACACCTAGATTGAGCTTCTAGTCCACTCAGAGGCCGACATGAGATTTGATGAAATAACGAGGGTGGTGCATGAACTGAAAATTAGACTGAATGTCTATGGACGAGTGTGAATGGTGAGCTTTTAAATTTGAGTGTGAAAAATTGTAGGCGGCAGCCCCAAAATGCACCAGAGTTTAAAGGTTAAAGTTATAAAAGTGATCTATATGACTCATGTGCTTTTTTCAGTTAGTAATTGTTAGTAATTATAAGACAATGTTATTTATTAAGTGTGAGCTCTCAGAAAAGCCACATGGGACAAGTTACATGCTAAAGTTTAATAATGAAGGGTATAGGTTTATTCAAATCCCTAAAATCAAGTATGAGCAATAATAATAGTGATCCTTTAACTTAGTAAGCACCACTAATGAGGGAAACTCTTTCAAGGGGTCATCAAATGAATCAATCCTTAATCATCAAAGGTACTGTAATTAGTAAGATAGGTTTCAATCAACTTTGAAGTCTTCCAAATTAATTATTAATAGTCTGAGACCTAACAGAGCTATAATGCATTTGATCACATGTGCAGTTGCTTGTTTTTGATGGCAGATCGTCTCCGAAGTGACTGAGTATATCGGTACATTCACATCCTTGTCACACATCAGATCGGCTGTAACTCATTTCATTGATGGGATGCTCACACACGCAGATAACCCTGAGATTTGAGCGCTTGCCAAGCTTTCTACACACACACACACACACACACACACACAAACACACACACACACACACACACACAAACACACACACACACACACACACTGGATCCTTCTTTTTCAAACGCTTGGATGGCAGCTCAATACACTGATGGAAAGCTGACCACCACAGACAAATCCAGAGAACAAACCTCTAAATTTGTTCATCTAATTAAAAGATGTGGGAATAATTTTGAAGGGAATGTGTGGGGATTTTTGTTATGGGAATAAATATTGAATCTGTCTCTGATGCATTGTAATGAGCTGATGTGCTGTTCAGTCTCTTTTGTTATAGTTACAAAAATAAACGAATATGCAGATTATGAGAGGATATTGCTATTGCTGAACTGGAGACTGTTATATACAGACACTTAACATTGCCATGAGTCTGCCATGGAGTCTCATTGACTTCTCGTACGTACAATCCAATGTCACCTTTTTTAAAGGGACCATCTTCTGCGTAATTCTTCCGAAACCTGTCAAAAATGTCCTGCTCAAGTTTAACCACATAATAAATGGAAAAAACATTAAATTATATTTAGGATAAAGAAAAAGAAGCCTACGTTTAGGACCATTGAGATTAATTTTTATTAATTGTGACATAGTTTTCAAGACACAAGCACAGCTTACCCGCAAATTCTGTAAATGATACTGTGCAATATAATGTGTGTGTGTGTTTTTTTTCTCCCCTTTTCTCCCCAATTTGAAACGCCCAATTCCTAATGCACGCTAAGTACTCGTGGTGGCGTAGTGACTCGCCTCAATCCGGGTGGCGGAGGACGAATCTCAGTTGCCTCTGCATCTGAGAGCACCAATCCTCGCATCCTATCACGTGGCTTGTTACCACGGAGACTTAGTGCGTGTGGAGGCTTCACGCTATTCTCCGCGGCATTTCGAACAACTCGCCACGTTCCGTGAGCGAACCACATTATAGGGACCACGAGGAGGTTACCCCATGTGACTCAACCCTCCCTAGCAACCGGGCCAATTTGGTTGCCTAGGAGACCTGACTGGAGTCACTCAGCACACCCTGGATTCAAACTTGCGACTCCATGTGTGGTTGTCAGCGTCTTTACTCGCTGAGATACCCAGGCCCCCCAATTTAAAGTGTTTAAAAGGAGTGAAAATGACAGGTAGGATAATGGGAGTACTAGAATGATATTTAAATACTTCAAAATTCAAATCATATTTTTTTTCACTGTAGTTAGGATTACCAACTTGATTGCGTTACAGTAATGAGTTTTGGGGGATAAAACGTGCATGACTGACGTGAAAATAAACCAATAAAAAAAAAAAATCATAGAAATAGGCTTAATTTTCTACATGAAAAATATAATTTCTAATTAGTTTTTTGATTTTGGAGTAATATAGGTGCAGGATTATTTCTTAACCGGTTTCGTGAGAATCAGATGTCTAAAATGTAGATTTTTTTTGTTAACTTTTCCCGATGTCTACTTATAATTTTAGTCAAGGTTTCTTGTACCACAACAGCCATAATTTAGTTTTAAATAACCATCATCCAGCCTCTCTCTGACCCTTAGAATTGAACACCATTTTTGCTACTGTACCTTTAAGATTTCTACATTTTAATGACCGCTGTTATAACTGGCCGTACTCCACGTACCGTTAATCAGGGCAAGTTTAAATGTCGCAATAACAAAAATGTAATTTGTACGTTTCGAGCGATTACTGTTTCATCTCACAGTTGTCGTTTTAATTTCCATTATAGCCAGGATAATATTTGATCTTAACTTGACTTTTCTTGTTGTTATAAAACTGTCTATGAGGCATGAATTCATCTTTGCTGAAGTTAATAGGGGGATTTGTCTCAGTTTAATAATGTCTCAATGAGTGTTATTATATTTGGCTTCGGAAGGCCTGAATTTCACAGCAAAGTGACCTAGTTTCCTGTCCTGTTTCATGTTGGCATTCTGATAATGTTATATAGCCCTGCATTATTTGGCCAAAACTAACCAGTTTTATTTTGCTTTCCTCTCAAAACATCCACAGAGTTGCTCAGGCAAAATGGCACACACCATTTCATTTCAATATTTGTTAATGATGAAATCGTTGATGTACTCAAGGGTGGGGTTTATTCCCTTGTGTTCAGTTGTACGATTTATATTGTTGCTGACATTGTCTTTAAAGGGATAGTTCACCCAAAAATGAAAATTCTCAAATTATTTACTACTCTGTAGTGCCATACAAGGCCTTCTGAAGTGATCCAGTTGGTTTGGGTGGTGACAGACCAAAATGTAACTCCTTTTTCACTGTCCATCTTGACAGCAGTCTCCTTGGCGATCATGATTTCAAGCTCGATTACACTTCCTATGCCACATCTAACGCTCTGCGCATGCGTGAAACAATTGAAGTGTAATCGATCTTAAAATCATGATTGTTCCTAGAGACTGCAATGGCAATGCAAAGTGACTGTTCTCACCTAAAACCAACTGGATCACTTCGGAAGACATGGATTAAACCACTGGAGTCGTATGGATTACTTTTATACAGCTTTTATGTGCTTTTTGTTGCTTCAAAGTTCTGGCCACCATTTACTTGCATTGTGTGGACATACAGAGCTGAGATATTCTTCTAAAAATCTTAATTTGTGTTCAGCAGTAGAAAGTCATACACATCTGGGTTTGTACGAGGGTGAGTAAATGATGAGAGAATTTTCATTTTTAGGTGCACTATTCCTTTAAGAGTGCAACATATGCACTATTACATTTAAGTCATATTCACTGATAATAGTTCCTTTTCACAGTGAGCTGTTAATCACTGCAACCGAATCAGTGCGTTAAACAAGAGAACTGGATCAGTCCGATTCATGAATGAATCGTTCAGCCTGGCGTTATGAACTAAATCAACTGATTCATCCAACTCAAAACAATGATTCGTCTATGAATATGGTTGCTTTTTTCGTAAACTCTCATGAATGTGCCAAGAATAGCTAAGGCATGGCTTTGTATCGTATGGCTTCATAAGGCTTGGCTTAAGTCGTATGGACTCCTTTTAGGATACTTTTATGGTGCTTTTTAGTCCCAGTCACCATTTACTTAGATTATATGTAAAAGAGCAGCCATGATATTCATAAAAAATTCACCTTTTATATTCCACAGAAGTAAGAAGGTCACGTAGATTTGAAACGACATGAAAGCAACTATTACATATTCTTTCTTTTTTTTTCGGGCGAACTATCCCTTTAAGAGGAACAAACTCCTCCACAGCGGCTGCTGTCATGTTTAGCAGCGGTCAGTCTATCACACAGAGATGGAGCTCTTCCCAGCAGGGATCTTGAGCTGGCTCGACTGAAACCCGCCCATCATTTTCCTTTAGCTCCCCTGAGGCTGAGCCACCAATCAACTGCTGAAATGGATTACACATCCTACCCAACCGCAACCAAGCACAAGCATGGGAAAAGAAGCAGTGTTGGAACAGGTGGTTGTGGGAGACCGAGAGAGAAAGAGACGAGAGGATGTCGGCTGTTCATTACACACCCACACGCACATCCTCACATTTCACATTTCACTCAGGGGTGTCAAGCAAC